>CM077901.1:68111-427041 GCA_039720435.1 Amazona ochrocephala
TCCAATCCGCGTCAGTTTGGGATGATGGGAAGTGGGATATTGAAGGAAAATAAGCCTGGAGTAACGGAATGAAAACATGGAACCAAAGGGGTTTTTAGGGTTGGAATTGAAGGGAATGGGGATGGGAAAATGGGATGAAAATGGAGGTTTGGGGGTTGCAGCTCCCAAATTCCCTTTAATCCCTTTCCCCCATTCCAGAGGCGAGGAATGCGCTGGAGCCGCTGCTGCAGGAGGTGGAGGGGGCGAAGCGGGAGCTCTCCGTGGTGCTGGAGGCGATGCGCGGCCTCTCCAGTGAGGACCGAGCCCCCCCCCCACCCCCCGTTATTCCCTATGGATTTCCCTATGGCTTCCGTGCTTCCATCCCGCTTCCTGCAGGGACCCTGTGCCTGACGTGTCCCGACGGCTGGCTGCAGTTCGCCAGGACCTGCTACTTCTTCTCCAGCGCCACCAAATCCTGGTGGGAAGCCAAGGAATTCTGTGGCCACCTCAATGGGAGCTTGGCCACCGTCAGCTCCGAGCAGGAGGATGTGAGTGGAGGGGGCAGGGATCCCTTGGGAAGGGCAGGAATCCATTGGAAAGGGCAGGAATCCATTGGGAAGGGCAGGAATCCATTGGAAAGGGCAGGAATCCATTGGGAAGGGCAGAAATCCATTGGGAAGGACAGGATCCCTTGGGAAGGGCAGGAATCCCTTGGGAAGGGCAGGAATCCCTTGGGAAGGACAGGAATCCCTTGGGAAGGGCAGAAGTGCATTGGAAGGGGCAGGAATCCATTGGGAAGGGCAGGAATCCCTCGGAAAGGGCAGGAATCCATTGGAAAGGGCAGAAATCCATTGGAAAGGGCAAAATCCATTGGAAAGGCAGAAATCCATTGGGAAGGACAGGTATCCATTGAGAAAGGCAGAAATCCATTGGGAAGGGCAGAAATCCATTGGGAAGGACAGGAATCCTTGGGAAGGGCAGGAATCCATTGGGAAGGACAGGAATCCCTTGGGAAGGACAGAGATCCCTTGGGAAGGGCAGAAATCCATTGGAGAGGGCAGGAATCCATTGGGAAGGGCAGAAATCCCTTGGGAAGGGCAGAAATCCATTGGAGAGGGCAGGAATCCATTGGAAAGGGCAGGAATCCCTTGGAAAGGGCAGGAATCCATTGGAAAGGGCAGAAATCCATTGGAAAGGGCAAAATCCATTGGAAAGGCAGAAATCCATTGGGAAGGACAGGTATCCATTGAGAAAGGCAGAAATCCATTGGGAAGGGCAGAAATCCATTGGGAAGGGCAGGAATCCATTGGAAAGGGCAGGAATCCCTTGGGAAGGGCAGGAATCCCTCGGGAAGGGCAGAAATCCCTCGGGAAGGGCAGAAATCCCTTGGGAAGGGCAGGAATCCCTTGGGAAGGGCAGGAACCCCTCGGGATGTGCAGGAATCCCTCGGGAATCCCTTTTCCCCCCCGTTGGCAGATATTCCTGGCCAATCACATCCTGGAGAACCGCGTCTTCTGGCTGGGGCTGACGGATTCCGACCGGGAAGGCCACTGGCAATGGGGGGATGGGAGCTCCCCCTCCATCACGTACGTTTGGAGCCCCATTTTGGGGGGCTTTTTCCCCTTTTTCCCCCTTTTTAGACCCAAATCCGGGCTCTTCCTCCTCCATCCGCTCTGGTTTCGGGCTTCCAGAGAACCGGAATGAGCCCAAAGGGGGCCTGGAAGGGCCGTTTGGGTCCTTCCTCCAAGGGTTATTCCGCATGGATCTCCTCATTCTTGGGATGTTGGGAGCATCCCCCCTTTTTTCCCACCTTAAACAGCCGGAAAATGGGAAAAGGGTGGGAATTGCATCCCAAAAGGCACCAAAATGGTGTTTCATGGAGGGGGGGAAAGGCTCTTTTTTGGGGGGTGTTGCCCGCGCTCTTCCATCCCAAATCCCCAAATCCCACCCCCCAAATGCTCCTAAATGGTGATTTTTCCCCCCAAACTGATGCGCCCCCCCCCCCCTCCCATCCCATTCCCAGCTTCTGGAATACCGGTGAACCCAACAACGTGGGGGAGCACGGGGAGGACTGTGCCACCATCCTCCCCAACGGGCGCTGGAATGACGCCTCCTGCTCCGGGAAGGAAGCTTGGATCTGCGAGCGCTCCTGTTAACGCCTCCCATTCCCAAGGGATCCGAAGGGGGGGACCCGGGAAAACCATGGATCTGGGGGGCAAAGGCTCCCGAAACGGTTTCCTTCTTCCCAAAAGTCCCTTTTGCATTGGGAATTGGGGGATTTGGGGAGGAATCACGGGAAGGAAAAGGAACAAATAAAGAGTTGCGATGGTTTGGAGGCAAACTCAGGTCCATGGGGGGGGGGGAAGGGCGGAATTCCCACTTTTATTCCCAAGGTTTGGGGGAAACCCCATTCCCAAAAGGGGAAGAGGCATGGATGATGTGTTTTGGGTGCGGATGCAAATCCCTCCCTGTTGGCCCCAAATCCCACTCTTTTGGCCCCAAATCCCACCCTATGGGCCCCAAATCCCACCCTTTTGGCCCCAAATCCCCCTCTTTAATCCAAATCCCAATTTTTCCCCCCAAATCCAATTCTTTTGCCCCCAAATCCCAATTTTTGCCCCCAAATCCCAATTTTTGCCCCAAATCCCAATTTTTATCCCCAATTCCCCCTCTTCCATCCCCAATTCCCACCCCTTTGTCCCAATCCCATCACCCCGGCTCTGCCTCGCAGGACCCCCCTCCCACCCCTCCCCCCCCGTTCCCCCGCCCCCCCCCCCCCCTTCACGTGGCCCCGGGGCTCAGAAGGGAACCGAAACCGGGGCCCAACGGCCGCGGGGGGGCGGGGGGGGGGCGGCGCTGGGGGGGGGCGGTGCTGGGGGGGGGTTGGGAGCGGCGCCTCCCGCACCCATGGCTCAGCACGAGACCTACGGGAACTGGCTCGGGCCCCCCCCCGCGCCCCCCAAGCGCCTGATGCGGGCAGCAGGTACAGAGCGGGAGCCCCCCCTTCCCGTGCCCTTCCCGGCTCCTTCCCGGCTCTTTTCCATGTCCGTCCCATGTCTTTTCCATGTCATTTCCATGTCATTTCCATGTATTTTACGTGTCCTCTCCATGTCTTTTCCGTGTCTTTTCCATGTATTTTACATGTCCTCTCCGTGTCTTTTCCATGTCCTTTCCATGTCTTTTCCATGTCACTTCCATGTGTTTTACGTGTCCTTTCCATCTTTTCCATGTCTTTTCTGTGTCCTTTCCATGTCCTTTCCATGTCCTTTCCATGTCCTTTCCATGCCATTTCCGTGTCCTTTCCATGTCATTTCCATGTCATTTCCATGTCCTTCCCATGTCATTTCCATATCATTTCCATGTTCTTCCAATGCCATTTCCATGCCATTTCCATGTCCTTTCCGTGTCCTTTCCATGCCATTTCCATGTCCTTTCCATGGCCTTTCCATGTCCTTTCCATGTCCTTTCCATGTCCTTTCCATGTCATTTCCATGTCCTTTCCATGTCATTTCCATGTCCTTTCCATGTCCTTTCCATGTCCTTTCCATGTCCTTTCCATGTCATTTCCATGTCATTTCCATGTCCTTACCGTGTTTTCGGGCCTTGCGGGTGTCTCGGGGTACCAAAGATGCTGCTGATGAACACATTTGGGTGCTCAGGAGCCCTTTGGGTGCTGCTTTGCCCTCAGAGACCCCAAACCCTCCATATTCACCCCAATTTGAGGTGTTGGAGCCCTTTGGGTGCTGCTTTGCCCTCAGAGACCCAAACCCCTCCATATTCACCCCAATTTGAGGTGTTGGAGCCCTTTGGGTGCTGCTTTGCCCTGAAGGACCCCAAACCCTGTACAATCACCCCAATTTGAGGTGCTGGAGCCCTTTGGGTGCTGCTTTACCCTCAGAGACCCAAACCCCTCCATATTCACCCCAATTTGAGGTGCTGGAGCCCTTTGGGTGCTGCTTTGCCCTCAGAGACCCCAAACCCTCCATATTCACCCCAATTTGAGGTGCGAACCCCCCATTGGCCCCAGTTGATCCCGGGGTTGGATCTGAGGGTTCTCCCATCTCCTCGAGGCCTTTTCCCTCTCTTTGGGGCAGGAATGGCCTCCGGAGCCGGGAAGATGGCGCCCGGGGGGGCCTTTGGGCCGGGTGAGCGCTGACGTTGTCCCTGGGGGGGGGGGCAGTGGAAAGGAGAAGTCCCTCCGGTGCCCCCCCAAGGCCAAACCCCCTCCGCTCTCCGCTTGGGCGCTCAAACGCGTCTCCTGTGCACAGGGGTTGGGTTCCTTCCGCAAACGGGGGCAAATCAGCTCCGAACCCCCCCCCATGGCCAAGGGGGGGTCCTCAGGGGTTGGTGTTGGGTCCATCATTGTCCATCATTGTCCATCGTTGGGTCCATCGTTGGGTCTGTCATTGTCCATCATTGGGTCCATCATTGTCCATCGTTGGGTCCATCATTGTCCATTATTGTCCATCGTTGGGTCCATCATTGTCCATCATTGTCCATCATTGGGTCCATCGTTGGGTCCATCATTGTCCATCATTGGGTCCATCATTATCCATCGTTGGGTCCATCATTGTCCATTATTGTCCATCATTGGGTCCATCATTGGGTCCATCATTGTCCGTCGTTGGGTCCATCGTTGGGTCCATCATTGTCCATCGTTGGGTCCATCGTTGGGTCCATCATTGTCCATTGTTGGGTCCATCATTGTCCATCGTTGGCTCCATCGTTGGGTCCATCATTGTCCATTGTTGGGTCCATCATTGGGTCCATCATTGGGTCCATCATTGTCCATCGTTGGGTCCATCATTGTCCACTGTTGGCTCCATCATTGTCCATCGTTGGGTCCATCATTGTCCATCGTTGGGTCCATCATTGTCCACTGTTGGCTCCATCATTGTCCATCGTTGGGTCCATCATTGTCCATCGTTGGGTCCATCATTGTCCATCGTTGGGTCCATCATTGGGTCCATCGTTGGGTCCATCATTGGGTGCATCGTTGGGTTCATCACTGTCCATCGCTGGGTCCATCATTGGATTCATCATTGTCCATCACTGTCCATCGTTGGGTCCATCATTGTCCATCATTGGGTCCATCATTGTCCATCGTTGGGTCCATCATTGGGTCCATCGTTGGGTCCATCATTGGGTCCATCGTTGGGTCCATCATTGTCCATCATTGGGTCCATCATTGTCCATCGTTGGGTCCATCATTGTCCATTATTGTCCATCATTGGGTCCATCGTTGGGTCCATCATTGTCCATCATTGGGTCCATCATTGTCCATCGTTGGGTCCATCATTGTCCATCGTTGGGTCCATCATTGTCCATCATTGGGTTCATCATTGTCCATTATTGTCCATCATTGGGTCCATCATTGTCCATCATTGTCCATCATTGGGTCCATCATTGGGTCCATCATTGTCCATCGTTGGGTCCATCATTGTCCATCATTGTCCACTGTTGGGTCCATATTTGTCCATCGTTGGGTCCATCATTGTCCTTCGTTGGTTCCATCACTGTCCATCATTGGATCCATCACTGGGTCCGTCGCTGGGACAATCGTTGGGTCCATCATTGTCCATCATTTGGTCCATTGTTGGGTCCATCATTGGGTCCACCACTGGGTCCACCGTTGGGTCAATAACTGGGTCCATCATTGTTCATCATTGGGTCCATCACTGGGTCCATCGCTGGGTCCATCATTGGGTCCATCACTGGGTCCATCGCTGGGTCCATCACTGGGTCCATCACTGGGTCGATCGTTGTCCATCATTGGGTCCATCATGGTCCATCACTGGGTCCATTCCTGGGTCCATCGTTGGGTCCATTGTTGGGTCCACCATTGGGACAATCGTTGGGTCCATCATTGTCCATAATCGGGTCCACTGCTGGGTCCATTTTTGGGTCCATCACTGGGTCCACTGTTGGGTCAGTCACTGGGTCCATGATTGTCCATCGTTGGGTCCATCGTTGGGTCCATCGTTGGGTCCATCATTGGGTCCATCGTTGGGTCCATCATTGGGTCCATCATTGTCCATCATTGGGTCCATCATTGGGTCCATCATTGGGTCCATCATTGGGTCCATCATTGTCCACCGTTGCCGGGAACATGGGCAATGGGATCGAGCACCCTCAGCGTGGTTGAGGTGGCCCCGAGCTGGAGGGGAGGGATGGGATCCAGAAGGACCTCATGGGATCAATAGGACCAAGGGGGAGACCCCCCCGTGGTCCTGTACCCAGCTCTGGGGCACCACCATAAGAGGGAAGTGAAGCTGTTGGAGCAGGGCCGGAGGAGGACACCTATGGAGAGGGATGGGACGAGCAATGACAGCTTCCAACGGGAAGAGGGAAGGGTTGATGGGATACTGGGAGGGGCTCTTCCAGTGAGGTGCTGGGACACTGGGATGGGTTGAATGGAGAAGGTTGGGATGAAGCATCCCTGTTCAAAGCCAGCTTGGAGCAACTGGCTCCAGCGAAAGGTGTCCCTGCCCATGGACCGGGATGGGCTTGAAGGTCCTTCCCATCCCCATTCCATGATTCTGGAACTCCATAACTCCATCTCCACAATG
This sequence comes from Amazona ochrocephala, assembly GCA_039720435.1. Classification (NCBI taxonomy): domain Eukaryota; kingdom Metazoa; phylum Chordata; class Aves; order Psittaciformes; family Psittacidae; genus Amazona; species Amazona ochrocephala. The sequence continues at coordinate 74,660 of CM077901.1, forward strand.
GGAAAAGGGGATGAAGATCCCGCTGGAGGCGCTGCGGATCAACCGATGGGAGAGCCGCTTCCCACTGGATGCACTGCTCCTTCGCACACGGAATTCCCCCCGATCCCGACTCTTCCCCCTATTCCCTGCTCAGCATCCCTGGACAGCTTCGAGGATGACTACGACGACGTGTCGCTATCGGAGTCGGATCGCGGCCCCAAGCCCCCGGTGGACGAGGATCGGCAGAGCCAAAGGAGCAAAGGCGGCACCGGTACCCCCCCCCCCCCCCCCAGCACCTCCATGGGGCAGGATTTAACCCATCCCCATCCCTGCTGACCCCTTCCTTCCTCCCATCAGGGGTCTACATCCTCGCGGGCAAACCGGCGTCGCCGCATCCTTCCCAAAGGGGTGAGTGGCTCCCATCCGATGCCGTTATCCCATTCCGGATGCATCGGTAGGATCCAGGCCTGGAAAACCGGGATTCCAACCTGATTCCTTCTAGGAGCGGAGCCCAAGGGTGGAAGGGGACGGAGCAGCAGGGACGCATCCATTGCCACCCTCTATGTCCTGGTGGTGCTGAGCTTCATCGCTTGGGGGCTGCTCTTTGCCTTGGCTGTGGTGAAGCGTGAGTATCCCGGGGTGGTCGCACCGGGATGGGATTGGTTCGGACACCTCCGAACATCCCATTTTCCCGGTTTTCCATCGGGGAACGGGGCTGGAAGCGCCTCCCTGAGCAGGATTTGGGTTGAGGTCCACCTTGGGATGTGAATTGAAGGGTCCCTCATGCGCTGCCTCCGCCTTCTGCCTGCACCGAGAGCGCGCGAAAGGGGCTCAATCCGGGATAAATCCACTCCGGAATTCCCAAGGAAGCTGTGAATGAGGGAATTGAGGCACCGCTCATTCCCGGGGGGGATCCAGGGGGGGTTTTCCTTTCATTCCCATTCCAGAGATGGAAATCACGGCCGAGTTGAAGCTCTTGAGGGAGAACTACTCCGCGACTGAAGCCAATGGTGGGTCCTCAGGAGACGCTTTGTGTTTGGATCATGGGATCTTGGAATGCTTTGGGTTGGGATAGACCTGAAGGATCATCCAATTCCAATGCCATGGGAAGGGACCAGGTTGCTCCAAGCCTGTTTTCCCTTGGGATCGCCCCCACCAATGTGCAGGACCTCATTGAGCTCCATGAGGTTCAACCTCTCCACCCCATCCTTGATCCCTGTGGATCCCATCCCGATCCCACCACGCACTGCGGGGGGGTCTTCCCAACAGCCCCTGGCTCTGCTCCATCTCTCAGTGAAGCCAAAGGGAGTTGATTCCCATTGGGAATGCCACTGGGGCGATGGAGTAGATCAGACGCTGATGGAGCTCATGCCCCGATCCGGAAGGAATTACAGCCAATGAGTGCGAATAGGAGCAAATTATCCCTTGGGATAATTGATATTATCTTAATTAATTGTTGTTAATTAATTATTAATAGTTAATTGATGGTTAATTAAGTAATTAATAATTAGCATTATTATTAATTAATTATGTATTAATATATATAGGATATTTTGGGGTATCCTCATTAGGATCTGTTCTGTTAAAAGCAATGGGAAGGGGAGGATGCAAATCCCATGGACAATTCCTCAAAAATCCAATCCAATCCCAGAGTATCCTTAATTCAGGGATATTATGGCGGATACAGCTGGAAAACACCCCCCAAAGAGCCCAACCCCTCCATGGAAGAGCTTTTCCATCCCCACTTGGGTTTTCCATATGCGGGAAAAGCCTAAATCCCGAAGGGAAAAGCTTGGGATTCCCGGAAAGCAAAGGGGGGGCTGAAGGGGGGGATGGGGTTGGCGCTGGTCCCTCATCCCGAGGCGCATCCCAGTGCTGCAGGAGCTGTCGGAGACGCAACGGGAGCAGGCGCGGATGCAGACGCGGATGCACAGCCACTACGCGGAGCTGCAGGACATCACCGGTAACGCGGCGCCCCCATCCCAATGGATGATCCTGAGGGAGATCCCAAAGGAACCCTTTGGGAATGGGGAAGTTGGGGGGGGTCGACCCGGTTTGAGGCATCGCCTCCATGGGGAAGGCGTTGGTGCGCCCCAGAGCCGCATTTTGGGGTGGATTTGGGGGGTTTTGGTGTCGCCAGCGTTGATGCACCCCAGACCCTGATTTTGGGTTGGATTCGGGTGTTTTTGGTGTCTCCATCGTTGATGCTCCCCAGACCCTGATTTTGGGGTGGATTCGGGTGTTTTTGGTGTCTCCATCGTTGATGCACCCCAGATCCTGATATTGGGGTGGATTTGGGTGTTTTTGGTGCCTCCATCATTGATGCACCCCAGAGCCTCATTTTGGGTTGGATTCGGGTGTTTTTGGTGTCTCCAGCACTGCTCTGCAGGTCTGACCCTGATTTTGGGGTGGATTCGGGTGTTTTTGGCGCCCGCAGCGCTGCTCTGCAGGTCTGACCCTGATTTTGGGTTGGATTCGGGTGTTTTTGGTGACTCCATCGTTGATGCTCCCCAGACCCTCATTTTGGGTTGGATTCGGGTGTTTTCGGCGCCCGCAGCGCTGCTCTGCAGGTCTGACCCTGATTTTGGGGTGGATTCGGGTGTTTTTGGTGTCTCCACCGTTGATGCACCCCAGACCCTGATTTTGGGTTGGATTCGGGTGTTTTTGGTGCCTCCATCGTTGATGCTCCCCAGAGCCTCATTTTGGGGTGGATTCGGGTGTTTTTGGTGTCTCCATCGCTGACGCACCCCTGATTTTGGGTTGGATTCGGGTGTTTTTGGTGTCTCCATCGCTGATGCACCCCAGAGCCTGATTTTGGGTTGGATTCGGGTGTTTTTGGTGTCTCCATCGCTGATGCACCCCAGACCCTCATTTTGGGTTGGATTCGGGTGTTTTCGGCGCCTGCAGTGCTGCTCTGCAGGTCTGACCCTGATTTTGGGTTGGATTCGGGTGTTTTCGGTGTCTCCATCGTTGATGCACCCCAGAGCCTCATTTTGGGTTGGATCCGGGTGTTTTTGGTGTCTCCATCGCTGATGCACCCCAGAGCCTCATTTTGGGTTGGATTCGGGTGTTTTCGGTGTCTCCATCGTTGATGCACCCCAGAGCCTCATTTTGGGGTGGATTCGGGTGTTTTTGGTGTCTCCATCGCTGATGCACCCCAGAGCCTGATTTTGGGTTGGATTTGGGTGTTTTTGGTGTCTCCATCGTTGATGCACCCCAAAGCCTCATTTTGGGGTGGATTCGGGTGTTTTTGGTGTCTCCATCGTTGATGCACCCCAGAGCCTGATTTTGGGTTGGATTTGGGTGTTTTTGGTGTCTCCATCGTTGATGCACCCCAGAGCCTGATTTTGGGTTGGATCCGGGTGTTTTTGGTGTCTCCTTCATTGATGCACCCCAGACCCTGATTTTGGGGTTGGATTTGGGTGTTTTGGTGTCTCCATCGCTGATGCACCCCTGATTTTGGGTTGGATTTGGGTGTTTTTGGTGTCTCCTTCATTGATGCACCCCAGAGCCTCATTTTGGGTTGGATCCGGGTGTTTTTGGTGCCTCCATCGCTGATGCACCCCTGATTTTGGGTTGGATCCGGGTGTTTCGGCGCCCCAGCGCTGCTCTGCAGGTCGGTGCAGGAGGTGCGGCGGTGCCGGCCCGGCTGGCGCTCCTTCGCCCAGAGCTGTTATTCCTTCTCCACGGACGCCGCGCGCTGGAGCGACGCGAACCGGAGCTGCGCGGAGCAAGGGGCCCATTTGGTGTTCGTCAACTCCGAGGCCGAGCAGGTGTGCGGCGACGGCGCGGCCCCAAACGTGTCCTCGTGTCCCTTCATGTCCCCTTCATGTCCCTTCATGTCCCTTCATGTGTCTCCATGTGTCTCCATGTCCCTTCATGTCCCTTCATGTCCCTTCATGTCCCTCCATGTCCCTCCATGTGTCTCCATGTCCCTTCATGTCCCTTCATGTTCCCTCCATGTCCCTTCATGTCCCTTCATGTTCCCTCCATGTCCCTTCATGTCCCTTCATGTTCCCTCCATGTCCCTTCATGTCCCTTCATGTCCCTTCATGTTCCCTTCATGTCCCTTCATGTCCCTTCATGTTCCCTCCATGTCCCTTCATGTCCCTTCATGTCCCTTCATGTCCCTTCATGTCCCTTCATGTCCCCTTCATGTCCCTTCATGTCCCTTCATGTCCCTTCATGTTCCCTCCATGTCCCTTCATGTCCCTTCATGTTCCCTCCATGTCCCTTCATGTCCCTTCATGTCCCTTCATGTCCCTTCATGTCCCTTCATGTCCCTCCATGTGTCTCCATGTCCCTTCATGTTCCCTCCATGTCCCTTCATGTTCTTTCATGTCCCTCCATGTCCCTTCATGTCCCTTCATGTCCCTTCATGTCCCTTCATGTTCCCTCCATGTCCCTTCATGTCCCTTCATGTTCCCTCCATGTCCCTTCATGTCCCTTCATGTCCCTTCATGTTCCCTTCATGTCCCTTCATGTCCCTTCATGTCCCTCCATGTCCCTTCATGTTCCCTCCATGTCCCTTCATGTCCCTTCATGTTCCCTCCATGTCCCTTCATGTCCCTCCATGTCCCTTCATGTCCCTTCATGTCCCTTCATGTCCCTTCATGTCCCTTCATGTTCCCTCCATGTCCCTTCATGTCCCTTCATGTCCCTTCATGTCCCTTCATGTTCCCTCCATGTCCCTTCATGTCCCTTCATGTTCCCTCCATGTCCCTTCATGTCCCTTCATGTCCCTTCATGTCCCTTCATGTCCCTCCATGTCCCTTCATGTCCCTTCATGTCCCTTCATGTTCCCTCCATGTCCCTTCATGTCCCTTCATGTCCCTTCATGTCCCTTCATGTTCCCTCCATGTCCCTTCATGTCCCTTCATGTTCCCTCCATGTCCCTTCATGTCCCTTCATGTCCCTTCATGTCCCTTCATGTCTCTTCATGTCCCTTCATGTTCCCTCCATGTCCCTTCATGTCCCTTCATGTCCCTTCATGTTCCCTCCATGTCCCTTCATGTCCCTTCATGTCCCTTCATGTCCCTTCATGTTCCCTCCATGTCCCTTCATGTCCCTTCATGTCCCTCCATGTCCCTTCATGTCCCTTCATGTCCCTTCATGTCCCTTCATGTCCCTTCATGTTCCCTCCATGTCCCTTCATGTCCCTTCATGTCCCTTCATGTCCCTTCATGTCCCTTCATGTCCCTTCATGTCCCTTCATGTCCCTTCATGTCCCTTCATGTCCCTTCATGTCCCTCCATGTCCCTTCATGTCCCTTCATGTCCCTTCATGTCCCTTCATGTTCCTTCATGTTCCTAATTGTTGCTTGATGTTATTTGATGTTATTTGATGTTATTTGACGTTACTTGATGTCATTTGATGTTATTTTATGTCATTAGACGTCATTTGATGTCATTTGATGTTATGTGATGTTATTTGACATTATTTGATGTCATTTGCTGTCATTTGACGTTATTTGACGTTATTTGACGTTATTTGATGTCATTTGATGTCATTTGACGTTATTTGACGTTATTTGATGTCATTTGATGTCATTTGACGTTATTTGACGTTATTTGATGTCATTTGACGTTATTTGATGTTATTTGATGTTATTTGATGTCATTTGATGTCATTTGATGTCATTCGATGTCATTCGACGTTATTTGACGCTATTTGACGTTATTTGATGTTATTTGACGTTATTTGACGTTATTTGACGTTATTTGACGTTATTTGATGTTATTTGACGTTATTTGACGTCATTTGACGTCATTTGACATCATTTGACGTTATTTGATGTTATTTGATGTCATTCGATGTCATTCGATGTCATTCGATGTCATTTGACGTTATTTGACGTTATTTGACGTTATTTGACGTTATTTGACGTTATTTGATGTTATTTGATGTTATTTGATGTCATTTGATGTCATTTGATGTCATTCGATGTCATTCGACGTTATTTGACGCTATTTGACGTTATTTGATGTTATTTGACGTCATTTGACGTTATTTTACGTTATTTGACGTTATTTGGCGCCTCTTGAGGTGGGGAGAAGCCCCAGTGGCCAAATTGAGCTCCGCCCCCTCCCAATCCCTGCTCCTAGGGGCAAAAATACCAAAACCGGAGCAAAAATCCCCCCAAATCCTCATTATTTGCCCCAAATCCCGGTGCCGACCTCGTCTCGGGGATGCTCCAAACTCCATTGGAATCCGTGGGGATTTGGGCCCATTCTGCTCCCGCAGAACTTCCTGCGGGACAACATCAACGCCAGCGCCACCTATTGGCTGGGAGTGACGGATCAGCAGGAGGAGGGCACCTGGCTCTGGACCAATGGCGAGCGTCCACGGATCAGGTGAGGATTCCCATTGGGAATTGCCCCCCAGGTGGGAAAAGGGGAAACGGAGCCGCCGAGCTTCGGGGCTTGGGGTGGTTTATGGAAAACAAAGGTTTTCCATGGGGAAAAGGGCGCTTTGGGAGAACCTTCCAAAAGGAAGCTTTTTGGGGGGGCGTTTTCCCTCCTTTGGAGGGCAATTCCCTTTCCCAGCGGGAATTCCGCTGCCTTTCCTTAGGCTCTCCTCTCCCCCTTTTCCCCGCTCCAGCTTCTGGAACACATGGAAAGGGACCCAGGACAAGGAGCAGAAGGACTGCGGCACCATCGGGCCCGGCGGCATCTGGAATGCCGCCCGATGCTCCCATTCCAACCGCTGGATCTGCGAGAAGTCCTGGAATTGCTGATTCCCACCCATTCCCAGCCCTCATTCCAGGGAAAAAGGGTCCGTTCCGCCCTGGAGCCGCATGGATTTGGGGCTCCGCGTTCCTGCTTTTGGCCTGTTGAGGATGTCGGATCCCTATGGGAAGCGCGGCACAACCCCAGTGACCCCCAACCTGTCCTTAATCCATGGGGAAAACCGGGATTCGCAGCTAAAGGGCCTCGCAAGTGGTTAAATCCCATTCCCCAGCCCCAAATCCAGCCTATTCCCAACGGCGCTGCTTCCGCATTCCCAGAAAACACCGTTCCGGGGAAGTCCAGGGGGTTTCCCACTTCCCGCATCCCTTTTCCCATATTTATCCTTCCCTCTCCATTCCCAGCTCCTCCCAATTCCCAATTTTCCTCTGTTATCCAGCACCTGATCCCCAAATAAACCATAGGGGTTTTAATCCAAGGAATCCAGTGCGTGCCATTCCAGGGGTTTTGTGTCCCCTGGGATCTATGGAATTGCCGGGATATTGGTGCTTCTTTTGAGCTAAAAAATCCCTCTTTTGGGGCAGTTCCACCGGGATGGGCTCATTCCCAGCAATGGAATTCCCTGTCCGGGTTGAACATTAACCCTGAAAACGAGGGAATTGGAGCAATTCCCTGGAAAATGGATCCAAACGAGGCCCCGGCGCTGAAAACGGAGCCAGTTTGAACCGGAAGAGGCGTTAAAAATGGTCATTTACCCAAAAGAGGCATTTTTAGCATGGGAATGGGGCTGGGAAGCGGGGTGGATCTGCCAGGAAGAGGCAGGGAATGGGTGGGATGCGCTGGAAAACCACTGGAAATGGGTCCTTTGGGGGGCATCTGCCCATAGGAGAGCACAGGACCCCCCCTTGGGGGGGCTCAAAGCCACTTTTTGGGCCTAAACCCCTCCTTTTTGGGGTCTCAAGCCACTATTTTGGGTCTCAACCCCCCTTTTTGGGTTTCGAACCCCCTATTTTGGGTCTCAAAGCCCCTATTTTGGGTCTCAACCTCATATTTTGGGTCTCAAACCCCTTATTTTGAGGTCTCAACCCCTATTTTGGGTAGCAAACACCCCTTTTTGGGTCTAAACCCATCTTTTTTGGGTCTCAACCCCTGTTTTGGGTCTCAACCCACCATCTGGGTCTAAAACCCCTCATTTTGGGGTCTCAACCTCCCCTTTTTGGATCTCAAACACCCCTTTCTGGGTCTAAACCCCCCCTTTTGGGGGGCTCAAGATGTCCATTTTGAGTCTCAACCTTCATTTTGGGCCTCAAACCCCCTTTTCTGTGTCTCAAAGCCCCTATTTTGGGTCTCAAAGCCCCTATTTTGGGTCCCAAACCCCCCTTTTTGGGTCTCAACCTCGTATTTTGGGTCTCAAACTCCCCTTTTTGGGTCTCAACCTCATATTTTGGGTCTCAAAGCCCCTATTTTGGGTCTCAAACCCCCTATTTTGGGTCTCAAAGCCCCTATTTTGGGTCTCTAACCCCTTATTTTGGGTCTCAAAGTCCCCATTTTTGGTCTTAAACCCCTTATTTTGGGTCTCAAAGCCCCTATTTTGGGTCTCAAACTCCCATTTTTGGGTGTCAACCTCATATTTTGGTTCTCAAACCCCCTATTTTGGGTCTCAAAGCCCCTATTTTGGGTCTCAAACCCCCTATTTTGGGTCTCAAACCCCTTATTTTGGGTCTCAAAGACCCCATTTTTGGGTCTCAAACTCCCCTTTTTGGGTCTCAACCTCATATTTTGGGTCTCAAACCCCTTATTTTGGGTCTCAAACCCCTTATTTTGGGTCTCAAACCCCCTATTTTGGGTCTCAAACCCCTTATTTTGGGTCTCAAACCCCTTATTTTGGGTCTCAAACCCTTATTTTGGGTCTCAAACCCTCCTTTTTGGGTCTCAAGACCCCAATCCCTCCCATTGTGCGCTGAGGCCGGGGCAGCCATTGCATGGAGCCTCAGGGATGGGCCCCCCCATCCAGGTCCCATCCTGGAACCTTTCCCCCCTTCCATGGCCTCATTCCCAACCTCATTCCCAGCGGCTCCGGCCTTGACCCCGGCACCTGCCCGGACATTGAGTCCCTTCCTGGAAAGATCGATCCCAATCCCATGGGATCCGCTCCCTGTTTATTGTCCCTCCAGGGCAGGAGGAGGCATCCGTTAACATGGGGACAGTGGGGGGGGGATGGGAAAGGATCCATCCATGGTCAGCAGTATTCGGAGGAATCCTCTTCCACGTAGTTGGAGGGGAACCATCCGACCTGGGAAAGAGGGAGAGGATGGGAGAAGGGAGGGGAGAAGGTGGGAAGAGGTCGGGAGAAGGTGGATGGAGGTGGAGGATGAGGATGGAGGTGGAGGATGGGGATGGAGGTGGGAGGATGAGGATGGAGGTGGGAGGATGAGGATGGAGGTGGGAGGATGAGGATGGAGGTGGGAGGATGAGGATGGAGGTGGGAGGATGAGGATGGAGGTGGGAGGATGAGGATGGAGGTGGAGGATGAGGATGGAGGTGGGAGGATGAGGATGGAGGTGGGAGGATGGGGATGGAGGTGGAGGATGAGGATGGAGGTGGGAGGATGGGGATGGAGGTGGAGGATGAGGATGGAGGTGGGAGGATGGGGATGGAGGTGGAGGATGGGGATGGAGGTGGAGGATGAGGATGGAGGTGGGAGGATGAGGATGGAGGTCGGAGGATGCGGATGGCCACTTTGGGGCCGCTATGGGGTCGCTATGGGGCCGCTATGGGGCTGCTATGGGGCGCTATGGGGCTGCTATGGGGCGCTATGGGGCGCTATGGGGTGCTATGGGGTGCTATGGGGCCGCTATGGGGCGCTATGGGGTGCTATGGGGTGCTATGGGGCGCTATGGGGCGCTATGGGGTGCTATGGGGTGCTATGGGTGGGCGGTGGGGCCGGGCCGTACCCGTCCATAGACCTCCCCTTTCCACCATCCCGGGGGCCCCCTCTTGCTCAGCACCCGCACGAGGTCCCCCTCCCGCAGCGTCAGCTCCGCGCGGTCCCGGGCGCTGAAGGCGTAGCGAGCCACGGCCGAGCCCAGGGAGCGCGAGGGGCCTGCGGGGCACGGACAGGGAGGGATATGGATATGGACACAGGGAGATGGACATGGACACAGGGATATGGATATGGACACAGGGATATGGACATGGACACAGGGATATGGACACAGGGATATGGATATGGACACAGGGATATGGGTATGGACACAGGGATATGGGTATGGACACAGGGATATGGGTATGGACACAGGGATATGGATATGGACACAGGGATATGGATATGGACACAGGGATATGGGTATGGACACAGGGATATGGGTATGGACACAGGGATATGGGTATGGACACAGGGATATGGATATGGACACAGGGATATGGACACAGGGATATGGATATGGACACAGGGATATGGACACAGGGATATGGATATGGACACAGGGATATGGACACAGGGATATGGATATGGACACAGGGATATGGACACAGGGATATGGACACAGGGATATGGATATGGACACAGGGATATGGGTATGGACACAGGGATATGGATATGGACACAGGGATATGGACACAGGGATATGGATACGGACATGGATATGGACACAGGGATATGGACATGGACACAGGGATATGGACACAGGGATATGGATACGGACATGGATATGGACACAGGGATATGGACATGGACACATGGATATGGGTATGGATATGGATATGGACACAGGGATATGGACACAGGGATATGGACACACGGATATGGGTATGCATATGGATATGGATATGGACATATGCATACGGACATGGATATGGATATGGACACATGGATATGGATATGGATATGGATACAGACACATGGATACGGACATGGATACGGATATGGACACATGGATACGGACACAGATATGGATACGGACATGGATACGGATATGGACATGGTTATGGACACGTGGATACGGACATGGATACGGACATAGATACGGATACAGACATGGATACGGATATGGACATGTGGATACGGACACGTGGATACGGACATGGATACGGATATGGACATGGATACGGATATGGACATGGATACGGATATGGACACATGGATATGGACATGGATATGGATATGAACATGGATACGGATATGGACACATGGATATGGACATGGATATGGATATGGACATGGGTATGGATATGGACATAGATATGGATATGGACACGTGGATACGGACATGGATATGGACACATGGATACGGACATGGATACGGATATGGACATGGATACGGATATGGACATGGATATGGATATGGATATGGATACGGATATGGATATGGACACATGGATACGGACATGGATACGGATATGGACATGGATATGGATATGGACATGGATATGGATACGGATATGGGTATGGATATGGACACATGGATATGGACACGAGCATGGATATGGACACATGGATACGGATGTGGACACATGGATATGGATATGGACATAGATACGGATATGGACATACGGATATGGACACATGGATACGGATATGGACACATGGACACGGACACGAGCATGGATATGGATGATTCCCCCGCTCATCCCCTCCATGTCCACGTCCTCTCCCTGTGCCCATTCCCCCCCATGGCTCCCCCATTGCCGTCCCCATCTCAGCCATTGGCCGCCCCCATTGGTCCATCCCCAGATCCCATCCATGCCCTTGGCCCGCTCCCGACTCCTCCCTCTCGGCCCTTGGTCCCTTCTGGACTCTTCCCATCGCTGATCCCTCAGCTCGGCTCTTGGCCATCACCAAGGACCCACAGTGCCCATCCCATCACCACCGCATCCGCCCCACCTCCATCCCATCATCCCCATCCCATCAATTCCATCCCATCATCCCCATCCCATCATCTCCATCCCACTCCATCCCATCAATTCCATCCCATCATCCCCATCCCATCAATTCCATCCCATCACCTCCATCCCATCACCACCGCATCCGCCCCACCTCCATTCCTACCACTGCCATCACCTCCATCCCACTCCATCCCATCAATTCCATCCCATCGATTCCATCCCATCATCCCCATCCCATCACCTCCATCCCATCACCACCGCATCCGCCCCACCTCCATCCCATCATCCCCATCCCATCAATTCCATCCTATCGATTCCATCCCATCATTCCCATCCCATCACCTCCATCCCACTCCATCCCATCAATTCCATCCCATCATCTCCATCCCACCTCCATCCCCCCATTCCCATCCCCCATTCCCACCCCCCCCATTCCCACCCTGTATCCGGGCCCCCTCCCTCCTCTCGGGCTCCTTGAAGGGCACCCCCAGGGCCGTGTCCAGGGCTCGGAAGCATTCCTTGAGGGAACAGCGCCGGTAGAACTCCACCAGCTCCTATGGACACCAAGGCCCGGGGGGGTCACACCACTGCCCCCCCATGGGGGGGTCACACCACTGCTCCCCCCATAGGGGTCAAACCACTGCCTCCCCATAGGGGTCAAACCACTGCCCCCCCATAGGGGTCAAACCACTGCCTCCTCATGGGGGTCAAACCACTGCCACCCCATGGGGGGGTCAAACCACTGCCGCCCCATAGGGGTCAAACCACTGCCTCCCCCATAGGGGTCAAACCACTGCCTCCCCCATAGGGGTCAAACCACTGCCCCCCCATGGGGGGGTCACACCACTGCTCCCCCCATAGGGGTCAAACCACTGCCCCCCCATGGGGGGGTCAAACCACTGCCCCCCATGGGGGTGCCCGGGTTGGGCCCCCCCCGCTCACCACCAGCCCCCTGAACGCCTTCTTCTCGGTGATGCGGTAGAGCCCCTCTGACGTCATCACCTTGATGTGCTTCACCTCCCCGTGGTACCTGCCCGGGAAGGGGGGGTGAGACCGGGAGGAACCAACCCCCCCCCCCATCCATCCATCAATGGTACCTGCCCATGGCACCGGGGTGGGGCGAGCCCAGGAGGGCACCCCCCACATTGTGCCCCCCCCCATTGTGCCCCCCATTGCCCCCCCCATTGTGCCCCCCCATTGTGCCCCCCCACCATTTTGTCCCCCCATTGTGCCCCCCCAGTGTGTCCCCCCATTGTGCCCCCCGATTGTGCCCCCCCCATTGTGCCCCCCCCATTGTGGCCCCCCATTGTGCCCCCCCCTTGTGCCCCCCCCATTGTGCCCCCCCCATTGTGCCCCCCCACCGTGCCCCCCCATTATGTCCCCCCCAACCATTGTGCCCCCCCCATTGTGCCCCCCCATTGTGCCCCCCCAACATTGTGCCCCCCATTGTGCCCCCCACATTGTGCCCCCCCATTGTGCCCCCCCATTGTGCCCCCCCCATTGTGCCCCCCCATTGTGCCCCCCCCATTGTGCCCCCCCACCATTTTGTCCCCCCATTGCCCCCCCATTGTGCCCCCCCCATTGCACCCCCATTGCACCCCCCCATTGTGCCCCCCCATTGTGCCCCCCCCATTGTGCCCCCCCCCATTGTGCCCCCCCCACTGCGCCCCCCCCCGCTCCGCACGTGACGCTGATGGCGAACTCGGCCGCGTCCTTCACGCGCCGCCGCACGAGGAAGGCGCCGTCGGAGCGCGGTGCCAGGAGCTGCTCCGCCTCCCCCCGCTCCATGGGCCCCGCGTACCTGCGGGGGGGGGGGGGGGATCCAACCTGAGCGCTCCCCACCCCCCCCCGGCCCCATCCTTGGTTCGTTCCATCGGGACCACAGCGGGGATGGGGAATGGGGAACACTGAAGGATGGGGGGGGTCCCAATGGGAATGGGGGGGGGGGTTTGGGGGATCCCAATGGGAATGGGGGGGGGGTTTGGGGGATCCCAATGGGAATGGGGGGGGGGGTTGGGGGATCCCAATGGGAATAGGGGGGGTTTGGGGGATCCCAATGGGAATAGGGGGGGTTTGGGGGATCCCAATGGGAATGGGGGGGGGGGTTGGGGGATCCCAATGGGAATGGGGGGGGGGGTTGGGGGATCCCAATGGGAATGGGGGGGGGTTGGGGTGACCCTGAGGGCTCCCCCATGGCCAATGGGGGGGTCCCCAACACCCACCAGGGGTGGACGGAGAGATCCGGGGGGGGCACCTGGGGGGGGAGGAGCAGAGTGGGGGCCCAAGGAGGGGATGGGGGGGGAAGACCCCCCCCATGCCCCATAGAACCCCCCCTGCCCCATAGAGCCCCCCAATGCCCCATAGAACCCTCCAAGCCCCATAGAGCCCCCCCATGCCCCATAGAGCCCCCCCTGCCCCATAGAGCCTCCCCATTCCCCATAGAGCCCCTCAAGCCCCATAGACCCTCCCCGCCCCATAGAACCCCCCATGCCCCATAGAGCCCCCAATGCCCCATAGAACCCCCCCATGCCCCATAGAACTCCCCCTGCCCCATAGAGCCCCCCATAAACCATAGAGCCCCCCCAAGCCCCATAGAGTCCCCAATGCCCCATAGAGCCCCCAATGCCCCATAGAGCCCCCCCGCCCCATAGACCCCCCCCAAGGCCCATAGAGACCCCCCCATGCCCCATAGACCCCCCCATGCCCCATAGAGCCCCCCCGCCCCATAGACCCCCCCATGCCCCATAGACCCCCCCTCCCCCATAGAGCCCCCCCGCCCCATAGAGCCCCCCCCATGCCCCATAGAGCCCCATAGACCCCCCCCCGCCCCATAGACCCTCTGCTCACGGTGGTGAAGGGTCTCACAGCGGCACAGGGGAACCACCCCAGGTCCCCCGAGGCCACGTTCCGGCCCTGGGGAGGGAGGAGCCATGGGGCCGGGGGGGTCCTGTGCCCCATAGCGGATGGAGGGCCCCATAGAGATCCCCCCCCATGGCCATAGTGCTCTGCCCCATAGAGATCCATCCCATTATAACCATAGGGCTCTGCCCCATAGCGATCCATCCCATTATAACCATAGTGCTCTGCCCCATAGAGATCCATCCCATTATAACCATAGGGCTCTGCCCCATAGAGATCCATCCCATTATAACCATAGGGCTCTGCCCCATAGAGATCCATCCCATTATAACCATAGGGATCTGCCCCATAGAGATCCATCCCATTATAACCATAGGGCTCTGCCCCATAGAGATCCATCCCATTATAACCATAGGGCTCTGCCCCATAGAGATCCATCCCATTATAACCATAGGGCTCTGCCCCATAGAGATCCATCCCATTATAACCATAGTGCTCTGCCCCATAGAGATCCATCCCATTATAACCATAGGGCTCTGCCCCATAGAGGAGATCCATCCCATTATAACCATAGTGCTCTGCCCCATAGAGATCCATCCTATTATAACCATAGTGCTCTGCCCCATAGAGATCCATCCCATTATAACCATAGGGCTCTGCCCCATAGCGATCCCCCCATCACCACCACAGTGCTCTGCCCCATAGCGGACCCCCCCCCCCCCCATCCATGGGGCTCGGCCCCACCTGCCACCATTGCTGCTCCGCCTCGGCCACCGTCACCTCCACGATGTCCCCAGGGCTGAGGCTCAGCCCCGGCCCCATAGCGCCCGGTGGGGGGGGGACACCGCTATAGGGCTGAAGGGCCTCCACCTTGGGCAGCCCTGGAGGGGAGCACCCAATGGGGGGGCACAGTGGGACGTGTGGGGCACGGACCCACCCTGTGCCCCACAACCACCCCTGTGCCCCACACCCACCCCTGTGACCCACATCCACCTCTGTGCCCCACACCCACCCCTGTGACCCACATCCACCTCTGTGCCCCACATCCACCCCTCTGCCCCACAACCACCCCTCTGCCCCACATCCACCCCTCTGCCCCACAACCACCCCTCTGCCCCACATCCACCCCTCTGCCCCACAACCACCTCTGTGCCCCACAACCACCTCTGTGCCCCATAACCACCTCTGTGCCCCACATCCACCCCTCTGCCCCACATCCACCTCTGTGCCCCACATCCACCCCCTGGCCCCACATCCACCCCTCTGCCCCACAACCACCTCTGTGCCCCACATCCACCCCTGTGCCCCACATCCACCCCTCTGCCCCATAACCACCTCTGTGCCCCATAACCACCCCTCTGCCCCACAACCACCCCTCTGCCCCACATCCACCCCTGTGCCCCACATCCACCCCTCTGCCCCACAACCACCTCTGTGCCCCACATCCACCCCTCTGCCCCACAACCCCCCCTGTGCCCCCCCCCCCATGGCCCTCACCGATGTCTCCTCTCCTGTGCTCAGGGCGGGGCCGCTGGGCTTTGCCCTGGGGGGCGATGAGACCCCAATGAACCCCTTGGAGGGGGGGGGGGACGGACACGGACCCCCCCCCCACCTCCAGCCCCCCCCATTCCCAATGTTGGGAATCGGAGCCCATTGGAGCCGTGGTCCCGGTACCTTCCTGGGGCCGGAGCCGGGATCTGGGGGGGGAGGAGGGAGTTATGGGGGGGGCGCTCCCATTGGGAATGCTGTGGGGCGCTGGGGATGGGGGGGGCCGTGATTGGTCCCTCCGGGCCACGGCTGCCCCAGCGCATCCCCAGCCCCGCAATGGCCCTTCCCATCCATGGGGCTCCATCCCCATCCCATAATATCCCAAATACATCCCATGATATCCCCCACCCATCCCATAATATCCCTCACCCATCCCATGATATCCCTCACCCATCCCATAATATCCCTCACCCATCCCATAATATCCCACATCCATCCCATAATATCCCTCACCCATCCCATAATATCCCACATCCATCCCATAATATCCCTCACCCATCCCATAATATCCCTCTCCCATCCCATAATATCCCTCACCCATCCCATGATATCCCTCACCCATCCCATAATATCCCTCACCCATCCCATAATATCCCTCACCCATCCCATAATATCCCTCACCCATCCCATAATATCCCTCACCCATCCCATAATACCCCTCACCCATCCCATAATATCCCTCACCCATCCCATAATATCCCTCACCCATCCCATAATATCCCTCACCCATCCCATAATACCCCTCACCCATCCCATAATATCCCTCACCCATCCCATGATATCCCTCACCCATCCCATAATATCCCTCACCCATCCCATAATATCCCACATCCATCCCATAATATCCCTCACCCATCCCATAATATCCCTCTCCCATCCCATAATATCCCTCACCCATCCCATAATATCCCTCATCCATCCCATAATATCCCTCATCCATCCCATAATATCCCTCACCCATCCCATAATATCCCTCACCCATCCCATAATATCCCTCACCCATCCCATAATCCCCCCCATCCCATAATATCCCTCACCCATCCCATGATATCCCTCACCCATCCCATGATATCCCAAACACATCCCATAATATCCCTCACCCATCCCATAATATCCCTCACCCATCCCATGATATCCCTCACCCATCCCATAATATCCCTCGCCCATCCCATGATATCCCTCACCCATCCCATAATACCCCTCACCCATCCCATAATATCCCTCACCCATCCCGTAATATCCTCACCCATCCCATGATATCCCTCACCCATCCCATAATATCCCTCACCCATCCCATAATATCCCTCACCCATCCCGTAATATCCTCACCCATCCCATGATATCCCTCTCCCATCCCATAATATCCCTCTCCCATCCCATAATACCCCTCACCCATCCCATAATATCCCTCACCCATCCCATAATATCCCCCCCATCCCATAATATCCCTCTCCCATCCCATGATATCCCTCACCCATCCCATAATATCCCTCACCCATCCCATAATATCCCTCACCCATCCCATAATATCCCTCACCCATCCCATAATATCCCTCACCTATCCCATAATATCCCTCACCCATCCCATAATATCCCTCACCTATCCCATAATATCCCTCCCCCATCCCATAATATCCCTCTCCCATCCCATAATATCCCTCACCCATCCCATAATATCCCACATCCATCCCATAATATCCCTCACCCATCCCATAATATCCCTCACCCATCCCATAATATCCCACATCCATCCCATAATCCCCCCCCATCCCATCCCCCCCATTCCCCCCATTCCCGCTCTCACCGCCGGGGCCCCTCCCGCAGCTCCCGACCCTTCCCAAACATTCCTTGTGGGCGGGGGCGCGGCAGCGACTGCAGCGGTAACCCTGGAAGAAGGTGCCCCTGGGGGGCATGGACACCATGGATCCATCATGGATCCACCATGGACACCATGGATCCACCATGGATCCACCATGGACACCATGGATCCATCATGGATCCACCATGGACACCATGGATCCACCATGGATCCACCATGGACACCATGGATCCATCATGGATCCACCATGGACACCATGGATCCACCATGGATCCACCATGGACACCATGGATCCATCATGGATCCACCATGGACACCATGGATCCATCATGGACACCATGGATCCATCATGGATCCATCATGGACATCATGGACACCATGGATCCATCATGGACATCATGGACACCATGGATCCACCATGGATCCACCATGGATCCATCATGGACATCATGGACACCATGGATCCATCATGGACATCATGGACACCATGGATCCACCATGGATCCACCATGGACACCATGGACACCATGGATCCATCATGGACATCATGGACACCATGGATCCATCATGGACATCATGGACACCATGGATCCATCATGGATCCACCATGGATCCACCATGGACATCATGGACACCATGGATCCATCATGGATCCACCATGGACACCATGGACACCATGGATCCACCATGGACATCATGGATACATCATGGACATCATGGACATCATGGACATCATGGACACCATGGATCCACCATGGATCCATCATGGACACCATGGATCCATCATGGACACCATGGATCCACCATGGACATCATGGATCCATCATGGACACCATGGATCCATCATGGACACCATGGATCCACCATGGACACCATGGATCCATCATGGACACCATGGATTCACCATGGACATCATGGATCCATCATGGACACCATGGACACCATGGACACATCCATGGACCCACCTTGCACCCACTGACCCCATGGACCCATGGATGAATGTGGTACATCATGGATGGGTTGGGGATATTATGGGATGGGAGTGGGACACCATGGGATGGGTGAGGGATATTATGGGATGGGTTGGGGACACCATGGGATGGGTGAGGGATATTATGGGATGGGTGAGGGACACCATGGATGTGTTTGGGATATCATGGGATGTGTTTGGGATATTATGGGATGGGTTGGGGACACCATGGATGTGTTTGGGATATTATGGGATGTGTTGGGGATATTATGGGATGTGTTTGGGATATTATGGGATGTGTTTGGGATATCATGGGATGTGTTTGGGATATCATGGGATGTGTTTGGGATATTATGGGATGTGTTTGGGATATCATGGGATGTGTTTGGGATATTATGGGATGTGTTTGGGATATCATGGGATGTGTTTGGGATATCATGGGATGTGTTTGGGATATCATGGGATGTGTTTGGGATATCATGGGATGTGTTGGGGACCCCACGGGATGGGCTCCGCGGCTTCGGCCCCCACCTCAGCAGCATCTGGCAGCCCCTGCAGGCCGTGGTGTCCTCGAAGGAGAACATCTGGAACTCGTGTCCGTCCGCCCGCGCGTGCTCCGGGAAGATGTTGGACCTGGGGGGGGGGGCACGGGCACCACTGACCCCCCCGCACCCCATGGGGGGGCGTCCCCGTGTCCCCCCCCCCGGGGCACCCACAGCGCCATCTCGAACTGCTCCAGCCACTTCCGCTTCAGGTCGTGGGTCCGGAAGGAGAGCTCGTAGCCATGGAGGCCCCCGGCCTGGATGAGCAGGAACGTGTGGGACCACTGTGGGGACAGGGGGGCAGCGGAGCCCCAAGGGTGGGGCGTCAGTGGGGGGGCAGTGGGGGGTCAATGGGGCGTCAATGGGGCATCGATGGGGCGTCAATGGGGCGTCAATGGGGCGTCAATGGGGCATCAATGGGGCGTCAATGGGGCATCAATGGGGCGTCAATGGGGCATCAATGGGGCGTCAATGGGGCGTCAATGGGGCGTCAATGGGGACATCACTGGGGCATCAATGGGACGTCAATGGGGCGTCAATGGGGCATCACTGGGGCGTCAATGGGGCATCACTGGGGCATCACTCGGGACATCAATGGGGCATCAATGGGGCATCAATGGGGCATCAATGGGGACATCAATGGGGGCATCAATGGGGCATCGATGAGGCATCACTGGGGCGTCAATGGGGCATCAATGGGGCATGGATGGGGACCATGTCCAGGCTTCCATGTGTCCGCTATGGCCATGGACACGTGGTACATCCAGGACCTGGATGCTCAGCATCACTGTGCCCATGGACACGTGGTACATCCAGGACCTGGATGCTCAGCATCACTGTGGCCATGGACACGTGGTACATCCAGGACCTGGATGCTCAGCATCCCTGTGCCCATGGACACGTGGTACATCCAGGACCTGGATGCTCAGCATCCCTGTGGCCATGGACACGTGGTACATCCAGGACCTGGATGCTCAGCATCACCATGGCCATGGACACGTGGTACATCCAGGACCTGGATGCTCAGCATCACTGTGCCCATGGACACGTGGTACATCCAGGACCTGGATGCCCGGGATCTCCATGGATCCGGGCCCTGGGATCCATAGGGATGCAGGCACCTTCTTGCCATCGGGGGCGCTGTTGCCCCCATCCCGCACTTGGTGGCTCTGCAGGTCCACAACGTCCTTGGCCTCGTAGGAGTCCCCCCGGCGCTTGCAGATGATGAGAGCCTTATCCAGGAGGAATCCGTACCTGGAATGTGGGATATGGGGTATGGGGGATGGGGTATGGGGTATGGGATATGGGGTATGGGGTATGGGATATGGGGTATGGGATATGGGGTATGGGGTATGGGGTATGGGATATGGGGTATGGGATATGGGGTATGGGGTATGGGATATGGGGTATGGGATATGGGGTATGGGGTATGGGGTATGGGATATGGGGTATGGGGTATGGGATATGGGGTATGGGATATGGGGTATGGGGTATGGGGTATGGGGTATGGGATATGGGGTATGGGATATGGGGTATGGGGTATGGGATATGGGGTATGGGATATGGGGTATGGGGTATGGGGTATGGGGTATGGGATATGGGGTATGGGATATGGGGTATGGGGTATGGGATATGGGGTATGGGATATGGGGTATGGGGTATGGGGTATGGGGTATGGGATATGGGGTATGGGATATGGGGTATGGGGTATGGGATATGGGGTATGGGATATGGGATATGGGGTATAGGTTATTATGGGATATGGGATATGGGATATTATGGGATATGGGATATGGGATATTATGGGATATGGGGAATGCGCTGTCCCCGTGGTGCCCCCCCACCTCTCCACTTTGCAGCGCCGCTCTGTGTTCGACACCTTCAGTTCTCCATCGATTTTGGGGCGCCCGAACTGCGCCAATGACTGCGGCTGCGGGGGGACGACATGGGGGGCGCTATGGGGTGGTTGGTGGGTGCCATGTGGTGGCTGTGGGGCGCTATGGGGTGGTTATGGGGCGCTATGGGGCTATGTGGGGCGCTATGGGGTGGCTGTGGGGCGCCATGGGGTGATGTGGGGCGCTATGGGGTGGTTATGAGGTGCTATGGGGCGGCTGTGGGGTGCTATGGGGCGATGTGGGGCGCTATGGGGCGATGTGGGGCACTATGGGGTGATGTGGGGCGCTATGGGGTGGCTGTGGGGTGCTATGGGGTGGTTGGTGGGTGCCATGGGGCAATGTGGGGCGCCATGGGGTGGTTATGTGGGGCGCTATGGGGTGGCTGTGGGGCATTATGGGGTGATGTGGGGGCGCTATGGGGTGGTTATGTGGTGCTATGGGGCCCCTGTGGGGCACTATGGGATGATGTGGGGCGCTATGGGGTGGCTGTGGGGCACTATGTAGTGGTTATGTGGTGCTATGGGGTGATGTGGGGGTGCTATGGGGTGGTTATGTGGTGCTATGGGGCCCCTGTGGGGCACTATGGGATGATGTGGGGTGCTATGGGGCGATGTGGGGCGCTATGGGGCGATGTGGGGCACTATGGGGTGGTTGTGGGGCGCTATGGGGTGATGTGGGGCGCTATGGGGTGGCTGTGGGGCGCTATGGGGTGGTTATGGGGCTCTATGGGGCAGTGTGGGGCGCTCTGGGGTGGTTATGGGGCGCTATGGGGCAGTGTGGGGCGCTATGGGGCGGCTGTGGGGCGCTATGGGGCAGTGTGGGGTGCTATGGGGCAGCGTGGGGCGCTATGGGGTGGTTATGTGGCGCTATGGGGCAGTGTGGGGCGCTATGGGGTGGTTATGTGGCGCTATGGGGTAGTGTGGGGCGCTATGGGGTGGTTATGGGGCGCTATGGGGTGGTTATGAGGCGCTATGGGGCAGTGTGGGGCGCTATGGGGCAGTGTGGGGCGCTATGGGGTGGTTATGGGGCGCTATGGGGCAGTGTGGGGCGCTCTGGGGTGGTTATGGGGCGCTATGGGGCAGTGTGGGGCGCTATGGGGCAGTGTGGGGCGCTATGGGGTGGTTATGGGGCGCTATGGGGCAGTGTGGGGTGCTATGGGGTGGTTATGAGGCGCTATGGGGTAGTGTGGGGCGCTATGGGGCAGCGTGTGGCGCTCTGGGGTGTGGGTCCCAGGGGTCCCCACCATGTTGTGCAGGCAGAGCTGGACGCTCGTGAGCTGCCGCAGGGTCTCGTTGTCCCTCTTCACCTCGTTCACGCACTGCGCCAGGTCCTGGGGGGCAGCGTCAGGGACCCCCCCAATGCCCCATAGGAACCCCCCAATGTCCCCATAGGAACCCCCCAATGGCCCCCCCATTTATCCCGGGTCCCCCAAAACCCAACGGGAGCCCCCCAAGACCCAATCAAGACCCCTCCAAACACCCCCATAGGCCCCCATAGGACCCCATAGAGCCCCATAGAGCCCCATAGGCCCCCATAGGCCCCCATAGGACCCCATAGGCCCCCATAGGCCCCATAGGCCCCCATAGACCCTCATAGGCCCCCATAGGCCCCATAGGCCCCCGTAGAGCCCCATAGGCCCCCATAGGCCCCCATAGGACCCCATAGGCACCCATAGGCCCCATAGGCCCCCATAGGCCCCCATAGGCCCCCATAGGCCCTCATAGGCCCCCATAGGCCCCCATAGGCCCCCATAGGACCCCATAGGCACCCATAGGCCCCATAGGCCCCCATAGGCCCCCATAGGCCCCCATAGGCCCCCATAGGACCCCATAGGCCCCCATAGGCCCCCATAGAGCCCCATAGGCCCCCCTAGGCCCCCCTAGGCCCCCATAGGCCCTCATAGGCCCCCATAGGCCCCCGTAGGCCCCCGTAGGCCCTCGTAGGCCCTCGTAGGCCCTCGTAGGCCCCCGTAGGCCCCCGTAGGCCCTTGTAGGCCCCCGTAGGCCCCCGTAGGCCCCCATAGGCCCTCATAGGCCCCCATAGGCCCCCATAGGCCCCCCTAGGACCCCATAGGCCCCCATAGGCCCCCATAGAGCCCCATAGGCCCCCATAGGCCCCCATAGGCCCCCATAGGCCCCATAGGCCCCCATAGGCCCTCATAGGCCCCCATAGGCCCCCATAGGCCCCATAGGCCCTCATAGGCCCCCATAGGCCCCCATAGAGCCCCATAGGCCCCCATAGGCCCCATAGGCCCCCCAGCCCCCCGGACCCACCCTCATGGCGTCCAGGGCCGCCCTGAGCCTGTCCCTCTCGCCCGGCTCCGGGGTCAGCTTCACGAGCTCCTGGGGGGCCAGGATGGGGTCAGGAATGGGCCCCCCCATCCCAGAGCGGCCCCAAAGGGAGGTCAGGGAATGCCGGGAGGGGAATCAGGGACCCCCCCCCCTCTGCAAGGGACCCATGGGGGGGACATAGGGATGGTCCCAAGGGACCCGAGGGGGCTCCACGGGGCCCATTACCCCCATTACCCCCATTACCCCATTACCCCATTACCCCATTACCCCCATTACCCCATTACCCCATTACCCCCATTGCCCCATTACCCCCATTACCCCATTACCCCATTACCCCATTACCCCATTACCCCATTACCCCCATTGCCCCATTACCCCCATTACCCCCCATTACCCCATTACCCCATTACCCCCATTGCCCCATTACCCCCATTACCCCATTACCCCATTACCCCATTACCCCCATTACCCCATTACCCCCATTACCCCATTCCCCCATTACCCCATTCCCCCATTACCCCCATTCCCCCATTCCCCCCATTCCCCCCATTACCCCATTACCCCATTACCCCATTACCCCCATTACCCCCATTACACCATTACCCCATTACCCCCATTACCCCCATTACCCCCATTACCCCATTACCCCATTACCCCCATTACCCCCATTACCCCATTACCCCATTACCCCCATTACCCCCATTACCCCCATTACCCCCATTACCCCATTACCCCTATTACCCCATTACCCCATTACCCCCATTACCCCATTACCCCATTACCCCCATTACCCCCATTACCCCATTACCCCATTACCCCATTACCCCCATTACCCCATTACCCCATTACCCCCATTACCCCATTACCCCATTACCCCCATTCCCCCATTACCCCCATTACCCCATTACCCCCATTACCCCATTACCCCATTACCCCATTACCCCCATTACCCCATTACCCCCATTCCCCCATTACCCCCATTCCCCCATTACCCCCATTACCCCATTACCCCCATTACCCCATTACCCCCATTACCCCCATTACCCCATTACCCCATTACCCCCATTACCCCCATTACCCCATTACCCCCATTCCCCCATTACCCCATTACCCCATTACCCCCATTACCCCATTACCCCCATTCCCCCCATTACCCCATTACCCCATTACCCCATTACCCCATTACCCCATTACCTGCAGCAGGAGGTGATATTTGAGCACCCTCTGCATGGGCACCATCAGCAGATCCCGCAGGGAGAAGCGCCCATTGGTGGCTCGTTGGGAGCACTCCTGGGGGGGGCACAGGGACATGGGGGGGAATGGGGGGCACAGGGGACTGAGGAGGCTATGGGGACCCGGGGGATGGGGGGTGCGGGGAGGGTTCTGGGGGTCTATGGGGTCTATGGGGTCAATGGGGTCTATGGGGGTCAATGGGTGTCAATGGGGGTCTATGGGGTCTATAGGGGTCTATGGGGGTCTATGGGGTCTATGGGGCCTATGGGGGTCTATGGGGTCTATGGGGTCTGTGGGGTCCATGGGGGTCTATGAGTGTCTATGGTTTCTTTGTACATCAATGGGTATCTATGGGTGTCTATGGGTGTCCATGGGGTCTATGGGTCCCTATGGGTCTCTATGGTCTCTATGGTCTCTATGGCACTCTATGGTCTCTATGTGTCTCTATGGTCTCTATGTGTCTCTATGGTCTCTATGGTCTCTATGGGTCTCTATGGGTCTCTATGGTCTCTATGTGTCTCTATGTGTCTCTATGCTCTCTATGGTCTCTATGGTCTCTATGTGTCTCTATGTGTCTCTATGGTCTCTATGGTCTCTATGGTCTCTATGTGTCTCTATGGTCTCTATGGTCTCTATGTGTCTCTATGCTCTCTATGGTCTCTATGGGTCTCTATGGTCTCTATGTGTCTCTATGGTCTCTATGTGTCTCTATGGTCTCTATGGTCTCTATGGTCTCTATGTGTCTCTATGGTCTCTATGGTCTCTATGGTCTCTATGGTCTCTATGCTCTCTATGGTCTCTATGGTCTCTATGTGTCTCTATGTGTCTCTATGGTCTCTATGTGTCTCTATGGTCTCTATGGTCTCTATGGTCTCTATGGTCTCTATGCTCTCTATGGTCTCTATGGTCTCTATGTGTCAGTATGTGTCTCTATGGTCTCTATGGTCTCTATGGTCTCTATGGGTCTCTATGGTCTCTATGGTCTCTATGGTCTCTATGTGTCTCTATGGGTCCCTATGGGTCTCTATGGTCCCTATGGGTCCCCCTGGTCCCTCCACCTGCAGCTTCATGTTCAGGTCGGTGTTGGCCGAGAGCTGCTCCAGGCGCCGCGCGGCCGCTTCCACCTGGCTGCAATAGCGCCCGTAGAGGAGGAACCTGGGGGGGACGGCGCCAAAGGGACCCAATGGGACCAAAGGGAGCCAAATGGAGCCAAATGGAGCCAAATTGTCCCCCCAGAACCCTCCCTGCATCCCCCATTGCCCCCATTGCCCCCCATTACCCCATTGACATTACCCCCCATTGCACCCCATTACACCCATTACCCCTCATTACCCCCATTACCCCATTACCCCCATTACCCCATTACCCCATTACCCCCATTACCCCATTACCCCCATTACCCCATTACCCCATTACCCCCATTACCCCATTACCCCATTACCCCCATTACCCCATTACCCCATTACCCCCATTACCCCATTACCCCCATGACCCCATTACCCCATTACCCCCATTACCCCATTACCCCCATTACCCCCATTACCCCATTACCCCTATTACCCCATTACCCCATTACCCCATTACCCCATTACCCCCATTACACCATTACCCCCATTACCCCCATTACCCCATTACCCCATTACCCCCATTACCCCCATTACCCCATTACCCCATTACCCCCATTACCCCATTACCCCAATTACCCCATTACCCCATTACCCCCATTACCCCATTACCCCCATTACCCCATTACCCCATTACCCCCATTACCCCATTACCCCATTACCCCATTACCCCTCACCTCTCTTTGTAGGCCAGGAAGAGGGGGGGCAGCCCTCGGCTCCCCCCGGGCCCCCCAAGTACCCCCCGCAGCTCCCCCAGGAAGAGTCGGTGCAGCGCCAGCAGCTCCTGTGGGGCAATGGGGACAATGGGGGGTAATGGGGGAATGGGGGCAATGGGGGCAAAGGGGGCAATGGGGGGCAATGGGGGCTCAATGGGGTCTCAAAGGGGGCAATGGGGCTCAATGAGGGCAATGGGGGCTCAATGGAGGCTCAATAGGGTCTCAATGGGTCCCAATGGGTCTCAATGGGACTCAATGGGTCCTAATGGGGTCTCAATGGGTCTCAATGGGTCTCAATGGGGTCTCAATGGGACTCAATGGGTCCTAATGGGGTCTCAATGGGTCTCAATGGGTCTCAATGGGGTCTCTATGGGTCTCCATGGGGCTCAATGGGTCCCAATGGGTCTCAATGAGGCTCCATGGGGCTCAATGGGTCTCAATGGGTCTCAATGGGGTCTCAATGGGTCTCCATGGGTCTCAATGGGTCCCAATGGGTCTCAATGAGGCTCCATGGGGCTCAATGGGTCCCAATGGGTCTCAATGGGGTCTCTATGGGTCTCCATGGGGCTCAATGGGTCCCAATGGGTCTCAATGAGGCTCCATGGGGCTCAATGGGTCCCAATGGGTCTCAATGGGGTCTCTATGGGTCTCCATGGGGCTCAATGGGTCCCAATGGGTCTCAATAGGGCTCCATGGGGCTCAATGGGTCCCAATGGGACTCAATGGGGTCTCAATGGGTCTCCATGGGGCTCAATGGGTCTCCATGGGGCTCAATGGGTCTCTATGGGTCTCTATGGGCTCTATGGGTCTCTATGGGCTCTATGGTCTCTATGGGGCTCTATGGGGCTCTATGGGCTCTATGGGCTCTATGGGTCTCTATGGGCTCTATGGTCTCTATGGTCTCTATGGGGCTCTATGGGCTCTATGGGTCTCTATGGGGCTCTATGGTCTCTATGGGGCTCTATGGTCTCTATGGTCTCTATGGGTCTCTATGGTCTCTATGGGGCTCTATGGGCTCTATGGGCTCTATGGGGCTCTATGGGCTCTATGGGTCTCTATGGGGCTCTATGGTCTCTATGGGGCTCTATGGGCTCTATGGGCTCTATGGGCTCTATGGGGCTCTATGGTCTCTATGGGCTCTATGGGTCTCTATGGTCTCTATGGGGCTCTATGGGCTCTATGGGCTCTATGGGGCTCTATGGGGCTCTATGGGTCACCTCGATGTTGATGAAGATGCTCTCCAGGTCCTGGGGCTCCAGGAAGTGCCGCAGCGGCCGCAGGAAGTGCTGGGGGGGAAGGGAGTCACTGAGAGCAATGGGGGGTAATGGGGTAATGGGGGTAATGGGGTAATGGGGGTAATGGGGGTAATGGGGTAATGGGGTAATGGGGTAATGGGGTAATGGGGGTAATGGGGGTAGTGGGGGTAATGGGGTAACGGGGTAACGGGGTAACGGGGTAATGGGGGTAATGGGGTAATGGGGGTAATTGGGTAATGGGGGTAATGGGGTAATGGGGTAATGGGGTAATGGGGGTAATGGGGTAATGGGGGTAATGGGGTAATGGGGTAATGGGGTAATGGGGGTAATTGGGTAATGGGGGTAATGGGGTAATGGGGGTAATGGGGTAATGGGGGTAATGGGGTAATGGGGTAATGGGGGTAATGGGGTAATGGGGTAATGGGGGTAATTGGGTAATGGGGGTAATGGGGTAATGGGGTAATGGGGGTAATGGGGTAATGGGGTCATGGGGGTAATGGGGTAATGGGGGCAATGGGGGTAATGGGGTAATGGGGTAATGGGGGTAATGGGGGTAATGGGGTAATGGGGTAATGGGGGTAATGGGGTAATGGGGGTAATGGGGGTAATGGGGTAATGGGGTAACGGGGCAATGGGGTAATGGGGTAATGGGGGCAATGGGGTAATGGGGTAATGGGGGCCATGGGTTGTCCTGCCCAGTGCCCCAGGTCTTGCCCCTCCCCCGGTGTCCCCAGTGTCCCCCATATTGCCCATCCCATCCCCATATCCCACCACATCCCTATATCACATCACATCCCTATATCCCATCCCTATATCCCACCATATCCCTATATCCCTCTATCCCTCTATCCCTATATCCCACCATATCCCTATATCCCTGTATCCCACCATATTCCTGTATCCCTGTATCCCTGTATCCCTGTATCCCTGTATCCCACCTGGCAGATGGCCTCCAGGGTCTCTGTGTACCTCTCCTCCGTCAGCCTCAGCTCCTGGAGGCAGCAGAGCCTCCGATCCGCCTCCACCTTCTGCACACACCGGGACCCCATTGAACCCAATGGGGGGGTACCCCCATAGGACCCCCCCATAGACCCCCCCATAGGACCCCCCCATAGACCCCCCCATAGGACCCCCCCATAGGACCCCCCCATAGGACCCCCCCATAGGTCCCTCCCATAGGACCCCCCATAGGGTACCCCCATAGGGCCCCCCCATAGGGCCCCCCTATAGGACCCCCCATAGGGTACCCCCATAGGGCCCCCCCATAGGACCCCCCATAGGGTACCCCCATAGGGCCCCCCATAGGGCCGCACCGTGGCGGGGGGGGGCTCGGCGCGCATCAGGTCCTCGTAGACGTCATCGCCGCCGTCGCCTTCGGCCTCGACGCAGTCGTAGAGATCCTCGTCCTCCTCCGCCGTGTCGCTGGGGGGGGGGCCCCAATGCACCCCAATGCACCCCAATGACCCCCAATGCACCCAATGCACCCAATGGTCCCCAATGCACCCCAATGCACCCAATGCACCCCAATGCACCCCAATGACCCCCAATGCTCCCCAATGCTCCCCAATGCACCCCAATGCACCCCAATGCACCCCAATGCCCCCAATGCACCCCAATGCACCCCAATGCACCCAGTGCACCCCAATGCACCCCAATGCACCCCAATGCACCCAGTGCACCCCAATGCACCCCAATGACCCCCAATGCACACCAATGCACCCCAATGCACCCCAATGCACCCCAATGCCCCCAATGCACCCCAATGCACCCCAATGCACCCAGTGCACCCCAATGCACCCAATGCACCCCAATGCACCCCAATGCACCCCAATGCCCCCCAATGCACCCCAATGACCCTCAATGACCCCCAATGCACCCAATGCACCCCAATGCACCCCAATGCCCCCCAATGCACCCAGTGCACCCCAATGCACCCAATGCACCCCAATGCACCCCAATGCCCCCCAATGCACCCAATGCACCCCAATGCACCCCAATGCACCCCAATGCCCTCAATGCACCCCAATGCACCCAATGCACCCCAATGCACGCCAATGCACCCCAATGCACCCCAATGCACCCAATGCACCCAATGCACCCCAATGCACCCAATGACCCCCAATGCACCCAATGCACCCCAATGCACCCCAATGACCCCCAATGCACCCCAATGCACCCCAATGACCCCCAATGACCCCCAATGCACCCCAATGCCCCCAATGCCCCCCAATGCCCCCCAATGCACCCAATGCACCCCAATGCCCCCCAATGTCCCCAATGCCCCCCAATGCCCCCCAATGCACCCCCATGCCCCCCAATGCCCCATTGCCACCATTGCCCCATTGCCTCCCATTACCCCCATTGCCCCCATTGCCCCCCATTGCCCCCATTGCCCCCATTGCCCCCATTGCCCCCGCTCACTCAATGAGGTCGGAGAGGCCGCTGTAGATGTCCTCGTCCCCAACACAGTCACCGGTGGGGAAGGGCCTGGGGGGGGGACGGACACATCCCAGGTGATGGATCCATTGGGAACCAGGACCTGGATCCATCAGGAACCAGGATCCGGGTGATGGATCCATCGGGAACCAGGATCCAGATGATGGATCCATCAGGAACCAGGACCCGGATGATGGATCCATTGGGAACCAGGACCTGGATCCATCAGGAACCAGGACCCGGATGATGGATCCATCGGGAACCAGGACCTGGATCCATCAGGAACCAGGACCCGGATGATGGATCCATTGGGAACCAAGATCTGGATCCATCAGGAACCAGGACCCGGATGATGGATCCATTGGGAACAGGGATCTGGATCCATCAGGAACCAGGATCCGGGTGATGGATCCATCGGGAACCAGGATCCAGATGATGGATCCATCAGGAACCAGGACCCGGATGATGGATCCATTGAGAACCAGGACCTGGATCCATCAGGAACCAGGACCCGGATGATGGATCCATTGGGAACCAGGACCCGGATGATGGATCCATTGGGAACCAGGATCCGGGTGATGGATCCATTGGGAAAAAGGACCCAAATGATGGTCCACCAGGAAGTAGGACCCAGATGATGGATCCATCAGGGACCCAAATGAGAGATTAATTGGGAACCAGGACCCGGATCCATCAAGAACAGGGGACCCAGATGATGGATCCATTGGGAACCAGGGACCCTGATGATGGATCCATCGGGAGCCAGGACCCGGATCCATCAGGAACGAGGGACCCAGATGATGGATCCATCGGGAACCAGGGACCCTGATGATGGATCCATTGGGAATTGTGACCCGGATGATGGATCCATGGGGAACCAGGGACCCAGATGATGGATCCATCAGGAGCCAGGACCCAGATCCATCAGGAACGAGGGACCCTGATGATGGATCCATTGGGAATTGTGACCTGGATGATGGATCCATTGGGAATTGTGACCCAGATGATGGATCCATTGGGAATTGTGACCCGGATGATGGATCCATGGGGAACCAGGGACCTGGATGATGGATCCATCAGGAGCCAGGACCCGGATCCATCAGGAACCAGGGACCCTGATGATGGATCCATCAGGAACCAGGATCTGGATGATGGATCCATGGGGAACCAGGGACCCGGATGATGGATCCATTGGGAATTGTGACCCGGATGATGGATCCATTGGGAACCAGAGACCCGGATGATGGATCCATTGGAAATTGCGACCTGGATGATGGATCCATGGGGAACCAGGGACCCGGATGATGGATCCATTGGGAATTGCGACCCGGATGATGGATCCATTGGGAACCAGAGACCCAGATGATGGATCCATTGGGAATTTCAACCCGGATGATGGATCCATTGGGAATTGCGACCCGGATGATGGATCCATTGGGAACCAGAGACCCAGATGATGGATCCATTGGGAATTTCAACCCGGATGATGGATCCATTGGGAACGAGGGACCCGGATGATGGATCCATTGGGAATTTCAACCCGGATGATGGATCCATTGGGAACGAGGGACCCGGATGATGGATCCATTGGGAATACCCCCCCCTCCTCCCCACTCACGTGAGGCCTTTGCTCTGGGCGATGGGGGTCCAGGAGAGCGCCGACAGGGTCTCAATGACCTGGGGACACGGAGGGGCCGTTGGGGCCGTTGGGGGGGCAATGGGGCCCCCGCTGCCCCCCCCCCGCCCCACACGTGTGGGTCGCACCTTCCCGAAGTCGCGGACGTCGAAGAGGTCGAAGGCGCCGAAGAGGCGGTGCTTGGGCAGCGCGAATTTGTCGGCGCAGGCGCTCAGGAAGGTGCGGATGTTCCGCAGGCACAGGAACTGCGGCACCAGCGGCACCCATTGGCACCCATTGGCACCATCAGCACCCATTGACATCCCCATTGGCACCCATTGGCACCATAGGCACCCATTGACACCCCCATTGGCACCATAGGCACCGCCATCGGCACCATCAGCACCCATCGGCACCATCAGCACCATCAGCACCATCAGCTCCTCCATCATCATCACCCCCACTACCACCATCAGCACCATCATCCTTGTCATCAACTCCAATGTCACCATCATCATCATCATCCCCATCATCACCATCAGCACCATTGGCACCAGCATCGCCTCCATCATCATCACCCCCACTACCACCATCAGCACCATAATCCTTGTCCTCGTCGCTATCAACTGCATTGTCACCATCATCATCATCATCTCCATCATCTCCATCAGCACCACTGGCACCAGCATCGCCTCCATCATCATCACCATCACCTCCATCATCATCACCATCACCTCCATCATCATCATCATCTCCATCATCACCATCAGCACCACTGGCACCAGCATCGCCTCCATCATCATCACCATCACCTCCATCATCATCACCATCATCACCTCCATCATCATCACTATCGTCCCCATATTCTCCTTCCATCATATTCACCATCAACTCCATCGTCACCCTCATCATCATCCCCATTGGCACCAGCATCACCTTCCTCATCATCGCCCATCATCATCATCATCATCATCCCCCCTGTCAACAGCATCACCCACTGGCACCACCACCATTATCCCCCTGTTCTCCACCCATCATCATCACCACCACCAACCCCATTATCACCATCATCACCTCCATCATCATCCCCCCATCATCACCATCATCATCACCACGTCCACTGTCAACAGCATCACCCACTGGCGCCCCCACCATTACCCCATGGTCTCCACCCATCATCATCGTCATCTTCATCCACCATCATCCCCGTTGTCACCATCATCACCTCCATCATCATCGCCCATCACCACCAT
The DNA here is from genome assembly GCA_039720435.1 of Amazona ochrocephala. NCBI lineage: Eukaryota > Metazoa > Chordata > Aves > Psittaciformes > Psittacidae > Amazona > Amazona ochrocephala. The sequence goes on from CM077901.1 coordinate 107,766, forward strand.
CACCCCCTCCTCATCCCCATCACCCCCTTGCCATCACCCTCCTTCACACCAACGTCACCACCACCCCATACCCCACCCTGGGGCAATTCCCCCCCCGATACCCCCCCCCGGGGGCAATTGCCCCCCTTTGGTCTCACCTGGGACATCTGGGGCCGGGGGCAGATGTCGCGGGGGGGCACAGCCTGGGGCAGGAGGGCATTGAGGAGGTGGCAGAGGAGGACCCCATCCCTCAGGGCCTGGGCCAGGTCCCAGACCTGCCCCATGGCGCTGCTGGCGCGGTGCCCCCCCGGCAGCACCCGCGCGGCCACCAGCCACTGGGCACATTGGCGCCAGGTCTCCATCGGGGGGGTTGGAGGTGGGTCCTGGTTGGGGGTCAATGGAGATGGGTCCTGGTTGGGTGTCAATGGAGATGGGTCCTGGTTGGGTCCAATGGAGATGGGTCCTGGTTGGGGGTCAATGGAGGTGGGTCCTGGTTGGGTGTCAATGGAGATGGGTCCTGGTTGGGTCCAATGGAGATGGGTCCTGGTTGGGGGTCAATGGAGATGGGTCCTGGTTGGGTGATGTCAATGGAGATGGGTCCTGGTTGGTTCCAATGGAGATAGGTCCTGGTTGGGTGTCAATGGAGATGGGTCCTGGTTGGGGGTCAATGGAGATGGGTCCTGGTTGGGTGATGTCAATGGAGGTGGATCCTGGTTGGGTGATGTCAATGGAGATGGGTCCTGGTTGGGTGTCAATGGAGATGGGTCCTGGTTGGGGGTCAATGGAGGTGGGTCCTGGTTGGGTGTCAACGGAGATGGGTCCTGGTTGGGTGATGTCAATGGAGATGGGTCCTGGTTGGGTGATGTCAATGGAGATGGGTCCTGGTTGGGTGATGTCAATGGAGATGGGTCCTGGTTGGGTGATGTCAATGGAGGTGGGTCCTGGTTGGGTGATGTCAATGGAGATGAAATTCTGATTGGACCACTTCCATAGGGAGCCAATGGAGATGGGATCCCGATGGGACCACGTCTATGGAGGAGCTGATGGAGATGGGATCCTGATGGGACCACTTCAGTGGAGGAGCCGATGGAGATGGGATCCTGATTGGACCACGTCTATGGAGGAGCCGATGGAGATGGGATCCTGATGGGACCACTTCAGTGGAGGAGCCGATGGAGATGGGATCCTGATGGGACCACGTCTATGGAGGAGCCGATGGAGATGGGATCCTGATGGGACCACGTCTATGGAGGAGCCGATGGAGATGGGATCCTGATGGGACCACGTCTATGGAGGAGCCGATGGAGATGGGATCCTGATGGGACCACTTCAGTGGAGGAGCCGATGGAGATGGGATCCCGATGGGACCACGTCTATGGAGGAGCCGATGGAGATGGGATCCTGGAGAGGGCCTTATCCCGATGGTGTCCGGGAGGGACCGTGGGCCCCGGGACCCCCCCCCCGAGCGGGCGGCAGCGCTGTGGGGCCCTGCGGAAGCTGTGGGTGCTGCGCCTGCGCCCCACGGCGCCGCGGGGGCCAATGGGAACCCGGATATGGGCTCTTCCTGCCCCTGCTGCCGGGGGGGAGACCACAGAGGGGCCCCTGTGGTCATGGGGGGGGGGGGTGGGGATGGGGGGCACATGGGGGGGCCGTGGGGCTGGGACTTGGGGGGGGGGTGGGTACAGTGACCCATTGGGACCCATGGGATCAGCATCGGGGTCTGTGGGGGTCCCAATGGGTCCATGTGGGTCCAGCACTGGGCATGGGGACCCAATGGGTCCATAAGGGATGGAGGCATCTGAGATCTATTGGGGGGTGTTGGGGGGGGGCACCCCCATATCGAGGTCTTGCCCAGGGTCCTGGTCCAGAGCGGTCCCCCAGATACTTGCTACATTGCTCCCCATTGCCCCCATTGCCCCCCATTGCCCCCATTGCCCCCCATTGCCCCCATGGCCCCCCATTGCCCCCATTGCCCCCCATTATCCCCCATTGACCCCATTGCCTCCCATTACCCCCATTGACAGCCATTACCCCCATTGCCCCCATGGACCTCCGTTGCCCCCGTTACCCCTTTGCCCCCATCGACCCCATTACCCCTATTACTCCCATTGCCCTCATTGACCCCCATTACCCCCATTGCCCCATTACTCCCATTGTCCCCATTGCCCCCATTGCCCCCATGATCCCCAATTGCCCCCATTGTCCCCACTTCCCTCATTGCCACCCATTGCCTCCATTAACCCCATTGTACCCATTGTCCCCCATTGCTCCCATTGCCTCCCATTACCCCATTACCCCCATTCCCCCCATTACCCCATTACCCCCATTGCCCCCATTACCCCATTCCCCCATTACCCCATTACCCCTATTACCCCATTACCCCCATTACCCCATTCCCCCATTACCCCATTACCCCCATTACCCCATTACCCCCATTACCCCCATTCCCCCATTACCCCCATTACCCCATTACCCCCATTACCCCCATTACCCCATTACCCCATTACCCCCATTACCCCATTACCCCCATTACCCCCATTACCCCCATTACCCCCATTACCCCATTACCCCATTACCCCCATTACCCCATTACCCCCATTACCCCATTACCCCCATTACCCCATTACCCCATTACCCCCATTGACCCCATTCCCCCCCATGCGTCCCCCCCGCCCCATCCCCCCCATTGTCCCTCCCCTGTGTCTCAATCCCTGGCCCCCCGCCAGCTCCTTCCCCGAAATGAGGAAGCTCCCGGGAAGCCCCTCCCCCCCCCGGGGCCTCCCCACCCCCCCCCCCAAGGGACCCTCATTGATAGATCCCAACCCCCCCTTGGGTTGATCCATTGGGGTGGGGGGGGGGGGGGGGCACAAGAACACCGCCCCCCCCCCCCTTGGTGGCCCCATACGTGTCCCGTTGGACCCATGGACCCGCTCCCCCCCCCGTCCCGTCCCCCCCCCCGGTGTTGGGTGGCCCCATGGGTGTTGGTTACCCATTAACCCGCGGGTGCCGCTATAAAGGGACCCCCCCCGGCCCCCCCCCATCGCCCTCCGCTGCAGCCATGGGGGCCCCCGCGCTGCCCATGGGGCTGCTGCTGCTGCTGCTGCTGCGCGCGGCCTCCGGACAGGGCCCGATGTGAGTTATGGGGACCCCCCCGCGGACCCCCCCATGGGAACCCCCCATGGACCCCCCCATTGGAACCTCTCTTATGGGGACCCCCCCGTGGACCCCCCCATGGGAACCCCTCTTATGGGACCCCCCCATGGACCCCCCCGTGGGAACCCCTCTTATGGGGACCCCCCCGTGGACCCCCCCATTGGAGCCCCCCATGGGAACCCCTCTTATGGGGACCCCCCCGTGGACCCCCCCATTGGAACCCCCCATGGGAACCCCTCTTATGGGACCCCCCCATGGACCCCCCGTGGACCCCCCCATGGGAACCCCTCTTATGGGACCCCCCCATGGACCCCCCCGTGGGAACCCCTCTTATGGGGACCCCTCCATGGACCCCCCCATGGACCCCCCCATGGGAACCCCTCTTATGGGACCCCCCCGTGGACCCCCCCATTGGAACCCCCCATGGGAACCCCTCTTATGGGGACCCCCCCGTGGACCCCCCCATGGGAACCCCTCTTATGGGGACCCCCCCGTGGACCCCCCCATTTGAACCCCCCATGGGAACCCCTCTTATGGGACCCCCCCATGGACCCCCCCGTGGGAACCCCTCTTATGGGGACCCCCCCGTGGACCCCCCATTGGAACCCCCCATGGGAACCCCTCTTATGGGGACCCCCCCGTGGACCCCCCCATTGGAACCCCCCATGGGAACCCCTCTTATGGGACCCCCCCATGGACCCCCCCGTGGGAACCCCTCTTATGGGGACCCCCCCGTGGACCCCCCCCATTGGAACCCCCCATGGGAACCCCTCTTATGGGACCCCCCCATGGACCCCCCCGTGGGAACCCCTCTTATGGGGACCCCCCCGTGGACCCCCCCATTGGAACCCCCCATTGGAACCCCTCTTATGGGACCCCCCCCATGGGACCCGCCCCATGGATCCCCCCATTGGAACCCCTCTTATGGGACCCCCCCATGGGACCCCCCCGTGGACCCCCCCATTGGAACCCCCAATGGGACCCCCCCCCTTGGAACCCCCCATGGGAACCCCTCTTATGGGGACCCCTCCATGGGACCCCCCCATGGACCCCCCCATTGGAACCCCTCTTATGGGGACCCCTCCATGGGACCCCTCATGGACCCCCCCCATGGGAGCCCCTCTTATGGGACCCCCCCATGGACCCCCCCATGGGACCCCCCGCCATGGGAGCCCCCCCCCCCCATGGGGCCCCCTTAATGGACCCTCCCGCATTGGAGCCCTTCTTCTGGGACCCCCCTATTGGACCCCCCCATTGGAACCCCCCTTATGGGACCCCCCCCCCATTGGAGCCCCTCTTCTGGGACCCCCCCCATAGGACCCCCCCCAAAGGGGCACCCCCATAGGGTCATGGGGAGCCCTCGACCCCATTGGAACCCCTCTTTTTGCCCCCCCCCATGGACCCCCCCATTGGAACACCTCCTCTGGGACCCCCCCCATGGGACACCCCCAGGGTCTCCCCATATACCCATGGGACCCTCTCCCCCCCCATTAACCCCCCATATCCCCATTGACCCCAGAACTGGGACCCCCACCCCAATGGGGGCCCCCCCATCCAGACCCCCCCCCATAGCAGGGTGGGTGCTGGGGGGCAGTGGGGGGACAATGGGGTGCAATGGGGGGGTTGGGGCTGCTTTTGTCCTATGGGGCAGACTGGGGGGGCTTTGGGTGCTATGGGGTCAATGGGTGCTATGGGGTCAGACTGGGGGGGCTTTGGGTGCTGTGGGGTCAATGGGTGCTGTGGGGTCAATGGGTGCTATGGGGTCAGATTGGGGGGGCTTTGGGTGCTATGGGGTCAATGGGTGCTATGGGGTCAGAATGGGAGCCTTTGGGTGCTATGGGGTCAATGGGTGCTATGGGGTCAGATTGGGGGGGCTCTGGGTGCTATGGGGTCAGATTGGGGGGGCTTTGGGTGCTGTGGGGTCAATGGGTGCTATGGGGCCAGATTGGGGGGCCTTGGGTGCTATGGGGTCAATGGGTGCTATGGGGTCAGATTGGGGGAGCTTTGGGTGCTATGGGGTCAATGGGTGCTATGGGGTCAGATTGGGGGGGCTTTGGGTGCTATGGGGTCAATGGGTGCTATGGGGTCAGGTTGGGGGGGCTTTGGGTGCTATGGGGTCAATGGGTGCTATGGGGTCAGGTTGGGGGGGCTTTGGGTGCTATGGGGTCAATGGGTGCTATGGGGTCAGACTGGGAGCCTTTGGGTGCTATGGGGTCAATGGGTGCTATGGGGTCAGAATGGGGGGGCTTTGGGTGCTATGGGGTCAATGGGTGCTATGGGGTCAGATTGGGGGGGCTTTGGGTGCTATGGGGTCAATGGGTGCTATGGGGTCAGATTGGGGGGCCTTTGGGTGCTCTGGGGTCAATGGGTGCTATGGGGTCAGATTGGGGGGGCTTTGGGTGCTATGGGGTCAATGGGTGCTATGGGGTCAGATTGGGGGGGCTTTGGGTGCTATGGGGTCAATGGGTGCTATGGGGTCAGAATGGTGGCCTTTGGGTGCTATGGGGTCAATGGGTGCTATGGGGTCAGAATGGGGGCTTTGGGTGCTATGGGGTCAATGGGTGCTATGGGGTCAGATTGGGGGGGCTTTGGGTGCTATGGGGTCAATGGGTGCTGTGGGGTCAGATTGGGGGGGCTTTGGGTGCTATGGGGTCAATGGGTGCTATGGGGTCAGGTTGGGGGGCCTTTGGGTGCTGTGGGGTCAATGGGTGCTATGGGGTCAGATTGGGGGGGCTTTGGGTGCTGTGGGGTCAATGGGTGCTATGGGGTCAGAATGGGGGGGCTTTGGGTGCTATGGGGTCAATGGGTGCTATGGGGTCAGAATGGGGGGGCTCTGGGTGCTATGGGGTGAATGGGTGCTATGGGGTCAGGTTGGGGGGGCTTTGGGTGCTATGGGGTCAATGGGTGCTGTGAGATCAGAATGGGGGCTTTGGGTGCTGTGGGGTCGATGGGTGCTATGGGGTCAGAATGGGGGAGCTCTGGGTGCTATGGGGTCAATGGGTGCTATGGGGACAGATTGGGAGGCCTTTGGGTGCTATGGGGTCAATGGGTGCTATGGGGTCAGAATGGGGGAGCTCTGGGTGCTATGGGGTCAATGGGTGCTATGGGGTCAGGTTGGGGGGCCTTTGGGTGCTGTGGGGTCAATGGGTGCTATGGGGTCAGAATGGGGGCCTTTGGGTGCTGTGGGGTCAATGGGTGCTATGGGGTCAGATTGGGGGCTTTGGGTGCTATGGGGTCCGAATGGGGGGCTTTGGGTGCTATGGGGTCAATGGGTGCTATGGGGTCCGAATGGGGGAGCTTTGGGTGCTATGGGGTCAATGGGTGCTATGGGGTCAGAATGGGGGGGCTCTGGGTGCTATGGGGTCAATGGGTGCTATGGGGTCAGAATGGGAGCCTTTGGGTGCTATGGGGTCAATGGGTGCTATGGGGACAGATTGGGGGGGCTTTGGGTGCTATGGGGGCAATGGGTGCTATGGGGTCAGATTGGGGGGGCTCTGGGTGCTATGGGGTCAATGGGTGCTATGGGGTCAGATTGGGGGGGCTTTGGGTGCTATGGGGTCAATGGGTGCTATGGGGTCAGATTGGGGGGGCTTTGGGTGCTATGGGGTCAATGGGTGCTATGGGGACAGATTGGGGGGGGCTTTGGGTGCTATGGGGTCAATGGGTGCTATGGGGTCAGATTGGGGGGGCTTTGGGTGCTATGGGGTCAATGGGTGCTATGGGGTCAGATTGGGGGGGCTTTGGGTGCTATGGGGTCAATGGGTGCTATGGGGTCAGAATGGGGGGGCTTTGGGTGCTATGGGGTCAATGGGTGCTATGGGGTCAGAATGGGGGGGCTTTGGGTGCTGTGGGGTCAATGGGTGCTATGGGGTCAGGTTGGGGGGGCTTTGGGTGCTATGGGGTCAATGGGTGCTATGGGGACAGATTGGGGGGGCTTTGGGTGCTATGGGGTCAATGGGTGCTGTGGGGTCAGATTGGGGGGGCTTTGGGTGCTATGGGGTCAATGGGTGCTATGGGGTCAGAATGGGGCTTCCTGTGTGCTATGGGGTCACATTGGGGGTCCCTGTGCACTATGGGGTCTCATTGGGTCCCTCATGGGTGCTATGGGGTCCCATTGGGTCCCTGGGTGCTACGGGGTCCCATTGGGGTCCATGGGTTTCATTGGGTCCCCTGGGTGCCATTGGCTCCCATTGGGTCCCCTGGGTGCCATTGGCTCCCATTGGGTCCCCTGGGTGCCATTGGCTCCCATTGGCTCCCTGTGTGCCATTGGGTGCCATTGGCTCCCTGGGTGCCATTGGCTCCCATTGGCTCCCTGGGTGCCATTGGCTCCCATTGGGTCCCTGGGTGCCATTGGCTCCCATTGGCTCCCTGGGTGCCATTGGCTCCCATTGGCTCCCTGGGTGCCATTGGGTGCCATTGGCTCCCTGGGTGCCATTGGCTCCCATTGGCTCCCTGGGTGCCATTGGCTCCCATTAGGTCCCTGGGTGCCATTGGCTCCCATTGGCTCCCTGGGTGCCATTGGCTCCCATTGGCTCCCTGGGTGCCATTGGGTCCCATTGGGTCCCCTGGGTGCCATTGGGTCCCATTGGGTCCCCTGGGTGCCATTGGCTCCCTGGCTGCCATTGGCTCCCGCTGTGCCTCCCCGGCTGCCATTGGCTGCCGAGGGCCCGATCCGGAGCGGTGCCCCCCCCATCCACGGCGCTCGGTCCCCGCAGGGTGGCGATGGTGACGCCGGCGGTGCTGCGCCTGGAGGCCGAGGAGCGCGTGGTGCTGGAGGCGCCGGGGCTCTCGGCCGCGGCCGAGGCCACGCTCCTGGTCCAGGACTTCCCCCACAAGCGGCAGCTGCTGCACCAGAGCCGCGTGGAGCTGAGCCCCGGCGCGGGGATGGTCGCCAACGCCACCATCAAGGTGGGGGCTCAGCCCCGTAGGAGACAGTGGGGAGTCGCCATGGGGTGATATAGGGCAGAGGGGGCGCTGTGGGGTTATATAGGGCAGGGGGTCGCCATGGGGTGATATAGGGCAGGAGGGTCACCATGGGGTCTTTAGGGATGGTTCTTGGGTGATGGTCACCTATAGATGCCATGATCCAAGCTCAGCCCTATACGAGACAGTGGGGAATCTCCATAGGGTTATATAGGGCAGGGGGGTCACCATGGGGTCTTTGGGGATGGTTCCTTGGTGATGGTCACCTATAGATGACCTGCTCCAAACTCAACCCTATAGGAGACAGTGGAGCATCTCCATGGGGTGATATAGGGCAGGGGGGTCACCATGGGGCCTTTGGGGATGGTTGGGCCTATGGGACATGGTCCTTGGTGACGGTCACCCTATGACCGCGATGGTGACGCTCGGAGCGGTCACCTCCACACCTTCGATGACGAAGACCTCGGTCTCCATGAAGGCCTCGACGCCCTCAGCCCCATTCCCCAGCCCCACGGCGCCCCCTCCGTGTCCCCCCCCCAGGTCCAGGCCAAGGCCCTGCCCAAGTCCGCGGAGAAGCAGTTCGTGGCGGTGACGGCGCGCGTGGCCCAGGTCACCCTGGAGAAGGTTCTGTTGGTGGCGCCGCAGAGCGGCCACATCTTCGTGCAGACCGACAAACCCATCTACACCCCCGGCTCCACCGGTGGGTGCTCGGGGGGCTGGAGGGTCCTTTGGTGGGGTCTTGGGGTGTTGGGTTCCCTCCATGGCATCTCTTGGGGTCTTTGGTGGGGTCTTGGGGTGTTGGGGTCCTTCCATGGCATCTCTTGGGGTCATTGGTGGGGTCTTGGGGTGTTGGGTTCCCTCCATAGCACATTGGGGTCTTTGGGTGTTGGGTTCCTTCCATGGCATCTCTTGGGGTCTTTGGTGGGGTCTTGGGGTGTTGGGTCCCCTCCATAGCACATTGGGGTCTTGGGGTGTTGGGTTCCTTCCATGGCATCTCCTGGGGTCTTTGGTGGGGTCTTGGGGTGTTGGGTCCCCTCCATAGCACATTGGGGTCTTGGGGTGTTGGGTTCCTTCCATGGCACATTGGGGTCTTGGTGGGGTCTTGGGGTGTTGGGGTCCTTCCATGGCATCTCTTGGGGTCTTTGGTGGGGTCTTGGGGTGTTGGGTTCCTTCCATGGCATCTCTTGGGGTCTTGGTGGGGTCTTGGGGTGTTGGGTTCCTTCCATGGCATCTCTTGGGGTCATTGGTGGGGTCTTGGGGTGTTGGGTTCCTTCCATGGCATCTCTTGGGGTCTTGGTGGGGTCTTGGGGTGTTGGGGTCCTTCCATGGCATCTCTTGGGGTCTTGGTGGGGTCTTGGGGTGTTGGGGTCCTTCCATGGCATCTCTTGGGGTCTTGGTGGGGTCTTGGGGTGTTGGGTTCCCTCCATGGCATCTCTTGGGGTCTTGGTGGGGTCTTGGGGTGTTGGGTTCCCTCCATGGCATCTCCTGGGGTCTTTGGTGGGGTCTTGGGGTGTTGGGTTCCCTCCATAGCACATTGGGGTCTTTGGGTGTTGGGTTCCTTCCATGGCATCTCTTGGGGTCTTGGTGGGGTCTTGGGGTGTTGGGGTCCTTCCATGGCATCTCTTGGGGTCTTTGGTGGGGTCTTGGGGTGTTGGGTTCCTTCCATGGCATCTCTTGGGGTCTTTGGTGGGGTCTTGGGGTGTTGGGTTCCCTCCATAGCACATTGGGGTCTTTGGGTGTTGGGTTCCTTCCATGGCACATTGGGGTCTTGGTGGGGTCTTGGGGTGTTGGGGTCCTTCCATGGCATCTCTTGGGGTCTTTGGTGGGGTCTTGGGGTGTTGGGTTCCTTCCATGGCATCTCTTGGGGTCTTGGTGGGGTCTTGGGGTGTTGGGTTCCTTCCATGGCATCTCTTGGGGTCATTGGTGGGGTCTTGGGGTGTTGGGTTCCTTCCATGGCATCTCTTGGGGTCTTGGTGGGGTCTTGGGGTGTTGGGGTCCTTCCATGGCATCTCTTGGGGTCTTGGTGGGGTCTTGGGGTGTTGGGTTCCCTCCATGGCATCTCTTGGGGTCTTGGTGGGGTCTTGGGGTGTTGGGTTCCCTCCATGGCATCTCCTGGGGTCTTTGGTGGGGTCTTGGGGTGTTGGGTTCCCTCCATAGCACATTGGGGTCTTTGGGTGTTGGGTTCCTTCCATGGCATCTCTTGGGGTCTTGGTGGGGTCTTGGGGTGTTGGGGTCCTTCCATGGCATCTCTTGGGGTCTTTGGTGGGGTCTTGGGGTGTTGGGTTCCTTCCATGGCATCTCTTGGGGTCTTTGGTGGGGTCTTGGGGTGTTGGGTTCCCTCCATAGCACATTGGGGTCTTTGGGTGTTGGGTTCCTTCCATGGCACATTGGGGTCTTGGTGGGGTCTTGGGGTGTTGGGGTCCTTCCATGGCATCTCTTGGGGTCTTTGGTGGGGTCTTGGGGTGTTGGGTTCCTTCCATGGCATCTCTTGGGGTCTTGGTGGGGTCTTGGGGTGTTGGGTTCCTTCCATGGCATCTCTTGGGGTCATTGGTGGGGTCTTGGGGTGTTGGGTTCCTTCCATGGCATCTCTTGGGGTCTTGGTGGGGTCTTGGGGTGTTGGGTTCCTTCCATGGCATCTCTTGGGGTCATTGGTGGGGTCTTGGGGTGTTGGGTTCCCTCCATGGCATCTCTTGGGGTCTTGGTGGGGTCTTGGGGTGTTGGGTTCCCTCCATGGCATCTCTTGGGGTCTTGGTGGGGTCTTGGGGTGTTGGGTTCCTTCCATGGCATCTCTTGGGGTCTTTGGTGGGGTCTTGGGGTGTTGGGTTCCCTCCATAGCACATTGGGGTCTTGGGGTGTTGGGTCCCCTCCATGGCACATTGGGGTCCTGGTGGCACCCTGGCCGCTGCCGTGCCCATGCCATGGTCCATGCCCCATTCCCGGATGTCCTCACCCCCCCCCCCCCGCCCCCTGCGTCCCCCCCCCAGTGCTCTGCCGCCTCTTCGCCCTGGACCACCTCATGCATCCGGTGTCCAAGACGGTGATCGTGGAGGTGAAGGTGGGTGCCATGGACACGGGATGGGGATGTGGGGGGACATGGGGGGACCCCACCGCTGCCACCACCCCCCCCCCACCGACCGCCCCACGTCCTTCAGACCCCCGACAACATCATCATCAAGCAAGTGCCCGTGTCCTCGCCCATGAAGACCGGCATCTTCTCCCTCAACCACAACCTGCCCGAGGTGGTCAGGTGGGTGCCAGCGCCGGGGGGGTGGTGACGTGGGGGCCCGCCACGGCCGTGGCCTCGTCCCCTCATCCCATCCCCTTCCGCAGCCTGGGCACGTGGACCATAATGGCCAAGTTCGAAGATGCCCCAGAGAAGGTCTTCAGCAGTCAGTTTGAAGTCAAGGAGTACGGTACGGGGGGGGTCCTCAAGGTGGGGGGGGGGGGTCCCTTCTACTGCATCTGTGGTCCATTGGGTGTCCCGTCCCCCCCCCACAGTGCTGCCGAGCTTCGAGGTGGTGCTGGAGCCGGAGAAGAGGTTCCTCTACATTGACCAGAAGGAGGACTTCCGGGTGTCCATCACGGCCAGGTGGGATGGAGAGCACAGAGGTGCTCAGTGGAGGGGGTCCGAACCCCCCCATGGGTGATGGGGGCACCGTGGGGGGGAGAGCGTCCTCAAGGATGGGACAATGGTGATGGGTTGGAGGGGATGGGGATGGGGGGAAGTGAGGTGGTGGGGATGTGGGGTGGTGGGGATGGAGGATACGGGGTGATGGGGACGTAGGGTGGTGGTGATGGAGGAGGATATGGGGTGATGGAGACATAGGGTGGTGGTGATGGAGGAGGATATGGGGTGATGGGGACATAGGGTGATGGTGATGGAGGATATGGGGTGATGGAGACATAGGGTGGTGGTGATGGAGGAGGACATGGGGTGATGGGGACATAGGGTGATGGTGATGGAGGATATGGGGTGATGGGGACATTGGGTGATGGTGATGGAGGATATGGGATGATGGGGACACAGGGTGATGGTGATGGAGGAGGATATGGGATGATGGAGACACAGGGTGATGGTGATGGAGGAGGATATGGGATGATGGAGACACAGGGTGGTGGTGATGGAGGACATGGGATGATGGGGACATTGGGTGATGGTGATGGAGGATATGGGGTGATGGGGACATAGGGTGGTGGTGATGGAGGAGGATATGGGATGATGGGGACATAGGGTGGTGATGATGGAGGACATGGGATGATGGGGACATAGCATGGTGGTGATGGAGGAGGATATAGGGTGATGGGGACATAGGGTGGTGGTGATGGAGGATATGGGGTGATGGGGACATACGGTGGTGGTGATGGAGGAGGATATGGGGTAATAGGGACATAGGGTGGTGGTGATGGAGGACATGGGATGATGGGGACATAGGGTGATGGTGATGGAGGATATGGGATGATGGGGACATAGGGTGATGGTGATGGAGGAGGATATGGGATGATGGGGACATAGGGTGGTGATGATGGAGGACATGGGATGATGGGGACATAGGGTGGTGGTGATGGAGGAGGATATGGGGTGATGGGGACATAGGGTGGTGATGATGGAGGACATGGGATGATGGGGACATAGGGTGATGGTGATGGAGGAGGATATGGGGTGATGGGGACATAGGGTGATGGTGATGGAGGCCATCGGATGATGGGGACACAGGGTAATGGTGATGGTGATGGTGACGGAGGTGGCCGGAGGACACGGGGCAGTGGGTGGCAGAGTGGCACATGGGGACAAGAGCTGGCTGCGATGGGGACAGGGGTTGACGGTGACAATGTCCCTTGTCCATAGGTACCTCTATGGGAAGCGTGTGCAGGGCTCCGCCTTTGTCCTCTTTGGGGTCATGGTGGACGACGAGAAGAAGAGCATCCCCCAATCCCTGCGCCGCGTCCAGGTGAGCCCATCCTTGTCCCTGTCCCTCGTCCCTGCTCCAGGGCCATCCTCCATCCCTGTCCCCATCCCTGTCCCGGTGCCACCGTCCCCGTGCTGCAGGTGACGGATGGGGATGGAGAAGCGGTGTTGTCCATGGCCACCCTGCGGGAGCGGTTCCCCAACCCTGCGGAGCTGGTGGGACATTCCCTGTACGTGTCCGTCACCGTGCTCACCGAGTCAGGTCTGCAGTGGGGCCATGGGAGAGGGATGGGGACGGTGGGGATGGGAGAGGGTGGGGAGAGGTGGGGATGGGAGAGGTGGGAATGGGGACAGTGGGGATGGAAGAGGATGGGGACAGTGGGGCCATGGGAGAGGTGGGGATGGGGACAGTGGGGATGGGAGAGGATGGGGATGGGGACAATGAGGATGGGGAAAGGTGAGGATGGGGACGGTGGGGATGGGAGAGGTGGGGATGGGGACAATGAGGATGGGGAAAGGTGAGGATGGGGACGGTGGGGATGGGAGAGGTGGGGATGGGGACAATGGGGCCATGGGAGAGGATGGGGACAATGAGGATGGGGAGAGGTGGGAATGGGGACAGAGGGGATGGGGAGGTGTAGGGATGGGGACAATGAGGATGAGGAAAGATGAGGATGGGGACAGTGGGGATGGGGAGAGGTGGGGATGGGGACAACGGGGACAGTCCCTTGCCGTGGTCCTGCAGGCAGTGACATGGTGGAGGCCCAGCGCAGCGGCATCCGCATCGTGACGTCCCCGTACACCATCCACTTCACCCGCACCCCAAAGTACTTCAAGCCAGGGATGCCCTTTGACCTGACGGTAATGGCATCTGGGGACAGTGGTGGCGTTGGCCCAGGACCCCCACAGTACCAGGGTACCCCACATTGGGATGGGGACAGTGGTGGCATTGGTCCTGGACCTCCATGGTACCAAGGTCCCCACACTGGGATGGGGACAGCGGTGGCATTGGCCCAGGACCCCCATGGTACCAAGGTCCCCACATAAGGACCATGCCCCCCCATGGACCCACCATAGACTTGGGGACCGGGGTCTGTCCCCGTGTTACCTCCCGGTGTCACTGTCCCTGTATCACCCCGCTGGCCCCGGGTGATGTCCTCGTGTCCCCTGCAGGTCTATGTCACCAACCCGGACGCATCTCCAGCTCCCCGTGTCACCGTCAAGGCCGATGGCTTCCAGGGCGTTGTGTCCACCCAGAGGGATGGCACGGCCAAGCTGGTCCTCAACATGCCGGCCAACAAGGACACGGTCCCCATCACCGTGAGTGAGGAGAGGAGCCAGGGGGGATGGATGGAGATGGGGTTGGGGTAGATGAGATATCCGCAGTGACCGAAGGCCATGGGCGCCATGGACCGAGGGCCAGGATAACAGAAAGGGGACCAGGATGGCCGAAGGCATCCATGGAGGTGGACCGCCATGGCCGTCACCGACCAAGGAGCATGGTGGAAGGTGTCAAGGGGGCAATGGTGGCCAACACAGTTGGGTTGACCAAGATATTGAGGGTCAAGGACCGAGGGATGTCCGTTGTCATGGAGACGGGTGAAGATGCCCATGGTGATTGCAGCCAGGGTCAGTCTGGTTGAACACTGCCAGGGATGAGCATCCAAAGCTTCTCCATCCGACCCATCCCAGTGTCCCACCACCCTCGTAGCGAAGAATTCCCTCATCTCCGAGCTGAACTTCCCATGTTCCATTCGGAACCCATCACCCCTTGCCCTATCCCTGAGGAAGGTCCCTCCATGTCCTCCTTATGCTGAGGGCACCAGAGCTGGATGCAGCATCCAAGTGGGATCTCACCAAGCGGAGCAGAGGGGCAGGATCCCCTCCTTGGACCTGCACCCGCTCCATGGTTGGTGGGGTCCCGTTGAGCTTCTCCTCGCCCAACACCCCCAAGTCCTTCTCAGGCTGCTCCATCCACTCCGTGCCTCCCTTGGGATCATCCCAACCCATGCGCAAGGACCTCGCCCTTGGTCCTATTGATCTCCATGAGGTTCCCACCTCTCCAGGTCCCTCTGGATCCCATCCCTCCCCTCCAGCTCTGTGCCACCACAACCACACTGGGATCTCCTCCCAGGACCACCGCTCTCCATGCTGGGATCTCCTCCAGGGCCACCCCTTTCCATGCTGGGATCTCATCCCATGGCCACCCCTCTCCATTCTGGGATCTCATCCCATGGCCACCCCTTTCCATGCTGGAACCTCATCCCAGGGCCACCCCCCTCCATACTGGGATCTCCTCCCATGGCCACCCCTCTCCATGCTGGGATCTCATCCCATGGCCACCCCTTCCATGCTGGGATCTCATCCCAGGGCCACCCCTTTCCATGCTGGGATCTCCTCCAGGGCCACCCCTTTCCATGCTGGGATCTCATCCCATGGCCACCCCTTTCCATGCTGGGATCTCATCCCAGGACCACCCCTCTCCATACTGGGATCTCCTCCAGGACCACCCCTCTCCATACTGGGATCTCCTCCAGGGCCACCCCTTTCCATGCTGGGATCTCCTCCCATGGCCACCCCTCTCCATACTGGAACCTCATCCCAGAGCCATCCCTTTCCATACTGGAACCTCATCCCAGGGCCACCCCTCTCCATGCTGGAATCTCCTCCAGGGCCACCCCTTTCCATGCTGGGATCTCATCCCAGAGCCACCCCTTTCCATGCTGGGATCTCCTCCAGGACCACCCCTCTCCATACTGGAACCTCATCCCAGGGTCACCCCTCTCCATGGTGGGATCTCCTCCCTGGTCCCCCCGTCTCCATTGCTGACCAAGGGGCCCCGTGTCCCTGCAGGTGCGCACGGCGGAGCCGGAGCTCCCCGCATCCCGCCAGGCCTCGCGGGAGATGGTGGCCGAAGCGTACCGCAGCCAAGGAGCATCCCAGAACTTCCTGCACTTGGCCGTGGGCGCCACGGAGCTGCAGCTCGGGGAGAACTTGGCCGTCAACTTCCACCTCAAGACCACCAACAACAACGTCCGGGACTCGGTGCCCTTCTTCACCTACCTGGTGAGCAACGGCCACCAACACAACACCGGGGTCCCAGGGCCACCAACACAACCCCAATGTCCCGGTGCCACCAATCCAAGTGCCCCCAACCCAACATAAGTGTCCCAGTGCCATCAACCCAACCCCAGTGTCCCAGTGCCACCAACCCAAGTGCCCCAGTGCCACCAACCCAACCCAAATGTCCCAGTGCCACCAACCCAACCCCAGTATCCCGGTGCCACCAACCCAAGTGTCCCGGTGCCACCAACCCAAGTGTCCCAGTGCCATCAACCCAACACCAATGTCCCAGTGCCACCAACCCAACCCCAGTGTCCCAGTGCCACCAACCCAAGTGCCTCAGTGCCACCAACCCAACACCAATGTCCCAGTGCCACCAACCCAACACCAGTGTCCCAGTGCCACCAACCCCAGTGCCTCAGTGCCACCAACCCAACCCAAGTGCCCCAGTGCCACCAACCCAACCCCAGTGTCCCAGTGCCACCAACCCAAGTGTCCCAGTGCCACCAACTCAACCCAAGTGCCCCAGTGCCACCAACCCAACTCCAGTGCCACCAACCCCAGTGCCTCAGTGCCACCAACCCAAATGTCCCAGTGCCACCAACCCCAGTGCCTCAGTGCCACCAACCCAAATGTCCCAGTGCCACCAACTCAACCCCAGTGCCTCAGTGCCACCAACTCAACCCAAGTGTCCCAGTGCCACCAACCCAAGTGTCCCAGTGCCACCAACCCAAGTGCCCCAGTGCCACCAACCCAACTCCAGTGCCACCAACCCCAGTGCCTCAGTGCCACCAACCCAAATGTCCCAGTGCCACCAACCCCAGTGCCTCAGTGCCACCAACCCAAGTGTCCCAGTGCCACCAACCCAAATGTCCCAGTGCCACCAACCCAAGTGTCCCAGTGCCACCAACTCAACCCAAGTGTCCCAGTGCCACCAACCCCAGTGCCTCAGCACCACCAACCCAACCCCAGTGCCTAAGTGCCACCAACCCCACCCCAGTGCCACCAACCCCAGTGCCCCAGTGCCACCAACCCAAATGTCCCAGTGCCACCAACCCAACCCCAGTGCCACCAACCCCAGTGCCTCAGCACCACCAACCCAACACCAATGCCCCAGTGCCACCAACCCAAGTGTCCCAGTGCCACCAACTCAACCCAAGTGTCCCAGTGCCACCAACTCAACCCCAGTGCCCAAGGGCCACCAACTCAACCCAAGTGTCCCAGTGCCACCAACCCAAGTGTCCCGGTGCCACCAACCCAACCTCTCCTTGGCCACCGCAGGTCATGAGCAAGGGCCACATTGTCCACGTGGGGCGCCAGCGGCACGAAGCCGGCCAGAGCCTGGTGACCATGTCCCTGCCCGTGACGCCGGAGCTGCTCCCCTCCTTCCGCATCGTGGCCTATTACTACGTGATGCCGGGCGAGATCGTGGCCGACTCCATCTGGGTCGATGTCAAGGACACCTGCATGGGCACCGTGAGTGTGTCCCCAGGGCCCTGGGGGCCAGGATGGCCTTGGGGGGGCTTTGGGTGGCGCTTGGAGGTGGCTTGGGGGAGCCTTGGGGTGGTCCTTGAGGGGTTTGGGTGGTCTGTGATGGGGATTGGGTGGTCCATGATGGGGATTGGGTGGTCATTGATGGGGATTGGGTGGTCATTGATGGGGATTGGGTGGTTCATGATGGGGATTGGGTGGTTCGTGATGGGGATTGGGTGGTTCGTGATGGGGATTGGGTGGTCCATGATGGGGATTGGGTGGTCCATGATGGGGATTGGGTGGTTTGTGATGGGGATTGGGTGGTCATTGATGGGGATTGGGTGGTTCGTGATGGGGATTGGGTGGTTCATGATGGGGATTGGGTGGTCATTGATGGGGATTGGGTGGTCCATGATGGGGATTGGATGGTCCGTGATGGGGATTGGGTGGTCCATGATGGGGATTGGGTGGTCCGTGATGGGGATTGGGTGGTCATTGATGGGGATTGGGTGGTCATTGATGGGGATTGGGTGGTTCGTGATAGGGATTGGGTGGTCCGTGATGGGGATTGGGTGGTCATTGATGGGGATTGGGTGGTTCATGATGGGGATTGGGTGATCCGTGATGGGGATTGGGTGATTCGTGATAGGGATTGGGTGGTTCATGATGGGGATTGGGTGGTTCATGGTGGGGATTGGGTGGTCCATGACGGGGATTGGGTGGTCCATGATGGGGATTGGGTGGTCATTCATGGGGATTGGGTGGTTCATGATGGGGATTAGGTGGTTCATGATGGGGATTGAGTGGTCCATGATGGGGATTGGGTGGTTCATGATGGGGATTGGGTGGTCATTGATGGGGATTGGGTGGTTCATGATGGGGATTAGGTGGTTCATGATGGGGATTGGGTGGTCCATGATGGGGATTGGGTGGTTCATGATGGGGATTGGGTGGTTCATGATGGGGATTGGGTGGTCCATGATGGGGATTGGGTGGTTCGTGATGGGGATTGGGTGGTCCGTGATGGGGATTGGGTGGTCCGTGATGGGGATTGGGTGGTTCGTGATGGGGATTGGGTGGTTCATGATGGGGATTGGGTGGTTCGTGATGGGGATTGAGTGGTTCATGATGGGGATTGGGTGGTTCATGATGGGGATTGGGTGGTCCATGATGGGGATTGGGTGGTCATTGATGGGGTTTGGATGGTCCGTGATGGGGATTGGGTGGTCCGTGATGGGGATTGGGTGGTTCATGATGGGGATTGGGTGGTTCATGATGGGGATTGGGTGGTCCATGATGGGGATTGGGTGGTCATTGATGGGGATTGGGTGGTTCATGATGGGGATTGGGTGGTTCATGATGGGGATTGGGTGGTTCATGATGGGGATTGGGTGGTCCATGATGGGGATTGGGTGGTCATTCATGGGGATTGGGTGGTTCATGATGGGGATTGGGTGGTTCATGATGGGAATTGGGTGGTCCATGATGGGGATTGGGTGGTCATTCATGGGGATTGGGTGGTCCATGATGGGGATTGGGTGGTCATTCATGGGGATTGGGTGGTCCATGATGGGGATTGGGTGGTCCGTGATGGGGATTGGGTGGTCATTGATGGGGATTGGGTGGTTCGTGATAGGGATTGGGTGGTCCATGATGGGGATTGGGTGGTCCATGATGGGGATTGGGTGGTCATTGATGGGGATTGGGTGGTTCGTGATGGGGATTGGGTGGTCCGTGATGGGGTTTGGGTGGTTCGTGATGGGGATTGGGTGGTTCGTGATGGGGATTGGGTGGTTCATGATGGGGATTGGGTGGTCATTGATGGGGATTGGGTGGTTCATGATGGGGATTGGGTGGTTCGTGATGGGGATTGGGTGGTTCATGATAGGGATTGGGTGGTTCATGATGAGGATTGGATGAGCCATGGTGAGGCTTGGGTTGTCCTTGAGGGGTTTGGGTGGTCCGTGATGGGGCTTGAGTGGTTCGTGATGAGGCTTGAGTGGTTCATGATGGGGCTAGGGTGGTCCTTGCAGGGCTTGGATGGTCCATGATGGGGATTGGGTGGTCCATGGGGGGGATTGGATGGTCCTGGATGGAGTTTGGGTTGTCCATGATGGGGCTTGGTTGGTCTTTGAGGGGCTTGGGTGGTCCTTGAGGGTTTTGGTTGATGACCCATGATGAGGATTGGGTGGTCCATGATGAGACTTGGGTGGTCCTTGAGGGGCTTGGGTGGTCTGTGGTGGGGTTTGGATGGTCCAGGATGGAACTTGAGTGGTCCATGATGGGGTTTGGGTGGTTCATGATGGAGCTTGGGTGGTCCGTAATGGAGATTGGATGGTCCATGATGGGCCCTGGGTGCCACTGAGGTGACCTGGATGAGTCCATGTGAGCACTTCCTGGTGGGTCTTGGTTGCCCCATTGATGCTCCGGCTCTTCCATGGTCCAACCTCCAACCATCCCCTGGAGGACTCCACCACCCCATTGCCTCAGAGTTACCCCCACGGACACCCCCCGGGAGGTGCCATTGAGTGGGTTGTGGGGCACCCCATGGCCACGACCCAATCCCACCCCACGTCCTCCGCAGCTGGTGGTGAAGGGAGCGACAGAAGCAGACAACCGCGTCCACGAACCGGGGACCCCCATGAGGCTGCGCATCGAGGGCGACCACAACGCGTACGTGGGCCTGGTGGCCGTGGACAAAGGCGTCTTCGTCCTCAGCAAGAAGAACAAACTCACCCAGTCCAAGGTGGGCGCCGGGGTCCCCATCCCCATTGTGTGTCCCCCCCCCCAGGTCCCCATCCCCATTGTGTGTCCCCCCCATGATGGGTTTGGTTGTCACCGCTGTCCCATGGTGGCCTCAGGTCTGGGACACGGTGGAGAAGAGCGACATCGGCTGCACCGCGGGCAGCGGGAGGGACAACGTCGGGGTCTTTGCTGACGCGGGGCTCAGCTTGGTCACCAGCGTGAAGATCACAACGCCACAGCGAGGGGGTAGGGATGGGGCAACCGCGGGTGACACCGTGGGTGTGGGGAGGTGGTACCCAAGGGATGGGGAGGTGGTACCCAAGGGATGGGGAGGTGGCACTTGAAGGATGGGGAGGTGGTACCCAAGGGATGGGGAGGTGGCACTTGAAGGATGGGGAGGTGGTACCCAAGGGATGGGGAGGTGGTACCCAAGGGATGGGGAGGTGGCACTTGAAGGATGGGGAGGTGGTACCCAAGGGATGGGGAGGTGGCACTTGAAGGATGGGGAGGTGGTACCCAAGGGATGGGGAGGTGGTACCCAAGGGATGGGGAGGTGGCACTTGAAGGATGGGGAGGTGGTACCCAAGGGATGGGGAGGTGGCACTTGAAGGATGGGGAGGTGGTAACCAAGGGATGGGGAGGTGGTACCCAAGGGATGGGGAGGTGGCACTTGAAGGATGGGGAGGTGGTACCCAAGGGATGGGGAGGTGGTACCCAAGGGATGAGGAGGTGGCACTTGAAGGATGGGGAGGTGGTACCCAAGGGATGGGGAGGTGGCACTTGAAGGATGGGGAGGTGGTAACCAAGGGATGGGGAGGTGGCACTTGAAGGATGGGGAGGTGGTACCCAAGGGATGGGAAGGTGGTACCCAAGGGATGAGGAGGTGGCACTTGAAGGATGGGGAGGTGGTACCCAGGGGATGGGGAGGTGGCACTTGAAGGATGGGAAGGTGGTACCCAAGGGATGGGGAGGTGGCACTTGAAGGATGGGGAGGTGGTACCCAAGGGATGGGGAGGTGGTACCCAAGGGATGGGGAGGTGGCACTTGAAGGATGGGGAGGTGGTACCCAAGGGATGGGGAGGTGGTACCCGAGGGATGGGGGGGGATGAGCCAATAGCTTTGGGGTGTAGCGATGGGGTTGGGGATGGGGACCTGATCCGTGCCCCCTCTGTCCCCAGAGGTGAAGTGTCCCCAACCCGCCCCACGCAAGCGCCGCGCCGTGCAGCTCATTGAGTACAAGGGCGCCAAGGGTAGGTGGCACCGGGGGTGTCCCATGGCCTATGGGGCACCAGAGCGTCCCATGGCCCAGTCAATACCAGTGCCCCCTGTCCATCCCATGGTACCTATCCCAGTACCAGGGTCCCGTGTCCATCCCATGGCACCTATCCCAGTACCAGTGCTCCATGGCCATCCCATGGCACCTATCCCAGTACCAGTGCTCCATGTCCATCCCATGGCACCTATCCCAGTACCAGTGCTCCATGTCCATCCCATGGCACCTATCCCAGTACCAGTGCTCCATGTCCATCCCATGGCACCTATCCCAGTACCAGTGCTCCATGGCCATCCCATGGCACCTATCCCAGTACCAGTGCTCCATGTCCATCCCATGGCACCTATCCCAGTACCAGGGTCCCATGTCCTTGAAGGACATCACAGTGTCCCTGGAGATACCACAATATCCCATGTCCCTGATGACCCCACAGCATCCCACATCCCAAAGGACACCAATGTGCCCCATGTCCCTGATGACCCCACAGCATCCCACATCCCAAAGGACACCAATGTGCCCCATGTCCCTGATGACCCCATAGCATCCCACATCCCAAAGGACACCAATGTGCCCCATTGCCCCGATGATCCCACAGCATCCCACATCCCAAAGGACACCAATGTGCCCCATTGCCCCGATGATCCCACAGCATCCCACATCCCAAAGGACACCATTGCGCCCCATGTCCCTGATGACCCCACAGCATCCCACATCCCAAAGGGCACCATTGCGCCCCATGTCCCCGATGACCCCACAGCATCCCACATCCCAAAGGACACCATCGCGCCCCATGGCCCCAGTGATGGGCTCTGGGGCCGGGTACCATTCGGGTCCCTTGGTGCCGGCAGCGGCCGAGTACAAGGACAAGGCTCTGCGCAAGTGCTGTGAGGACGGGATGAAGGAGAACCCCATGGGCCACAGCTGCGAGCATCGCTCCACCTACATCCAGGATGGGGACGCCTGTGTCCGGGCCTTCCTCGACTGCTGCGCCCACATCAGGACCATCCGCAACCAGAAGCAGCGCCTGCTCCAGCTCGAGCTGGCCCGGAGCAAGTGATGGGACATGGAGGGGGTCATGGAGGGGTTGGGGGGGGGAGCTTCAGTGAAGCTTGGGTGGTACTTGGGTGGTGCTCAAGTGATGCTCAAGTGATGCCTGTGCCACCCTTGGGTGATGCTTGGGTGATGCTCAAGTGATGCTCAAGTGATGCTTGTGCCACCTTTGGGTGATGCTCAAGTGATGCTTGTGCCACCCTTGGGTGATGCTTGGGTGATGCTCAAGTGATGCTCAAGTGATGCTTGTGCCACCTTTGGGTGATGCTCAAGTGATGCTTGTGCCACCCTTGGGTGATGCTCAAGTGATGCTTGTGCCACCCTTGGGTGATGCTTGGGTGATGCTCAAGTGATGCTTGTGCCACCCTTGGGTGATGCTCAAGTGATGCCTGTGCCACCCTTGGGTGATGCATGGGTGAACCTCAACTGATGCTTTGTGCCACCTTTGGGAGATGCTCAAGTGATGGCTGTGCCACCCTTGGGTGATGCTCAAGTGATGCTTGTGCCACCCTTGGGTGATGCTCAAGGGATGCTTTGTGCCACCTTTGGGTGATGCTTGGGCGATGCTCAAGTGATGCTTTGTGCTACCCTTGGGTGACGCTCAAGTGATGCCTGTGCCACCCTTGGGTGGTGCTTGTGCCAACTTTGGGTGATGCTCAAGTGATGCTCAAGTGATGCTTTGTGCCACCTTTGGGTGATGCTTGGGTGAACCTCAGGTGATGCTTATGCCACCCTTGGGTGATGCATGGGTGAACCTCAAGGGATGCTTTGTGCCACCTTTGGGTGATGCTCAAGTGATGCTCAAGTGATGCTTGTGCCACCCTTGGGTGATGCTCAAGTGATGCTCAAGGGATGCTTTGTGCCACCCTTGGGTGATGCTCAAGTGATGCTTGTGCCACCTTTAGGTGATGCTCAAGTGATGCTGAAGTGATGCTTTGTGCCACCCTTGGGTGATGCTCAAGTGATGCTCAAGTGATGCTCAAGGGATGCTTTGTGCCACCCTTGGGCGCTGCTTGGGCGATGCCCTCCCACCCCTCGGCCCTCCCTTGGCGGGTGCTTGGCCGACGCTGCGGTAACCATGGCCCTGCCCAGGGCGCTTTGCCCCGGTGCCGCTCTCCAGAGCCCCCGTGTCCCCCCCAGGCGAGGTGGACGATGGCTTCCTGGCCGATGAGGACATCACCTCCCGGAGCCTCTTCCCCGAGAGCTGGCTCTGGCAGGAGGAGCCGCTGACGGAGCAGCCCAATGAGCTGGGGTGAGCCCTGGCCCCATGGGGGCCATAACGCCAGGACCCCCCCCCCCCCCCAGAGCCCATGGCGCTGCCTTGGTCCAGCTCGGGCCCCATCTCCACCCCCTGGTCCAGCTTTGGGACCGGCTCGGGGGCCCCTTCCACCTCCTTGCCTTGGCTTGGGGACCGTTGTGACCCCCTCGGCCATTGCCATCCCCTCCAGGATCTCCACCAAGGTTCTCCCTGTGTACCTGAAGGACTCCATCACCACATGGGAGGTCCTGGCTGTCAGCATCTCCAAGACCAAGGGTACGTGATGGAGGATTCCCTGCGGAGCAAAGGAATACCCCGATCCTCAGGGATGGACCCTGGGACTTGAAGGGACCCCTAAAGCCTGGGGGGCTTCCTTGGGGTTGGAAGGATGTCCAAGGCCTCAAGAAGGGTGGAGAAGTGTCCTGGACCTTGGGGACACCCTGCGAAGCTCGGGGGCATTCCTTGGGACTTGAGGGATCTCCTAAGCCTTGGGAGGACTCCATTGGATCTGAGGGATCTTCTAAGCCTTGGGAGGACTCCATTGGATCTGAGGGATCTTCTAAGCCTTGGGAGGACTCCATTGGATCTGAGGGATCTTCTAAGCCTTGGGAGGACTCCATGGGTCTTGGGAGGACTCAATGGGACTTGAGGGATCCCCTAAGCATTGAGCGGACTCCATTGGATCTGAGGGATCTTCTAAGACTTGGGAGAACTCCATTGGACCTGAGGGATCTCCTAAGCCTTGGGAGGACTCCATGGGTCTTGGGAGGACTCAATGGGATTTGAGGGATCTCCTAAGCCTCAGGAGGACTCCATTGGACTTTAGGGATCTACTAAGCCTTGGGATGAGTCCATGGGTCTTAGGAGGACTCCATGGGACTTGAGGGATCCCCTAAGCCTTGAGAGGACTCCATGGGAACTGGGAAGGCTCCATGGGATTTGAGGGATCTCCTAAGCCTTGGGAGGACTCCATTGGACTTGAGGGATCTCCTACCCCTCGGCGATGCCCCTGGGGCCCCCACAAGCCCTCCCCGATGCGCTCACCCCATAGGGCTGTGCGTGGCCGACCCCTATGAGATCACGGTGATGAAGGAGTTCTTCATGGACCTGCGCCTGCCCTACTCGGTGGTGAGGAACGAGCAGGTGGAGATCCGCGCCATCCTCTACAACTACTGGACACAGAAGATCACGGTAGGAAGGAGACCCATGGAGGGGTTGGGGGGGGGTTCCATGGTCACCTCAACCCCATTGACCAACATCACCCGGGGCCCATAAGACCATGGTAGGAAAGAGACCCATGGAGAGGTGTGGGGGTTCCATGGTCACCTCAACCCCATTGACCAACATCACCTGGGGCCCATAAGACCATGGTAGGAAGGAGACCCATGGAGGGATGGGGGGGTTCCATGGTCACCTCAACCCCATTGACCAACATCACCCGGGGCCCATAAGACCATGGTAGGAAGGAGACCCATGGAGGGATGGGGGGGTTCCATGGTCGCCTCAATCCCATTGAGCAACATCACCCGGGGCCCATAAGACCATGGTAGGAAGGAGACCCATGGAGGGGTGGGGGGGTTCCATGGTCACCTCAACCCCATTGACCGACATCACTCAGGGCCCATAAGACCATGGTAGGAAGGAGACCCATGGAGGGGTGTGGGGGTTCCATGGTCGCCTCAACCCCATTGACCAACATCACCCGGGGCCCATAAGACCATGGTAGGAAGGAGACCCATGGAGGGGTGTAGGGGTTCCATGGTCACCTCAACCCCATTGACCAGCATCACTCAGGGCCCATAAGACCATGGTAGGAAGGAGACCCATGGAGAGGTGTGGGGGTTCCATGGTCACCTCAATCCCATTGACCGACATCACCCGGGGCCCATAAGACCATGGTAGGAAGGAGACCCATGGAGGGGTGGAGGGGTTCCATGGTCACCTCAATCTCATTGACCAACATCACCTGGGGCCCATAAGACCATGGAAGGAAGGAGACCCATGGAGGGGTGTGGAGGTTCCATGGTCACCTCAACCCCATTGACCAACAAATCCTGGGGCCCATAAGACCATGGTAGGAAGGAGACCCATGGAGGGATGGGGGGGTTCCATGGTCACCTCAACCTCATTGACCAACATCACCTGGGGCCCATAAGACCATGGTAGGAAGGAGACCCATGGAGGGGTGGAGGGGTTCCATGGTCACCTCAACCCCATTGACCAACATCACCCGGGGCCCATAAGACCATGGTAGGAAGGAGACCCATGGAGGGGTGTAGGGGTTCCATGGTCACCTCAACCCCATTGACCAACATCACCCGGGGCCCATAAGACCATGGTAGGAAGGAGACCCATGGAGGGGTGTAGGGGTTCCATGGTCACCTCAACCCCACTGACCGACATCACCCGGGGCCCATAGGTGCGCGTGGAGCTGATGTACAACCCGGCCCTGTGCAGCGCCTCCACCACCAAGCAGCGCTACCAACAGGTCCTCAGCCTGGAGCCCCAATCCTCGTGGGCCGTGCCCTTCGTCATCGTGCCCTTGGAGCTGGGGCTCCATGAGGTGGAGGTGAAGGCGGCCGTGCACGGCCGCTTCGTGGCCGACGGCGTCAAGAAGAAGCTCAAAGTGGTGGTGAGTGCCTCCATAGGGGCTGGCTCCATCCCTGAGATGCTCCCAGCCCGGAGCCCTGCGTCCACATGGGGTTGGTACCCAGGGATGAAGGATGCTGCCCACCAAGGGGGTTCGAGTGGGGCTTTTCTAGGTTGGAGCATGAGATGGGGGCGCTGGTTTGTACTGGGGCGACACAGAGAGGGTTGGGAAGAAGGACTCAAACCCAACCCAACCTTGAGCATTGGAATCTCCTGGAGATGGGAAAGAGGGACCCAAACCCAACCTTTACCGTTGGGCTCTTCTGGACATGGGGAAGAGGGATCCAAACCCAACCTTTACCATTGGGCTCTTCTGGACATGGCAAAGAGGGACCCAAACCCAACCTTCACCATTGGAATATCCTGGAGATGGGAAAGGGGGACCCAAACCCAACCTTTACCATCGGAATCTCCTGGAGATGGGAAAGGGGGACCCAAACCCAACCTTTCCCATTGGAATCTCCTGGAGATGGGAAAGGGGGACCCGAACCCAACCTTCACCATTGGAATATCCTGAAGATGGGAATGGGGGACCCAAACCCAACCTTGAGCATTGGGCTCTTCTGGAGATGGGAAAGGGGGACCCAAACCCAACCTTCACCATTGGAATCTCCTGGAGATGGGAAAGGGGGACCCAAACCCAACCTTGAGCATTGGGCTCTTCTGGAGATGGGAAAGGGGGACCCAAACCCAACCTTTACCATTGGAATCTCCTGGAGATGGGAAAGGGGGACCCAAACCCAACCCAATCTTCAGCACTGGACTCTCACCTCTGCAGCCTGAAGGGATGAGAATGGAGAAGACAGTGAAGATAATCGAGCTGGACCCGAAGAAGAAGGGAGTCAGTGAGTGGCCCCATCTGGTCTTGGGGATGTCTCAGCCCCACAGGGAAAGGTCTGGGGTATCTATGGGGCAAAAGAGGTCCCATTGTGGGGCTGGGACACGTTGGGGGATGAGGGAGGTCCTACTATGGGTCACTGGGGCCAAGGGACATCCTACTTGGAGCAGGAGCATCTCAATGGAGAAGGGACATCCTGGGTGGCTCCGGAGCATCTTGAGGGCCAAGGGACACCGTGGTGCAGATGTGGGGCAGGGCTGGCTCCACCTCGCGGTGTGGGGAGGGGACGTGGTTTGGGGTCACCCATCTCCATCCTGCCCCACAGATGGTGTGCAGGAGGAGAGGGTGAAGGCTGCCAACCTCTCCGACATCGTCCCCAACACCGAGTCGGAGACCAAAGTCAGCATCCAAGGTGAGCCCAAGGGAAGGGACACGCATGGGGCCAAGGGCTTGGGACCCTCCTGGCTTCACATCTCCTCTTCTCCTTGTCCAGGCAACCCCATGTCCATCATGGTGGAGAAAGCCCTGGATGGGGAGAAGCTGAAGCACCTCATCGTGACCCCCTCGGGCTGCGGGGAGCAGAACATGATCGGGATGACCCCCACTGTCATTGCCACCCATTACTTGGACAGCACATTGCAATGGGAGGGCCTCGGCGTTGACCGCCGCGTCGATGCCATCAACCTGATCAAGAAGGGTGAGAGCGTCCCCCAAAGGGTGGGAGCATCTCCTGGGTTCCTCTCTTGGGGTACCAAACGTCCCCATCACCCACGGTGCTGAAGGAGCTTTGAAGCAGACACGGGTTGGGTGCCACCAGGTTGGGGATCTCTATTGGAAGCACTGGAATGGGCTCCGGGAATGGGTTGGGGGCCTGAAGCTTGGTTGGGGGCTCCTTGAGGGGCCCAACCACCACCTCCTCCCCAGGTTACACCCAACAACTCGCGTTCCGGAAGCCCGACAGCTCCTATGCGGCCTTCAAGAACCGTCCCTCAAGCACTTGGTGAGGTCCTGCGGCCACCGTGGGTCCGGGGGACCGCGTTGGACGTGGCCCTAAGGTTCTCCTGTGCCCAGGTTGACCGCCTACGTGACCAAAGTCTTTGCCATGGCCATCAAGCTGATAGACATCGAGCCCGAGGTGGTTTGTGGTGCCGTGAAGTGGCTCATCCTGAACAAGCAGAAGCCAGATGGGATCTTCCAAGAAGATGCTCCTGTCATCCATAAGGAGATGGTGGTATGGACGGAGGGGGGGTTCAAGTCCCGTTGGTGGCCTCGATAGAATGGGAAGGACAACGTTGGGGTGATGGCGATGAGCATTGGGTGGCCAAAGCTCGATGCTGAGGTCTTCCTCCTCCATCTCCCATACAGGGGGGTTACCGCGGCGCTGAGCCCGAGGTGTCCCTCACCGCCTTCGTCCTCATTGCCCTGGAGGAGGCCCGGGACATCTGCAAGGACCACGTCAATGTGAGTGACCCCATAGAGGGACAGAGAGGGGGCACCACAAACCCATCCCATAGAGGGACAACGGCTTCAAGGGGAGGCGCTCACCCCCCATAGCAACCACCCGAGGACCCAAACTTCCCTCCTTTCCACCCAGAGCTTGGACAATGGCATCTCCAAAGCTGCCGAATACCTGGCCCGGAGGTACCAGTCGCTGTCGCGGCCCTACACGGTGGCCCTGAGCTCCTATGCCTTGGCCTTGACCGGGAAGCTCAAGAGCGAGAAGGTCCTCATGAAGCTCTCCAAAGGTGATGTCCCACCAGGATAAAACGGATGGAGGGGGAATGATGGGTTAGGAGGGAGCTGTGGTCCATGGCGCAATGGCCAAGTGGAGACTGAGGGGTCGGTGCTGGGTTCGGCATCACTGCAGGGTCATGGGTATGGTTGTGGTGGAGGGGAGGAATGGGATTCAGAGGGACCTGGAGAGGTGGGAACCTCATAGAGATCAATAGGACCAAGGGCGAGGTCCTTGCGCATGGGTTGGGATGATCCCAAGGGAGGCACGGAGTGGATGGAGCAGCCTGAGAAGGACTTGGGGGTGTTGGGCGAGGAGAAGCTCAACGGGACCCCACCAACCATGGAGCGGGTGCAGGTCCAAGGAGGGGGTCCTGAACCTCTGCTCCGCTTGGTGAGATCCCACTTGGATGCTGCATCCAGCTCTGGTGTCCTCAGCATAAGGAGGACATGGAGGGACCTTCCTCAGGGATAGGGCAAGGGGTGATGGGTTCCGAATGGAACATGGGAAGTTCAGCTCGGAGATGAGGGAATTCCTCACTCTGAGGGTGGTGGGACACTGGGATGGGTTGAATGGAGAACCTTTGGATGCCCATCCCTATAGCTTGGAGCATCCTGCCCTAGCGGGAGGCGATGGGACCCGGATGACCTTTCAGCTCCCTCCCAACCCAACCCATTCCCTTCTATGGTGTGGGGAGAACCCATCCGTAGAGGGTGCTGAGGGCCCGATGTCCCCCCCCCAGAGGGCAACCGATGGGAGGAGCGCAACGCCTTCACCTACAACATCGAGGGCACCTCCTATGCTCTGTTGGCCCTGCTGAGGATGGAGAAGCCGGAGCTGACGGGGCCGGTGGCCCGGTGGCTTGCCCTGCAGAACTACTTCGGTGGTGGCTACGGATCCACACAGGTGGGCTACGGACCCCCCCCCCCCCCGGCACCCATGGGTGCTGCGCTGGCACCCGCGGCCGCGGGGATGGGGACGAGGAGAGAGGGTTTGAGTGCCGAGGGGTCACCAATGGCCATGGGGATTCCAAGGACTTGGAATGTGTCATAGGGGACACATCGGGTGCCGTGGGGTTCTAAAGGCTTTGGGGGTCACCTGATGGTCCTTGGGATCCACCATGGCCTTGGGGAACACTCCTGGTCCCATGGGACCCTAAAGGCATTGAGGGACCTCTTAGGGCTTGGGGGTCACCTTATGGTCCTTGGGATCCCCTATATCCTTGAGGAACGCTCCTGGTCCCATGGGACCCTAAAGGCATTGAGGGACCTCTTAGGGCTTAGGGGGTCACCTTATGGTCCTTGGGATCCCCTATATCCTTGAGGAACACTCCTGGTCCCATGGGACCCTAAAGGCATTGAGGGACCTCTTAGGGCTTGGGGGTCACCTTATGGTCCTTGGGATCCCCTATATCCTTGAGGAACCCCCCTGCTCCTACGGGATCTCAAGGGCTTTTGAACCCCCACAAGCCCTATCCCTGGGGCCACCTCCAGCCCCTGTGGACCCTCATGGCCTCATCCTGCCCTGGAGGCCACCTCTGCTCCATAACCCCTCCATGCTCCAAGTGCCGTGAGGACTCGGGGTCACCCTGAGCTCAGGGCCATGGCGGGGACGCTCCCGGCGGTGTCCCCAAGCCCCGGTGACCGCAGTGTCCCCGCAGGCCACCATGTTGGTGTTCCAAGCCTTGGCCCAGTACCAGGTGGCATCGCCCCGGGAGCTGAAGCTGGACCTGGACGTGTCGGTGCTGCTGCCCCGGCGCGCCAACGCCATCACCTACCGCATCGAGAACCGCAACGCGCTGGTGGCGCGCACCGCGGAGGTACCGCAGGGCTACGGTGGGGGCCACGGCGGGGGCCATGGGGTGTCCCCATCCCCTCTGCGTCACTGCGGGTCCCACCAAGGCCCTGTCCCCTCGCTATGGCCCTCGGGTGTCCCTGTTGCTTCCATGGGCACATTCCAAGGCTTGGGATGTCCCTGCCATGGATCTCCATGTCCTTCCATGTCCATCCCTCCATTGTGTTGTCCCCTCCATGTCCTTCCATGTCCATCGCTCCATTGTGTTGTCCCCTCCATGTCCTTCCATGTCCATCCCTCCATTGTGTTGTCCCCTCCATGTCCTTCAATGTCCATCGCTCCGTTGTGTTGTCCCCTCCATGTCCTTCCATGTCCATCCCTCCATTGTGTTGTCCCCTCCATGTCCTTCCATGTCCATCCCTCCATTGTGTTGTCCCCTCCATGTCCTTCCATGTCCATCCCTCCATTGTGTTGTCCCCGCCATGTCCCTCAATGTCCACCCCTCCATTGTGTTGTCCCCTCCATGTCCTTCCATGTCCATCCCTCCATGTCCCTCCCGGTGTCCCCGCCACATCTCCATGTCCCCTCTCCCCATAGACCAAGCTCAACGAGGACTTCACCGTGAAGGCCGAGGGCACGGGCAAGGGGACGATGACGGTGGTGACCATCTACAACGCCATCATCCCCGAGAAGGACAAGAAGTGCGACAGCTTCGACCTGAGGGTGCAAGTGGAGGACGTGAAGATGGGTGCGTGCCCCCCATGTCCCCCCCTATGTCCTCACTCTGCGTCTGTCCCCTTCAATGCCCCCTCGTTGTCCCCATGACAGGCAAGGAACGGGAGGGTACCATCCGCTCCATCAAGATCACCATCTGCACCAGGTAGGACCGTGTGGGGACATGGGGGATGTTGGAGATAGGGATGGGGATGGGGATGGGGGGGATACCCCCCCAGGGATTCTTGGGAATAGGAACATGAAGGACGGAGGGGCTGGGGACAACAGGACAAGGCAGCGCTGTCCCCATAGGTACCTGGACAACGTGGATGCCACCATGTCCATCCTTGATGTCTCCATGCTCACAGGCTTCTTTCCTGACGTCCAGGACCTGAAGAGGGTGAGTGTGGTCCATGGCGACAATGAGGGGGATGCAGGACCTTGCATCTTTGTGCCACTGTGTCCCACCGTGTCCCCACATGTCCCTGTGTGTCCCATGTGGACAACGCCACCGTGTCCCCCTGTGTCCCCCCATCGCCATCGCCTGATGGATGTCCCCATGTGTCCCTTGTGTCCTCCGTGTCACCGTGTCCCTGTCCCCAGCTCACAGATGGGGTGGACAGGTACATCTCCAAGTTTGAGATTGACCAAGCGCAGTCGGACCGCAGCAACGTTGTCATCTACCTCGACAAGGTGGGGACATGGGGATGGGGGCAGGATGGGACAGGGATAGGGATGGGATGGGACAGGGATGGGGATGGGATGGGACAGGGATGGGGATGTGATGGGACAGGGATAGGGATGTGATGGGACAGGGATAAGGATGTGATAGGACAGGGGTAGGGATGTGATGGGACAGGGATAGGGATGCGATGGGGTGGAGGAGGGGATGTGATGGGACAGGGACAAGGATGGGATGGGACAGGGATAGGGATGGGATGGGACAGGGATGGGGATGGGATGGGACAGGGATAAGGATGTGATGGGACAAGGATAGGGATGGGATGGGACAGGGGTAGGGATGGGATGGGACAAGGATGGGGATGTGATGGGACAGGGATAGGGATGTGATGGGACAGGGGTAGGGATGGGATGGGACAGGGATGGGGATGGGATGGGATAGGGATAGGGATGGAATGGGATTGAGGCAGGAATGTGATGGGATAGGGATGGGGAAAAGGACAACGATGGGCATAGAATGGAGTTGGGGACATGGGCAAGGATGAGATGGGAACAAGGATGAGGATGAAGCTGGGGACAGGGATGGGGATGCAGGTGGGGCTGGGAACATGGCCAGAGGCTGGAGATGGGAATGAAGCTGGGGCCAGAGGCGGGGACAGGAGAGGGTCTCAGGGGTGGGGACAAGGCCGGGATGGTCCCAATGCTGGCACCAGGGGTGCTGAGCGCCACCGCCGGGCCCCCAGATCTCCCACAAGGCCGAGGAGTGCTTCTCCTTCAGGGCCCACCAGCAGTTCAAGGTGGGCCTGATCCAGCCCGCGGCCGTCACCGTCTACAGCTACTACAAGATCGGTGGGTCCCATACCCCCCATTGCCACCCCGGGGTCCCCTCCTGCCCCTCGGTCCCACCGCATCCCTTTGCTGACCCTCACCCTCTCTGCTCTGTCCCCACGGCTCCCCCCGCGTCCCCTCCTGCCCCCCGTGGTCCCATGGCCCAGCAGACGACCGCTGCACCCGGTTCTACCACCCGGATAAGGAAGGGGGGAAACTGAGCAAGATCTGCTACAACGACGTGTGCCGCTGCGCCGAAGGTGATGCGGGGACGTGGGGACATGGGGTCACCGCCCCTACCGTGATGGGGCGCGCCATAGCCATGATAAGATAGGTCCTAGTGGAGGGTGGGACGTCGTGGTGGCGATGGGACAGGGCATTGTGGATGGTGGGATGTCATGGATGTGATGGGACATGGCATTGTGGATGGTGGGATGTCATTGTGGATGGTGGGATGTCATGGTTGGGATGGGACATGGCATTGTGGATGGTGGGATGTCATGGTTGAGATGGGACACAGCATTGTGGATGGTGGGATGTCATGGTTGTGATGGGACATGGCATTGTGGATGGTGGGATGCCATGGATGTGATGGGACACGGCATTGTGGATGGTGGGATGTCATGGTTGTGATGGGACATGTCATTGTGGATGGTGGGATGTCATGGATGTGATGGGACATGGCATTGTGGATGGTGGGATGTCATTGTGGATGGTGGGATGTCATGGTTGGGATGGGACATGGCATTGTGGATGGTGGGATGTCATGGATGTGATGGGACATGGCATTGTGGATGGTGGGATGTCATTGTGGATGGTGGGATGTCATGGTTACGATGGGACACGTCATTGTGGATGGTGGGATGTCATGGTTGTGATGGGACATGTCATTGTGGATGGTGGGATGTCATTGTGGATGGTGGGATGTCATGGATGTGATGGGACACAGCATTGTGGATGGTGGGATGTCATTGTGGATGGTGGGATGTCATGGTTGGGATGGGACATGGCATTGTGGATGATGGGATGTCATTGTGGATGATGGGATGTCATTGTGGATGGTGGGATGCCATGGTTACGATGGGACATGGCATTGTGGATGGTGGGATGTCACAGTTGTGATGGGACACGTCATTGTGGATGATGGGATGTCATTGTGGATGATGGGATGTCATTGTGGATGGTGGGATGCCATGGTTACGATGGGACATGGCATTGTGGATGATGGGATGTCATTGTGGATGATGGGATGCCATGGTTACGATGGGATGAGTGATGACTGCATGGAGCCATGTCCCTGCCATGGTGGGATGTGCCACTGTCACAGCAGACCTCAGCACCGCCCTGTCCCCATGTCCCTGCAGAGAACTGCTTCAAGCAGCAGAATGACGATGTCCCCATGACCGTCAACCAACGCATTGAGCGCGCCTGCGAGCCGGGAGTTGACTATGGTGGGACATGGGGGGCATGGGGACATGGGGACATGGAGGGACATGGTGGGACATGGTGGGACATGGTGGGACATGGGGACATGGGGACATGGGGACATGGTGGGACATGGGGACATGGGGACATGGGGAACATGTGGGGACATGGGGGGACATGGGGACATGGGGGGACATGGTGGGACATGGGGACATAGGGACATGGGGACATGGAGGGACATGGGGACATGGGGACATGGGGGACATGGGGACATGGGGACATGTGGGGACATGGCGGGACATGGTGGGACATGGGGGATATGGGGACATGTGGGACATGGGGGCATGGGGACATGGTGGGACATGGGGGACATGGGGACATGGGGGGACATGGGGGGACATGGGGACATGTGGGGACATGGTGGGACATGGTGGGACATGGTGGGACATGGGGATATGGGGACATGGGGACATGGCGGGACATGGTGGGACATGGGGACATGGGGACATGGGGACATGGAGGGACATGGGGACATGGGGACATGTGGGGACTTGGGGGGACATGGGGACATGGGTCACAGGGGCACATTGAGGGGACATAGATGTAGATGGGGACATGAAGGGCCATTGAAGAGCACAAAGGGCATGGAGAGACAGGAGGGGACACGAAGGGACAAGAACAGGCGGGGATGTAAAGGGTGGAAAGGTGGGGACAGAGGGACCCCCAAGAGCAGTGGGGCCCCCCGGTGCCATCTGGGGCTGGGGGTGACCCAGCGATGTCCATCGCCAGTGTACAAGGTGAAGCTGGTGGCAAGGGAGGAGACGCCGTCCCATGACAACTACATCATGACCATCCTCTCCGTCATCAAGATGGGTACGAGCACCCCGGGGGGGGGACAAGGCCACCCTGAGGGACATGGGGGGGTCACCTGGGGCTGGGGACGTGAGTTGGGTTGGTGTCACCCAATGGCCCTGGGGACACCCATTGGGAAGGGACACCCAGTTGGGTCGATGTCACCCAATGGTGCTGGGGACACCCATTGGGAAGGGACACCCAGTTGGGTTGGTGTCACCCAATGGCAATGGGGACACCCATTGGGAAGGGACACCCAGTTGGGTTGGTGTCACCCAATGGCAATGGGGACACCCATTGGGAAGGACACCCAGTTGGGTTGGTGTCACCCAATGGCAATGGGGACACCCATTGGGAAGGACACCCAGTTGGGTTGGTGTCACCCAATGGCAATGGGGACGCCCACTGGGAAGGGACACCCAGTTGGGTTGGCGTCACCCAATGGCAATGGGGACACCCATTGGGAAGGACACCCAGTTGGGTTGGTGTCACCCAATGGCAATGGGGACGCCCACTGGGAAGGGACACCCAGTTGGGTTGGTGTCACCCAATGGCAATGGGGACACCCATTGGGAAGGGACACCCAGTTGGGTTGGTGTCACCCAATGGCAATGGGGACACCCATTGGGAAGGACACCCAGTTGGGTTGGTGTCACCCAATGGTGCTGGGGACACCCATTGGGAAGGGACACCCAGTTGGGTTGGTGTCACCCAATGGCGCTGGGGGCACCCACTGGGAAGGGACACCCAGTTGGGTTGGCGTCACCCAATGGCCCTGGAGTCACCCAATTGGGTTGGGGACACCCAAGGGTGCTGGAGGGATCTGGTGTCACCCATGGCTGGTGATGCCCCCAAAGGGCATCGGGGGTCCCCATTGTGGACCCCACCAAAGCGGGTGTCCCTGCCGTGCCGGGGGGGAGGTGACGTGGGCCCTGTGTCCTATGGGGACAGGCACTGATGAGGACCCAGCAAGAAGCAACCGGACCTTCGTGAGCCACCGGCAGTGCCGCGATGCTCTGAAGCTGCAGCTGGGGCAGGACTACCTGCTCTGGGGGCTGGCCACCGACATGTGGGTCACCGGCAACCGGTACGGACAGGGGGACGTGGATGGGGGTCCTGGGGACACAGGAACATAATGGGATGGGGGACATGGGGAGGGTTGGAGACACGTGGCCATGGTGGCACTTGGGGGACATGGGGGACATGGGGAGGTTTGGAGATGCATGGCCATGGGGACACATGGGGAGGTTTGGGGACACATGGCCAAGGTGACACTTGGCCTAGGACATGGGGGACATGGGACATGGGACATAGGGGACATGGGACATGGGACACATGGGACACATGGGACACAGGGGACATGGGACATAGGGGACATGGGACATAGGGGACATGGGACATGGGACACATGGGACACAGGGG
The DNA here is from genome assembly GCA_039720435.1 of Amazona ochrocephala. Classification (NCBI taxonomy): domain Eukaryota; kingdom Metazoa; phylum Chordata; class Aves; order Psittaciformes; family Psittacidae; genus Amazona; species Amazona ochrocephala. Next base: position 144,524 of record CM077901.1, read on the forward strand.
ACATGGGACATGGGACACATGGGACAAGGGGCACATGGGACATGGAGGACATGGGACACATGGGACACATGGGACAAGGGGCACATGGGACATGGAGGACATGGGACACATGGGACATAGGGGACATGGGACATGGAGGACATGGGACACATGGGACACAGGGGACATGGGACATGGAGGACATGGGACACATGGGACAAGGGGCACATGGGACATGGAGGACATGGGACACATGGGCCACATGGGACATGGAGGACATGGGACATGGGACACATGGGACATGGAGGACATGGAGGACATGGGACATAGGACACATGGGACACATGGGACATGGAGGACGTGGGACATGGGACATAGGGGACATGGGACATGGAGGACATGGGACATGGGACGCATGGGACACATGGGACATGGAGGACATGGGACATGGGACACAGTGGACACATGGGACATGGAGGACATGGGACACAGGACACGGGTGCCATGGGTAGATGTGGAGACACGTGGCCGCGGTGCCACCGACGCCAAAGCATTCCCCCCCCCCAACCCGGAGGTTCTCCAGTGCCTCGTACCGGGCTGCGCACCCCCCATTGTCCCCAACTCCTCCTGACCGTGTCCCCATCGCTGTCCCCTTGGCCCCAGCTTCTCCTACCTCATCGGCAAGGACACGTGGCTGGAGGCCTGGCCCTCGGAGCCCGCCTGCCAGGAGCCCGACCTGCAGCCCCTGTGCCAGGACTTCGTGGAGTTCGCCGAGGCCATGACCATGTTCGGGTGCCCCTCGTGAGCACCCATGGGTGCTCCCCAACCCCCCCCCCCCCCGCGCCTTCCTGTTGGGTTAAAAGGGTTCTTTCTGACTGCCCGCCTCTGCCTTGGGTCATGGGGACACTGTGGGGGTGATGGGGACACCATAGGGGTGATGGGGACTCCATAGGTGATGATGGGATCATGGGGACACCATAGGGGTGATGGGGACACCATAGGGGTGATGGGGACACCATAGGGGATGATGGGGACTCCATAGGGGTGATGGGGACTCCATAGGGGATGATGGGATCATGGGGACACCATAGGGGTGATGGGGACACCATAGGGGTGATGGGGACTGCATAGGGGATGATGGGGACTCCACAGGTGATGATGGGATCATGGGGACACCATAGGGGTGATGGGGACACCATAGGGGTGATGGGGACTCCATAGGGATGATGGGGACACCATAGGGGTGATGGGGACTCCATAGGGAATGATGGGATCATGGGGACTCCATAGGGGTGATGGGGACTCCATAGGGAATGATGGGATGATGGGGACTCCATAGAGGTGATGGGGACGCCATAGGGGTGATGGGGACACCATAGGGGATGATGGGATGATGGGGACACCATAGAGGTGATGGGGACTCCATAGGGGTGATGGGGACTCCATAGGGGATGATGGGATCATGGGGACACCATAGGGATGATGGGGACTCCATAGGGGTGATGGGGACTCCATAGGGGATGATGAGATCATGGGGACACCATAGGGGTGATGCGGACTCCATAGGGGATGATGGGGTCATGGGGACTCCATAGGGGTGATGGGGACACCATAGGGGATGATGGGATCATGGGGACACCATAGGGGTGATGGGGACTCCATAGGGGATGATGGGATCATGGGGACACCATAGGGGTGATGGGGACACCATAGGGATGATGGGGACACCATAGGGGATGATGGGATCATGGGGACACCATAGGGGTGATGGGGACTCCATAGGGGATGATGGGATGATGGGGACACCATAGGGATGATGGGGACTCCATAGGGGATGATGGGATCATGGGGACACCATAGGGGTGATGGGGACTCCATAGGGGATGATGGGATCATGGGGACACCATAGGGATGATGGGGACTCCATAGGGGATGATGGGGACTCCATAGGGGATGATGGGGTCATGGGGACACCATAGGGATGATGGGGACTCCATAGGGGATGATGGGATGATGGGGACACCATAGGGATGATGGGGACTCCATAGGGGATGATGGGATCATGGGGACACCATAGGGGTGATGGGGACTCCATAGGGGATGATGGGGACACCATAGAGGTGATGGGGACTCCATAGGGGATGATGGGGACACCATAGGGAATGATGGGATCATGGGGACTCCATAGGGGTGATGGGGACTTCATAGGGGATGATGGGGACACCATAGGGAATGATGGGATCATGGGGACTCCATAGGGGTGATGGGGACTCCACAGGGGATGATGGGATCATGGGGACACCATAGAGGTGATGGGGACTCCATAGGGGATGATGGGATCATGGGGACACCATAGGGGTGATGGGGACACCATAGGGGATGATGGGATCATGGGGACTCCATAGGGGTGATGGGGACTCCATAGGGAATGATGGGATCATAGGGACACCATAGGGGTGATGGGGACTCCTTAGGGGATGATGGGATGATGGGGACTCCATAGGGGTGATGGGGACTCCATAGGGGATGATGGGGACTCCATAGGGGTGATGGGGACTCCATAGGGATGATGGGATCATGGGGACACCATAGGGGTGATGGGGACACCATAGGGGTGATGGGGACACCATAGGGTCGAAATGGGTGTGCAGGGGCCATTTTGGAGGGGGGGGGTCAGAGTCAACCCAACCCCTTCCCACTCCCCAGCGCCCTTTGCGCTTCAGAGCTGAGATTCTCTGGTGGCTGCTATGAGGTTGTGCACCCCCCCCCCCAACTTCCGGTTATGGGGGGGGTGAATGCAGGGTTGGGGGGGGCGGTTGGGACCTGTATGTGACCCCCCCCCCACTTCCTCCTCCCATTTCCCCCCCCCCCCCCATGTTCTTGTTTCCTGCTGCTGAGGCCGGATGAGGCCACGGGGGGGGGGGGGGAAATAGGAGGGACCAAAGGGGGGGTTGGGGGGGGGCATGCGTACACATGTGTATGTGCATTGGCACATGTATGTGCATGCAGACATGTGTAGGTTCATACACACGTGTATGGGAGCATAAATAGCTTTATTAGTCAATAAATAATAGTCATTAATCAATAAATTAAGGTCTTAATTCGGGGGGGGGAGGGACCCCCCCAGACCGGCTGGGGGGGGGGGGGGGGCACCTGCAGGAACCCCACTTCTCTGGTCCCCAATGGCTCCACCATGGGGGGCTCAGTGGTCTCCAAGTGTCCATCGGGGCCCCCACTATGGGGGTGGCCAAGGTCCCTTGGTGTCCCCAACCCCTGGGGGCACCAGCACCATGGGTCCAGGCATGGGGGTCAGCAATGGGCCCTGATGTCCATTGGTGGCCCCAGGTCTTTGGTCATGGGGGACAGCAATGGGACTTGGGGTCCATGGGGGTCCATGGGTGTCCATGGGGGTCCATTGGGGTCCATTGGGGTCCCTCAGTCTCTGGCCATGGTGGTCTCGGCCCCCCGACCTCAATGTGTGGAGGTCAGCAATGTCCCATAACGCCCCCAAATCTCTGCTCATGGGGGTCTCGGCACCCAAAGCTCCGTGCATGGAGGTCAGCAATGTCCATTAATGCCATTTAATGTCCCTTGATGGCCCCACATCTCTGGTCATGGGGGTTAGCAATGTCCATTGGTGTCCATTGATGTCCATTGGTGGATGTCCATTGAGGTCAGCAATGTCCATTGATGACCATTGAGGTCAGCGATGTCCATTGATGTGCATTGATGGATGTCCATTGATGGATGTTCATTGATGGATGTTCATTGATGGATGTCCATTGATGGATGTCCATTGAGGTCAGCGATGTCCATTGATGTGCATTGATGGATGTCCATTGATGGATGTTCATTGATGGATGTCCATTGATGGATGTCCATTGAGGTCAGCAATGTCCATTGATGTGCATTGATGGATGTCCATTGATGGATGTTCATTGATGGATGTCCATTGATGGATGTCCACTGAGGTCAGCGATGTCCATTGAGGTCCATTGAGGTCAGCAACGTCCATTGATGGGTGTCCATTGATGGGTGTCCATTGAGGTCAGCAATGTCCATTGAGGTCAGCGATGTCCATTGATGGATGTCCATTGAGGCCAGCGATGTCCATTGATGGATGTCCATTGAGGTCAGCAACATCCATCGATGTCCATTGAGGTCCATTGAGGTCCATTGAGGTCCATTGAGGTCCATTGAGGTCCACTGAGGTCCACTGAGGTCCACTGAGGTCCATTGAGGTCCACTGATGTCCACTGATGTCCACTGATGTCCACTGATGTCCACTGAGGTCCCTCAACGTCCCCACCTCCAGCCGCACGGCTCTCGCCACCCAACCTCAAGCCACGGCCCCCTCCATCACCCCCCCGGGGCCGCCGCCGCCGCCGCCGTCCCCCGCGATGCGCAGCAGCCCCACGAAGTTCCCCTCGCGCTCGTCCTGCGCCAGCTGCCACCCGGCCCCGTCCCGCTCCGCGTCCCCCACCAGCGCCAGGCTCAGGCGCTCCCCGGCGCGGAGCCGCCCCACGGCCTGGACCAGAGCGGAGCGCACGGGGCCGGGGCCGTCGCGCAGCGCCACGGGCACCGCCAGCAGCGGCCGCGGCGCCCCCGAGCGGCGGAGCAGGAGGGTGACGGTGCCCGGGGGGCACTCGGGGGCGGTGCAGGTGAGGGCGAGCTGCCCGTAGAGCAGGTAGAGCCCCGGCGTCGTCACCCGCAGGTCGCCGGCCGTCGCCTGAACGTCGCCGCTGAGGAAGACGCCGTTGATGCCGTGCTCGTAGCGCCAAAGAGGGGAGGATGGCGGCGATAGGGAGCCTGTGGGGGGGGGGAGAGGGAGAGCAGTGAGGTGGGGTGGGGATGGGTGCCCCCAGTGGGAGATGGGGGCTGCAGCCGCCCTCGGGGCCCCCAAGGCACTGCAGGTCAAGAGAGGGGGATGGGATGAAGGGAGCACGGGGATGGAGGATGCTCTGTGACACCCTGGGTACCACAGGGACGGAGGATGCTCCGTGACACCCTGGGTACCACAGGGACGGAGGATGCTCCGTGACACCCTGGGTACCACATATATGGAGGATGCTCCGTGACACCCTGGGTACCACAGGGACGGAGGATGCTCCATGACACCCTGGGTACCACAGGGACGGAGGATGCTCCATGACACCCTGGGTACCACAGGGACGGAGGATGCTCCATGACACCCCGGGTACCACAGGGACGGAGGATGCTCCATGACACCCTGGGTACCACAGGGATGGAGGATGCTCCGTGACACCCTGGGGACCGCAGGGATGGAGGATGCTCCGTGACATCCTGGGGACCGCAGGGATGGAGGATGCTCCATGACACCCTGGGTACCACAGGGATGGAGGATGCTCCATGACACCCTGGGTACCACAGGGATGGAGGATGCTCAGTGACACCCTGGGTACCACATATATGGAGGATGCTCCATGACACCCTGGGTACCACAGGGACGGAGGATGCTCCATGATACCATGGGTACCACATATATGGAGGATGCTCCATGACACCCTGGGTACCACAGGGACGGAGGATGCTCCATGACACCCGGGGTACCACAGAGGCAGAGGATGCTCCATGACACCCTGGGGACCACAGGACAGAGGATGCTCCATGACACCCTGGGAACCACAGGGACAGAGGATGCTCCGTGACACCCTGGGTACCACAGGCATGGAGGATGCTCCATGACACCCTGGGTAGAACAGGGACAGAGGATGCTCCGTGACACCCTGGGTACCACAGGGATGGAGGATGCTCCGTGACACCCTGGGTACCACAGGGATGGAGGATGCTCCATGATACCGTGGGTACCACATACACGGAGGATGCTCCATGACACCCTGGGTACCACATATATGGAGGATGCTCCATGACATCCTGGGTACCACAGGGACAGAGGATGCTCCATGACACCCTGGGTACCATAGGGACAGAGGATGCTCCGTGACACCCTGGGTACCACAGGGATGGAGGATGCTCCGTGACACCCTGGGTACCACAGGGACGGAGGATGCTCCGTGACACCCTGGGAACCACAGGGAGGGAGGATGCTCCATGACACCCTGGGTACCACAGGGACAGAGGATGCTCCATGACACCCTGGGTACCACATACATGGAGGATGCTCCATGACACCCTGGGTACCACATATATGGAGGATGCTCCATGACACCCTGGGGACCACAGAGACAGAGGATGCTCCATGACACCCTGGGTACCACAGGGACGGAGGATGCTCCGTGACACCCTGGGTACCACATATATGGAGGATGCTCCATGACACCCTGGGAACCACAGGGATGGAGGATGCTCCGTGACACCCTGAGTACCACAGGGATGGAGGATGCTCCGTGACACCCTGAGTACCACAGGGATGGAGGATGCTCCGTGACACCCTGGGAACCACAGGGATGGAGGATGCTCCATGACACCCTGGGTACCACAGGGACGGAGGATGCTCCATGACACCCTGGGTACCACAGGGATGGAGGATGCTCCATGACACCCCGGGTACCACAGGGACAGAGGATGCTCCATGACACCCTGGGGACCCCATGACACCACGGCCGCCCTGTGACACGTCCGGATGCCGCAGGCCTTGGGGTGACGTTTCCATTGTGAGGGCGGAAGGAGGAACCCACAGGAGGGTTTTCGAGATGACTGAGCCGCCCGCCTGAGGAAGGGCCGTCCCCACCTCCCTTGTCCCCACAGGGAGCCCCTCGCGGCGGCCTCAGGCCTTGGGGACTTACCAGCACTCAGCAGCATGTGGGCAGCGGTGGCAGCCTGAGGAGAGAAAGGAAACGGGCGTCAGGAAGCACCCAAAGCGTCCTCGTCCCCACTGTGTCCCTCAGCGAAGGGGAAGTTGGAGTCGCATCGGGATGGGGGGGACTTTCCGGCATCCCTCCGGGTACTCCGGGGGGTCCCCAAGTAAAGGGGGGGAGCTTCGGATAGGGGGGGATTTGGTGCGTTTGGGGATGGGAAACTGAGGCACGGGGAAGGATTGGGGGCGTCCAACAGGCAGGCAGGGGGTGGATACCCCATTGGTCAGCAGGGAGGGAGGGATGGAGGGATGGATGGATGATGGATAGATGGATGATGGATGGAGGGAGGGATGGATGATGGATAGATGGATGGATGATGGATAGATGGATGATGGATGGAGGGAGGGATGGATGATGGATAGATGGATGGATGATGGATAGATGGATGATGGATGGAGGGAGGGATGGATGATGGATAGATGGATGATGGATGGAGGGAGGGATGGACGGATGGACACCACCAGGATGTGCAACCTGGATGGACACTGGAGGAACAGACACCCCGAAGGATGGGAAGGATGGAGGGAGGAAGGGAGGAAGGGATGGAGGGATGGAGGGAGGGATGGACACCACCGGGATGTGCAACCTGGATGGACACTGGAGGAACAGACACCCAGAGGGATGGGAAGGATGGAGGGAGGAAGGGGGGATGGATGGATGTATGGATGATGGAGGATGGATGGGTGGATGGATGGAGGGACGGATGATGGAGGGACACCCCCAGGATGTGCAACCTGGATGGACACTGGAGGAACAGACACCCAGAGGGATGGGAAGGATGGAGGGAGGAAGGGAGGAAGGGATGGATGGATGATGGAGGATGGACGGGTGGATGATGGAGGATAGATGGGTGGATGGATGAAGGGACGGATGATGGATGAGCACCACCAGGATGTGCAACCTGGACGGGCACTGGAGGAACAGACACCCCGAAGGATGGGAAGGATGGAGGGAGGAAGGGGGGATGAATGAATGGAGGGATGGAGGGATGGAGGGAGGGATGGACACCCCCAGGATGTGCAACCTGGATGGACACTGGAGGAACAGACACCCAGAGGGATGGGAAGGATGGAGGGAGGAAGGGAGGGAGGGAGGGATGGATGGAGGGATGGAGGGATGGATGGAGGGATGGATGGAGGGATGGATGGAGGGATGGATGGAGGGATGGATGGAGGGATGGATGGAGGGATGGATGGAGGGATGGACACCCCCAGGATGTGCAACCTGGACGGACCCTGGAGGAACAGGCACCCCGAAGGATGGGAAGGGGAAGCCCGGATGGGCATCCAAAGGGACGGGCAGACACCCCAATGGACGCTTGGACAAGCGGACCCAGAGGACAGCGGGACACGTGGACCACAGGCAGACAGCAGGACAGACACTGGGACAGACGGACTCGGGGGGGGGGGGGGGGGGGGCACGGACACGGACCTGCGGCGGGGTCCCCCCGTGGAGCATCCCCCAATGGAGCATCCCCAGGACCGCGGCGGCCGCTGCGGCGGCTCCGAGAGCGGCGGCTCCGAGCACGGCGAGAACCGGGAAGAGGCAGCGGCGGCTCCGGCTCCGGTCCCGCTCCCAGGGTCGGTCCGGGCCGGGAGGCAGCGGCGGGGTCTCGGGGTCGAGGATCGGCGGCATCGCAGCAGGGACCGAGCGGCGGAGCCGCCTCTTAAAGGGACCGCAGCGGGGAGGGACCGGGGCGGGGACCGGAGGTGGGGACGGGCCGGGAAGGAACCGGCGGCTTCGGGGGCGGGGGGAGCCCGGGCGGGACATGGGATGGGATGGGATGGGATGGGATGGGGGGGGGATGCAGCCTGGGTGACGTCACCTCCCCCCCCCCCCCCCCCCCCGGGGATTTCGCCTCCTCCGTCCGCTTCCTGCTCCTGGGGGGGACACGCACTGGGAATGGGAAGGGGATGGGGGGGGGTACGGGACATGACACAAGCAATGGGGGGGGCGGCTTGCCGGCTTCAACCCCCCCACCACCCCCCCGTGTAAAGCACGGTGGAGGTGGCCAAGGGAGGAGCCCCCCTATGGAAAACACCCTCCATATGGAAAACACCCCCCTATGGGAGCCCCCCCCCATTGAGAACACCCCCCCCATGGCAAACACCCCCCTATGGGAGACCCCCCCCATTGAGAACACCCCCCCCATGGCAAACACTCTCCTATGGGAGACCCCCCCATGGAAAACACCCCCCTATGGGAGACCCCCCCCATTGAGAACACCCCCCCCCCATGGCAAACACCCCCCTATGGGAGACCCCCCCCATTGAGAACACCCCCCCATGGCAAACACCCCCCTATGGGAGACCCCTCCATTGAAACCAGCGCCCCTCATGGGAGACACCCCATGAAGACCCCCCCATGAGGACCCCCCCCATGGGACACCCCCAAGTGACCCCCCCCAAATAAGCACCCTATAGAAACACCCTCGAAATGTGACCCCCATCGATACCCCCCCCCCAGGACCCCCCATAACTTCTATGGGGTCCTTATGGGGTTCCCCCTATAAGTGAGACCCCTCGATATAACAGCCCCCCCCCCCCCCGGGGGAACCCCCCCCATTGGGGACCCCCCTGCCAGACCCCGCCCCTTACCCTGAGCCCGCCCCCTCCCCTAGCCCCTCCCCCTTCTCAAGCCCCGCCCCCTTTCCTTTCACCCTGCCAGGTCACACGAGGCCACTCCCCCTCCCCTCCATCGAGCCAATCAGCGCGCGCGCGGGAGAGTGACGCCAGCGCGCCCTCCGACAGGAGGAGGGAGGTGCCGGAAGAGCGCGTCACGTGACTCCGCGCTTTCGACGCTGGGACGGGCGGGAGGAGGGGAGGCGGGGGGAGGTGAGAGCGAAGAGGGAATAGCCGGGACCGGAGAGGGCGGTGGAGAGGGAGGCGTGGTCATGGGCGGGGCTTAGAGACGGTGGGCGGGGCTACAGGAGTGGGCGGGGTCTCGGCGCTTCCGGGCTGCGCAGGTTGGTACGGTGGGGGGGGGGGCAGCGTGGGAACGAGGGGGGGGGGGTATGGGGGGGGGCGAGGACCCCGAGCCCATGGGGGGGGGGCATGGGAATTGGGGGGGGTCTCGAAGGGGGGGGACCGAGGGACACCCATGGGGGGGTCATGGGAATGGGAGAGTCTCTAAGGGGGGGGCCGTGGGATGGGGTGTCCCTATGGGGGGGTCATGGGAACGGGGGTGTCTGCATGTGGGGGGGGCATGGGAATGGGGGTTCTCGAAGGGGGGGAACCGAGGGACACCCATTGGGGGGGGTCATGGGAACGGGGGTGTCCCCATGGGGGGGGTCATGAGAACAGGGGGGGTTTCGAAGGGGGGGGGCCGTGGGACACCCATGGGGGTCCCCTTTGGGGCAGTGCCATAAAGCGGAGGGGGGGGTAAGGGGTCGGGGGGGGCCACAATAATGGGGGTCCAGGGGCGAGGGGGTGTCGCTGGGGGGGGGGGGTCACAGGAAGTGGGGGGGTGTAGGGGTGACCATGGGGTGGGACAGGATGGGGTGGTCAATGCGGGGGGGGGGCCACACACAGCGTTGGGGTGCCCATAAGGACAAGGGGGACCCCAAGGATGGGGGGGGGGACACTTGGGGTGCCCCAGGGCTGAGCTCATCCCCTTCGTCCCAGGGACCCGTTGGCACCTCCCCATCGCCCAACAGGTACCTGGGTGGGGGGCGATGGTGCCCCCGACCCCAAAACTGCCCCAAAATGGGATGAGTTTGCCCAATTTGAGCCTTTTTGGCCCCATTTTGCTCCCAGAAGGGGGGGGGAATGGGGGTTTAGGGGTAAAGTCGGGCTCCGGGTGCAGGAAGTGACTCAAGGGCTGTGCATGGGGGGGGAATTGGGCTGCAGCAGCCTCTGCCCCCGGGTCATGGCAGCGCCTTCCTTAGGGGTAATTATGCAGAGGAGCTGGGATGGGGCTGGGATGGGGCTGGGATGGGAATGGGATGGGGCTGGGATGGGACTGGGATGGGGCTGGGATGGGGCTGGGATGGGGCTGGGATGAGGCTGGGATGGGACTGGGATGAGGCTGGGATGGGGCTGGGATGGGACTGGGATGAGGCTGGGATGGGGCTGGGATGGGGCTGGGATGAGGCTGGGATGGGACTGGGATGGGGCTGGGATGGGAATGGGATGGGGCTGGGATGGGGCTGGGATGGGGCTGGGATGGGGCTGGGAAGTGCTGCAGGGTCCGGATAAACCGGGTTCAGTGGATCAGGTCCGGATAAACCGGGTTGAACGGGTTGGATCCGGTTAAACTGGGTGCAGTGAATCACTTCCAGTTAAACCGGCTTCATCCCAGGTTGGAACATCTGGGATGGGGACAGGGATGGGGATGGGAATAGGGATGAGGATAAGGGTGGGGACAGGGATGGGGATGAGGATTGGGACAGGGATGGAGACAGGGATGGGGATGAGGATGGGGACAGGGATGTGGATGGGGACAGGGATGAGGATGAGAATAGGGATGGGGATAAGGATGGGGACAGGGATGGGGATGAGGATTGGGACAGGGACGGGGATGGGGATTGGGATGAGGATAAGGATGGGGACAGGGATGGGGATGGGGACAGGGATGGGGATGGGGATAGGGATGAGGATAAGGATGGGGGGACAGGGATGGGGATGGGGGTAGGGATGAGGATGAGAATAGGGATGGGGATGAGGATGGGGACAGGGATGGGGATGGGGACAGGGATGGGGATGGGGATAGGGATGAGGATAAGGATGGGGGGACAGGGATGGGGATGGGGGTAGGGATGAGGATGAGAATAGGGATGGGGATGAGGATGGGGACAGGGATGGGGATGGGAATAGGGATGAGGATGGGGACAGGGATGGGGATGAGGATGGGGACAGGGATGCGGATGAGGATGGGGCTGCTGCCCCCCCTCTCTGGCCTTTGCCATTGACTTTCCTCCCTCCCAGCCCCATTTCCCAGCTCCCGGAACGCCGGCATTCCCTATGGATTTCCCCAGCATCGCCTGCGCCGCGCTCGTGGCCCTGCCGGTGGTGGCCCTGGTGGCCGCGGCGCATCGCTTGGGGCTGCTCTACCAACTCTTCCATAAGGTAGCGCTAAAACGGGGCGAGAAGGCGACGGTTTGGCCAAATCCCACCCCTTGGAGCTGGCGGCACTCAGGTGTCCTCCCGGTGACCGCGGCACCGTGCAGGTGGACCCCCAAAGCCCTCGGCACGGGGGGGAGCTGGTGGCCGAGGTGCTGAAGGCGCATGGGGTGCGCTTCGTCTTCACCCTGGCCGGTGGCCACATCTCCCCTGTCCTGGTGGCCAGCGAGAAGGTCGGGATCCGGGTGGTGGACACCCGGCACGAGGCCACCGCGGTCTTCGCCGCTGATGCCGTCTCCAGGATCTCCGGTGAGGATATGGAGGGGGTTGGGGTGGTCCCATCCGTGGTCCGCATCTCCTGCCCCTATGGATATGGATGGGTTTGGGGTGGTCCCATCCATGGTCAGCATCTCCTGTCCCAATGGATGGATGGGTTTGGGGTGGTCCCATCCGTGGTCCCCATCTCCTGCCCCAATGGATGGAGGCGTTTGGGGTGGTCCCATCCATGGTCCACATCTCCTGCCCCAATGGATATGGAGGGGTTTGGGGTGGTCCCATCCGTGGTCCACATCTCCTGCCCCAATGGATGGAGGGGTTTGGGGTGGTCCCATCCATGGTCCACATCTCCTGCCCAATGGATATGGATGGGTTTGGGGTGGTCCCATCCGTGGTCCACATCTCCTGCCCCAATGGATGGAGGGGTTTGGGGTGGTCCCATCCGTGGTCCACATCTCCTGTCCCAGGGGATGCATGGGTTTGGGGTGGTCCCATCCATGGTCAGCATCTCCTGCCCCAATGGATATGGATGGGTTTGGGGTGGTCCCATCCATGGTCAGCATCTCCTGTCCCAATGGATGGAGGGGTTTGGGGTGGTCCCATCCGTGGTCCGCATCTCCGCCCCAATGGATATGGATGGGTTTGGGGTGGTCCCATCCATGGTCCACATCTCCTGTCCCAATGGATGGAGGGGGTTGGGGTGGTCCCATCCATGGTCAGCATCTCCTGCCCCAATGGATGCATGGGTTTGGGGTGGTCCCATCCGTGGTCCACATCTCCTGCCCCAATGGATGGAGGGGTTTGGGGTGGTCCCATCCGTGGTCCGCATCTCCTGCCCCAATGGATGGAGGGGTTTGGGGTGGTCCCATCCATGGTCCACATCTCCTGCCCCAATGGATATGGAGGGGTTTGGGGTGGTCCCATCCGTGGTCCACATCTCCTGCCCCAATGGATGGAGGGGTTTGGGGTGGTCCCATCCATGGTCCACATCTCCTGCCCCAATGGATATGGAGGAGTTTGGGGTGGTCCCATCCATGGTCAGCATCTCCTGCCCCAATGGATGGAGGGGGTTTGGGTGGTCCCATCCATGGTCAGCATCTCCTGCCCCAATGGATATGGATGGGTTTGGGGTGATCCCATCCATGGTCAGCATCTCCTGCCCCAATGGATATGGATGGGTTTGGGGTGGTCCCATCCGTGGTCCCCATCTCCTGCCCCAATGGATGGAGGGGTTTGGGGTGGTCCCATCCATGGTCCACATCTCCTGCCCCAATGGATATGGAGAGGTTTGGGGTGGTCCCATCCATGGTCAGCATCTCCTGCGCCAATGGATGGAGGGGTTTGGGGTGGTCCCATCCATGGTCCACATCTCCTGCCCCAGTGGATGGAGGGGTTTGGGATGGTCCCATCCGTGGTCCCCATCTCCTGCCCAATGGATATGGATGGGTTTGGGGTGGTCCCATCCATGGTCAGCATCTCCTGCCCCAGTGGATATGGATGGGTTTGGGGTGGTCCCATCCATGGTCCACATCTCCTGTCCCAGTGGATGGAGGGGTTTGGGGTGATCCCATCCATGGTCAGCATCTCCTGCCCCAATGGATGGATGGGTTTGAGGTAACCCATTCCATGCTCAGCATCTCCTGCTGCAGTGGATGGAGGGGTTTGGGGTGATCCCATCCATGGTCAGCATCTCCGCCCCAATGGATGGAGGGGGTTGGGGTGGTCCCATCCATGGTCAGCATCTCCTGCCACAATGGATATGGAGGGGTTTGGGGTGGTCCCATCCATGGTCCACATCTCCTGTCCCAATGGATATGGATAGGTTTGGGGTGATCCCATCCATGGTCCACATCTCCTGCCCCAATGGATGGATGGGTTTGGGGTGGTCTCATCCATGGTCCGCATCTCCTGCCCAATGGATATGAATGGGTTTGGGGTGGTCCCATCCGTGGTCCACATCTCCTGCCCCTATGGATATGGATGGGTTTGGGGTGGTCCCATCCATGGTCAGCATCTCCTGCCCCAATGGATGCATGGGTTTGGGGTGGTCCCATCCATGGTCAGCATCTCCTGCCCCAATGGATGCATGGGTTTGGGGTGGTTCCATCCATGGTCCACATCTCCTGCCCCAATGGATATGGATGGGTTTGGGGTGGTCCCATCCATGGTCAGCATCTCCTGCCCCAATGGGTATGGATGGGTTTGGGGTGATCCCATCCATGGTCAGCATCTCCTGCTCCAATGGATGGATGGTTTTGAGGTGACCCATTCCATGGTCAGCATCTTCTCCTCCCCTAATGGTTGGAGTATATTGGGGTGTCCCAGCTTGGTGAGGTCCCAGTTGACCCAAGAAGGGTTCAAAGCCTTCAGGGTCTTTCCATGGTGGGTTTTGACCCCATTTACTCCCTTTGGATATAACTTGGCAGCTCCAGTGAGGATGAGATGAGGAGATGACCCCATCCATGGCCATCACCTTCTCCTGCCCCAATGGATGGAGGACATTGGGGTGTTGCAGCTTGGCAGGGTCCCAGTTGAGCCAAGTCAATGTCCACCAATGGGTGTCCAAGGTCCTTCCATGGTGGCTTTATCCCTATTTTTGCCTTCCAGGACCTAATCCGTCCGCTTGGCTTCATCTTCATGAGCATCCCGTGACCCCATGGCCATACTTTGGGGTTCAGAGGGTCCCCATTGGCCTCCCATGGCCATACCTTGGGGTTCAGAGGGTCCCCATTGGCCTCCCATGGCCATACCTTGGGGTTCAGAGGGTCCCCATTGGCCTCCCATGGCCATACCTTGGGGTTCAGAGGGTCCCCATTGGCCTCCCCTTAGGTCGCATCGGCGTCGCCGTGGTTACCGCTGGTCCCGGTGTCACCAACACGGTGACGGCCGTCAAGAACGCGCAGATGGCCGAGTCCCCATTGCTGCTCATCGGGGGTGCAGCTGCCTCCCTGCAGAAGGTGAGACCCCAAAACCAACCCATTTTTGGGGGGTTCTTCACCCATTTGGGGGGTTCTTCACCCAAGTTTGGGAGTTTTTCCCCCATTTTGGGGGGTTCTTCACCCAAGTTTGGGAGTTTTTCCCCCATTTTGGGGGGTTCACCCAATTTTGGGGGGTTCTTCACCCATTTTGGGGATTCTTCACCCAATTCGGGGGTTCTTCACCCATTTTGGGGGGTTCTTCACCCAAGTTTGGGAGTTTTACCCCCATTTTGGGGGGTTCTTCACCCGTTTTGGGGGTTCTTCACTCTTTGTCGGTTCTTCACCCATTTGGAGGGTTCTTCACCCATTTTGGGGGGGGTTCACCCATTTTGGGGGGTTCTTCACCCATTTTTGGAGGTTCTTCACCCATTTTGGGGATTCTTCACCCAATTCCGGGTTTCTTCACCCATTTTTGGAGGTTCTTCACCCATTTTGGGGTTCTTCACTCATTTTTTTGGTTCTTCACCCATTTTGGGGGTTCTTCACCCATTTTGGGGAGTTTTTCACCCATTTTGGGGTTCTTCACCAATTTTGGGGAGGTTCTTCACCCATTTTGGGGGGGTTTTCACCCCTTTTGGGGGGTTTCTCTACCCATTTTTGGGGGGGTTTTCACACATTTCGGGGATTCTTCACCCATTTTGGGGTTTCACCCATTTTTGGGTGTTCTTCACCCATTTCTGGGAGTTTTTCACCCATTTTGGGGGTTCTTCACCCATTTTGTGTGCTCTTCTTCCATTTTGGGGGTTCACCCATTTTTGGGGGTTCTTAACCCATTTTTAGATGTTCTTCACCCATTTTTGGGGTTTCTTCAGCCATTTGGGGGAGTTTTTCACCCATTTTGGGGGGTTTCTTCACCCATTTTGGGGAGTTTTTCACCCATTTTGGGGGGTTCTTCACCCATTTTTGGGGGCTTCACTCATTTTTGGAGCTTCTTCACTTATTTTTGGAGCTTCTTCACTCATTTTTGGAATTTCTTCACCTTTTGGGGGTTTTTCACTCATTTTTGGATCTTCTTCACCCTTGTTGGGATTCTTCACTCATTTTTGGAGCTTCTTCACCCTTTTTGGGGTTCTTCACTCATTTTTGGAGTTTTTTCACTCGTTTTTGGATCTTCTTCACCCTTTTGGGGTTCTTCGCTCATTTTTGGGGTTCTTCACTCATTTTCGGGGCATTCTTCTCCTTTTTGGGGCTCTTCACTCATTTTTGGAGCTTCTTCACTCATTTTTGGAGCTTCTTCACCTTTTGGGGGGTTCTTCACTCATTTTTGGAGCTTTTTCACTTGTTTTTGGGGTTCTTCACCCTTTTTGGGTTCTTCACACATTTTTGGGGTTCTTAACTCATTTTTGGGACATTCTTCTCCTTTTTGGGGTTCTTCATTTTGGGGGGTTCTTCACTCATTTTGGGGGGTTCTTCCCTCATTTTTGGGGTTCTTCCCCATTTTGGGGCATTCTTCCCCCATTTGGGGGTTTCTGCATGCCTTCGGGGGATTCTTCACTCATTTTTGGGCTTCTTCACCCATTTTTGGGGTTCTCCACCCATTTGGGGGTTCTTCACCCATTTTGGGGCATTCACTCATTTTTGGGGGTTCTTCACTCATTTTTGGGGGTTCTTCCCCCATTTTGGGGCATTCTTCACCCATTTTTGGGGTTCTTCCCCCATTTTGGGGCATTCTTCCCCCATTTGGGGGTTTCTCCATGCCTTTGGGGGGTTCTTCACTCATTTTTGGGGTTCATCACTCATTTTTGGGGGTTCTTCACTCATTTTGGGTCATTCTTCCCCCATTTTGGGGCATTCTTCACTCATTTTGGGGGGTTCTTCACTCATTTTTGGGGCATTCTTCCCCCATTTTGGGGGTTTCCCCATGCCCTTTTGGGGTTCACGCCTCGCGGTCCCCCCCTGCCCAGGGCCGCGGAGCTCTGCAGGACATCGACCAACTCTCGCTCTTCGGGACCCTCTGCAAGGAGACCCTCGCGGTGCGAACCGTGCGGGGCATCGTCCCCGCGCTCCGCAGAGCCATCGCCACCGCGCAGTCGGGGACCCCCGGTAAGGAATTGGGGTGGGGGTACCCCAAAACCGCATCCGGGTTCAGGGTGATGGGGTTCATCCCCACCATGGGCATCCAATGTGGGTTTTGGGGTGACATTGGGGTCCTCTCCATTGCCATCGCCACCGCGCAGTTGGGGACCACCAGTAAGGATTGGGGTGGTGGTACCCCAAAACCACATCCGGGTTCAGGGTGATGGGGTTCATCCCCACCATGGGCATCCAATGTGGGTTTTGGGGTGACATTGGGGTCCTCTCCATTGCCATCGCCACCACGCAGTTGGGGACCACCAGTAAGGATTGGGGTGGTGGTACCCCAAAACCACATCCGGGTTCAGGGTGATGGGGTTCATCCCCACCATGGGCATCCAATGTGGGTTTTGGGGTGACATTGGGGTCCTCTCCATTGCCATTGCCACCGCGCAGTTGGGGACCACCAGTAAGGATTGGGGTGGTGGTACCCCAAAACCACATCCGGGTTCAGGGTGATGGGGTTCATCCCCACCATGGGCATCCAATGTGGGTTTTGGGGTGGTATTGATGGAATCAGTGGGGTTTAAGCCCCCAAAGTGGTTTTGGGGTGACATTGGGGTCCTCTCCATTGCACCCCCATCCCATAGGACCCGTCTTCGTGGAGCTCCCCATCGATGTCCTCTACCCCTTCCATGTGGTGCAGAAGGAGATCGCGGGCACCAAGAGCGCCCGGGGGCTGCGGGGGAAGGTGGTTCAATGGTGAGCAGCACCCCAAAATGGGACCCAGCACCCCCAAAATGGGACCCAGCACCCCAAAATGGGTCCCAGCACCCCCAAAATGGGACCCAGCACCCCCAAATGGGTCCCAGCACCCCCAAAATGGGACCCAGCACCCCCAAATGGGTCCCAGCACCCCAAAATCCGCCCATCCCATCCATAGGTACCTCCAAAACTACCTCCGGAACCTCTTTGCGGGTGCCTGGGACCCCCAGGATGTGTCCCCATTGCCAGTGAAGGTGCCATTGGCCACTGAGGATGAGGTAGGATATGGGGGGATACAGCATGGATGGGGGCTTTGGGTACCATTGGATAGGGATTGTAGGGGGAGGAGGTGGGATGGGTTTGGGATGGGATGGGATGGGGTTGGGAAGGGACTGGGATGGGTTTGGGATGGGATGGGATGGGATGGGTTGGGATGGGATGGGATGGGTTGGGAAGGGACTGGGATGGGTTTGGGGTGGGATGGGATGGGTTTGGGATGGGATGGGATGGGTTTGGGATTGGATGGGATGGGTTGGGAAGGGGCTGGGATGGGTTTGGGATGGGATGGGATGGGTTTGGGATTGGATGGGATGGGTTGGGAAGGGGCTGGGATGGGTTTGGGATGGGATGGGATGGGTTGGGAAGGGACTGGGATGGGTTTGGGATGGGATGGGTTGGGAAGGGACTGGGATGGGTTTGGGATTGGATGAGGTGGGTTGGGAAGGGACTGGGATGGGTTTGGGATGGGATGGGATGGGTTTGGGAAGGGACTGGGATGGGTTTGGGATTGGATGAGGTGGGTTTGGAAGGGGCTGGGATGGGTTTGGGATTGGATGAGGTGGGTTTGGAAGGGGCTGGGATGGGTTTGGAAGGGACTGGGATGGGTTTGGAAGGGGCTGGGATGGGTTTGGAAGGGACTGGGATGGGTTTGGAAGGGACTGGGATGGGTTTGGGATGGGATGGGTTTGGGAAGGGACTGGGATGGGTTTGGGATTGGATGAGGTGGGTTTGGAAGGGATTAGGATGGGTTTGGGATTGGATGGGGAAGGGACTGGGATGGGTTTGGAAGGGACTGGGATGGGTTTGGGATGGGATGGGATGGGTTTGGGATGGGATGGGATGGGTTTGGGATGCACTGAGTTGGGTTTGGAAGGGACTGGGATGGTTTGGGAAGGGATTGGGATGGGTTTGGGCTGGAGCAGAACGGGGTTTTGGGGTTAAAGCAGCGGAGTTTGGGACTCAGATGGGACAGGTTTGGGGCCAGGTTAAGCTGAGTGGAGGTGGGCTTGGGTCTGAAGGAGGTGATTTTGGGTCTGAAGGAGGTGATTTTGGGTGTGAAAGAGGTGATTTTGGGTCTGAAGGAGGTGATTTGGGGCTGAAGGAGGTGATTTTGGGGCTGAAGGAGGTGATTTGGGGCTGAAGGAGGTGATTTTGGGTCCGAAGGAGGTGATTTTGGGTCCGAAGGAGGTGATTTTGGGTCCGAAAGAGGGGATTTGGGTCCGAAAGAGGGGATTTGGGTCCGAAGGAGGTGATTTTGGGTCCGAAGGAGGTGATTTTGGGTCTGAAGGAGGTGATTTTGGGTCTGAAGGAGGTGATTTTGGGGCTGAAGGAGGTGATTTGGGTCTGAAGGAGGTGATTTTGGGGCTGAAGGAGGGGATTTGGGGCTGAAGGAGGTGATTTTGGGTCCCAGGTCCAGCGCTGCGCGGAGCTGCTGAGCAGGGCCACCAAGCCCCTGGTGCTGGTGGGCAGCCAGGCCCTGCTGCCCCCAACCCCGGCCGAGGAGCTGCGGTGAGGGCAGGATGGGGCCGGGATGGAGGATGGATTGGGGACCATTGGGCTGGATCTGGGGACACATGGGCCAATTTGGGGACCAATGCACTGGTTTAGGGATGGAGGATGGTTTGGGGACCATTGGGCTGGATTTGGGGCTGGATCGGCCAATGTGAGGACCAATGCACTGGTTTAGGGATGGAGGATGGATTGGGGACCATTGGGCTGGATTTGGGGCTGGATCGGCCAATGTGGGGACCAATGCACTGGTTTAGGGATGGAGGATGGTTTGGGTACCATTGAGCTGGATTTGGGGATAAATCGGCCAATTTGGGGACCAATGAACCGATTTAGGGATGGAGGATGGTTTGGGGACCATTGGGCTGGATTTGGGGCTGGATCGGCCAATGTGGGGACCAATGCACTGGTTTAGGGATGGAGGATGGTTTGGCGACCATTGGGCTGGATTTGGGGATAAATCGGTCAGTTTGGGGACCAATGCACTGGTTTAGGGATGGAGGATGGTTTGGGGACCATTGGCTGGATTTGGGGATAAATCGGCCAATTTGGGGACCAATGCACTGGTTTAGGGATGGAGGATGGTTTGGGGACCATTGGGCTGGATTTGGGCTGGATCGGCCAATGTGAGGACCAATGAACCGGTTTAGGGATGGAGGATGGATTGGGGACCATTGGGCTGGATTTGGGACACATGGGCCAATTTGGGGACCAATGCACTGGTTTAGGGATGGAGGATGGATTGGGGACCATTGGGCTGGATTTGGGGACACATGGGCCCAATTTGGGGACCAATGCACTGGTTTAGGGATGGAGGATGGTTTGGGGACCATTGGGCTGGATCTGGGGACAAATGGGCCAATTTGGGGACCAATGCCACTGGTTTAGGGATGGAGGATGGTTTGGGGACCATTGGGCTGGATTTGGGGATAAATCGGCTGATTTGGGGACCAATGCACTGGTTAGGGATGGAGGATGTTTGGGGACCATTGGGCTGGATTTGGGATAAATGGGCCAATTTGGGGACAATGAACTGGAGGAACCGATTTGGGGATGGTTTGGGTACCACTGAGCTGGTTTTGGGGCTGGATCAGCCAATGTGGGGACCAATGCACTGGTTTAGGATGGAGGATGGTTTGGGATGGAGGAATTGGTTTGGGATGGTTTTGGGTACCATTGAGCTGGATTTGGGCACAAATCGGCCGATTTGGGGACCAATGAACCGTTTTGGGATGCAGGACCCAGTTTGGGGATGGTTTGGGAACAGTGGAGCTGGATTTGGGGACAGAATAGCCAATTTAGGGTCTCGTGAGATGGTTTGGGGTTGTCTAAGCTCATTTGGGATGGACGAACCAGTTTGGAGCCAAACAAACCAGTTTGGGGCCAATCGAGCTGGATTTGGGGCCAATCGAGCTGGATTTGGGGCCAATCGAGCTGGATTTGGGGCTGGACCATCAGCTTAGAGACAGTGGAGCCACATTTGGGTCTGACTGAGCCCATTTTGGGCTCAAATGCACCAATTTTGGGGCCGAACTGCACCGCTCTTGGGGTGCCTGAACGAGCCACATTTTGGGGTGAACCCACTCACTTTGGGGCCTCGACCATGACGGTTTTGGGGCCAAAACCCGAATTGAGGTGGTTTTGGGGCTCATTGACCCCATGTGTGTCCCCCCCCAGGGGGGCGCTGGAGGCTCTGGGGGTCCCCTGTTACTTGGGGGGCGCAGCGAGGGGCTCCTGCCCCCCAACAGCCCCATCCTCCTGCGCCAGAGGCCGGCGCGATGGGCCCTGCGGGAGGCAGACCTGGTGCTGCTGGCAGGTACCGGGATGGGCAGGGATGGGGCTGGGATGGGGTTGGGATGGGGGTGGGATGGGGCTGGGATGGGGTTGGGATGGGGGTGGGATGGGTTTGGATGGGGGTGGGATGGGGTCAGGATGGGGCTGGGATGGGGCTGGGATGGGGTCAGGATGGGGCTGGGATGGGGTTGGATGGGGGAGGGGTGGGATGGGGCTGGGATGGGGTTGCGATGGGGCTGCGATGGGGCTGGGATGGGGTCGGGATGGGGCTGGGATGGGCTGGATGGGGTCGGGATGGGGCTGGATGGGGCTGGGATGGGGTCGGGATGGGCTGGGATGGGGTAAGGATGGAGCTGGGATGGGGTAAGGATGGAGCTGGGATGGGGTCGGGATGGGGCTGGGATGGGGGTGGGATGGAGCTGGATGGGGCTGGGATGGGGGTGGGATGGAGCTGGGATGGGGTCGGGATGGGGCTGGGATGGAGTTGGGATGGGGTCGGGATGGGGTCGGGATGGGGCTGGGATGGGGTCAGGATGGGGTCAGAATGGGATTGGGATGTGGTCAGGATGGAGCCAGGATGGGGTTCAGATGGGAACAGGATGGTGCTGGGATGCAGCCGGGATGGGACCAGGATTGGGTTGGGATGCGGCTGGGATGGGGTTGGGATGTAGCTGGGATAGTGTCAGGATCCGGCCAGGTTGTGGCATGGATGGGGCCGGGATGGGTTTGGGATGGAGCCGGAATGAGGCCAGGATGGGGCTGGGATGAGATTGGGATGGGACCAGGACTGGGGTTGGGATACGGCCGGGATGGGGTTGGGATGCAGCTGGGATGGGGTCAGGATGTGGCTGGGATTGGGTCAGGATGGTGTTGGGATAGAGCTGGAATGCCCCTGGGATGGGGTTGGGATGGGCCCCAATTCCATACGGAATTCCAAAGGGAAGGGGGCCCACGCGTTGTGTCCCCATCCCAACACCCCCCTGCGCATCCCTAAGGTGCTGTGTGCGATTTCCGCCTCTCTATGGGCGCCTCTTTGGCCGCGGCGCCGCCATCGTGGCTGTGAACCGGGATCGGGAGCAGCTCCTCCGGAATTCCGATGTCTTCTGGAAAGCCCGGCTCGCCGTGCAGGGTGGGAGCATCCGGGCCCGGGGTGGGTGCTATGGGGTGGGTGCTATGGGGTGCTATGGGCTGATGGGTGCTCTCCATAGGGATGCCGCATCTTCGTGGTGCGGTGGCGCGGAGCCTCCCGGATACGGCTGCAACCGGGAATGGCTGCAGCGGCTGCGGGAGAGGGAGCGGAGCAAGGAGCAGGAGAACCGGTGAGAGATGGGAAGGGAATGGGGAGAGGGATGGGGATGGGATGGGGTGGGAATGGGGACAGGGAAGGGGATGGGATGGGGACAGGGATGGGGATGGGATGGGAATGGGGACAGGACAGTGATGGGAATGGGATGGGAATGGGACAGGGATGGGGATGGATGGGAATGGGGACAGGGATGGGGATGGGGATGGGATGGGAATGGGGACAGGGATAGGGATGGGGTGGGAATGGGGACAGGGACGGTGATGGGAATGGGATGGGAATGGGGACAGGGATAGGATGGGGTGGAATGGGGACAGGGAAGGGGATGGGATGGGACAGGGATGGGGATGGGATGGAATGGGACAGGGACAGTGATGGGAATGGATGGGAATGGGGACAGGGATGGGGATGGGATGGAATGGGGACAGGGATGGGGATGGGGATGGGATGGGAATGGGGACAGGGATGGGGATGGATGGAATGGGGACAGGGACGGTGATGGGAATGGATGGGAATGGGGACAGGGATAGGGATGGGGTGGGAATGGGGACAGGGATGGGGATGGGTGGATGGGGACGGGGATGGGGATGGGAATGGGGACAGGGGATGGGGATGGGGATGGGAATGGGACAGGGGGATGGGGATGGGGATGGGAATGGGGGACAGGGGGACAGGGATGGGGATGGAATGGGAATGGGGACAGGGATGGGGATGGGATGGGAGTGGGGACAGGGATGGGGATGGGATGGAATGGGGACAGGGATGGGGATGGGATGGAATGGGGACAGGGATGAGGATGGAATGGGGCAGGGATGAGAATGGAGATGGGATGGGGGTGGGAACAGGGATGGGGATGGGGATGGGATGGGAATGGGGATGGGGATGGGGATAAGGATAAGGATGGGAATAGGGTGGGGACAGGGATGGGGACAAGGATGTGAATGGGGATGGATGGGGATGAGGATGGGGATTTGGACAGGAATGGGGACAGGGATGGGGATGGGAATGGGACGGGGATGAGGATTTTACAGGGATGGGGATAGGGATAAAGATGGGGATGGGGTTGGGCATAAGGATGGGGATTGGGACGGGGTTGGGCATAATGATGGGGATTGGGACAGGGATGGGGATGGGAACAGCGACAGGACTGGGCTCAGAGCCAGGCACGAGAACAGGGATGGGGTCAGGAAAAGGGATGGGCATGGGCACAGGGATGGGGACAGGGACTGGGATGGGGACAGGCCATGGATGGGGAGGGGGAGCTTCCCATTGCCAGTGTTGGGGGATCCCAACCCATTCCCAACTGCTCATCCCCATCCCTTGCGCATCCCAACCCATTCCCAACTGCTCCATCCCCATCCCTGGCGCATCCCAACCCATTCCCAACTGCTCCATCCCCATCCCTGGCGCATCCCAACCCATTCCCAACTGCTCCATCCCCATCCCTGGCGCATCCCAACCCATTCCCAACTGCTCCATCCCCATCCCTGGTGCATCCCAACCCATTCCAACTGCTCCATCCCCATCCCTGGCTCATCCCAACCCATTCCCAACTGCTCCATCCCCATCCCTGGCTCATCCCAACCCACTCCCAACTGCTCCATCCCCATCCCTGGCTCATCCCAACCCACTCCCAACTGCTCCATCCCCATCCCTGGCTCATCCAACCCACTCCCAACTGCTCCATCCCCATCCCTGGCACATCCCAACCCATTCCCAACTGCTCCATCCCCATCCCTGGTGCATCCCAACCGCTCCACCCTATCCTTGGTGCACCCCAACCCATTCCCAACTGCTCCATCCCATCCCTGGCACATCCCAACCCAATCCCAACTGCTCCATCCCCATCCCTGGTGCATCCCAACCCATTCCCAACTGCTCCGTCCCCATCCTGGTGCATCCAACCCATTCCCAACTGCTCCATCCCCATCCCTGGCTCATCCCAACCCATTCCAACTGCTCCATCCCCATCCTGGCACATCCAAACCATTCCCAACTGCTCCATCCCCATCCCTTGGCACATCCCAACCCACTCCAACTGCTCCATCCCATCCCTGGCTCATCCCAACCCATTCCCAACTGCTCCATCCCCATCCCTGGCTCATCCCAACCCATTCCCAACTGCTCCATCCCCATCCTGGCTCATCCCATCCCATTCCCAACTGCTCCATCCCCATCCTGGCTCATCCCAACCCATTCCCAACTGCTCCATCCCCATCCCTGGCGCATCCCAACCCACTCCGAACTGCTCCATCCCCATCCTGGCTCATCCCAACCCACTCCCAACTGCTCCATCCCATCCCTGGCACATCCCAACCCATTCCCAACTACTCCATCCCCATCCCTGGCTCATCCCAACCCATTCCCAACTGCTCCATCCCATCCCTGCGCATCCCAACCCACTCCGAACTGCTCCATCCCCATCCCTGGCGCATCCAACCCACTCCAACTGCTCCATCCCATCCCTGGCACATCCCAACCCATTCCAACTGCTCCATCCCATCCCTGGTGCATCCCAACCCATTCCCAACTGCTCCACCCATCCCTGGCGCATCCAACCCACTCCCAACTGCTCCACCCCATCCCTCGCACATCCAACCCAATCCAACTGCTCCATCCCCATCCCTGGTGCATCCCAACCCATTCCAACTGCTCCGTCCCCATCCCTGTGCATCTCAACCGCTCCACCCCATCCCTGGCACATCCCAACCCATTCCCAACTGCTCCATCCCCATCCCTGGCTCATCCCAACCATTCCCAACTGCTCCATCCCATCCCTGGCACATCCCAACCCATTCCCAACTGCTCCATCCCATCCCTGGTGCATCCCAACCCACTCCCAACTGCTCCATCCCCATCCCTGGCTCATCCCAACCCATTCCCAACCACTCACCCCATCCCTGGCTCATCCCAACCCATTCCCAACTGCTCCATCCCCATCCCTGGCGCATCCCAACCCATTCCCAACTGCTCCATCCCCATCCCTTGGCACATCCCAACCCATTCCCAACTGCTCCATCCCCATCCCTGGCACATCCCAACCCACTCCCAACTGCTCCATCCCCATCCCTGGCACATCCCAACCCACTCCCAACTGCTCCATCCCCATCCCTGGCACATCCCAGACCACTCCCAACTGCTCATCCCCATCCCTGCACATCCCAACCCACTCCCAACTGCTCCACCCATCCTGGCACATCCCAACCCATTCCCAACGCTCCACCCATCCCTGGCTCATCCCAACCCATTCCCAACTGCTCCATCCCCATCCCTGGCGCATCCCCAACCCATTCCCCAACTGTTCCATCCCCATCGCTGGCTCATCCCAACCCATTCCCAACTGCTCCATCCCCATCCCTGGCTCATCCCAACCCATTCCCAACTGTTCCATCCCATCCCTGGCGCATCCCAACCCACTCCAACTGCTCATCCCCATCCCTGGCTCATCCCAACCACTCCCAACCGCTCCACCCCATCCTGGCTCATCCCAACCCATTCCCAACTGCTCCATCCCCATCCCTGGTGCATCCCAACCCATTCCCAACTGCTCCATCCCCATCCCTGGCTCATCCCAACCCATTCCCAACTGCTCCACCCCATCCCTGGCACATCCCAACCCACTCCCAACTGCTCCATCCCCATACCCCTGGGCTCATCCCAACCCATTCCCAACTGCTCCACCCCATCCCTGGCACATCCCAACCCACTCCCAACTGCTCCATCCCCATCCCTGGCACATCCCAACCCATTCCCAACTGCTCCATCCCATCCCTGGCTCATCCCAACCCATTCCCAACTGCTCCATCCCATCCCTGGCTCATCCCAACCCATTCCCAACTGCTCCACCCCATCCCTGGCACATCCCAACCCATTCCCAACTGCTCCATCCCCAGTCCCTGGTGCATCCCAACCCACTCCAACTGCTCCATCCCCATCCCTGGCTCATCCCAACCCATTCCAACTGCTCCATCCCCATCCCTGGCACATCCCAACCCATTCCCAACCGCTCCATCCCCATCCCTGGCACATCCCAACCTCTTCCTGCCTCGGGCACAGGGAGAAGCAGCGATCCCGACGGAGGCAGCACCTGAACCCCCTGGAGCTGCTCCAGGTCCTGGATGAGCTCCTGCCTCCCGAGAGCCTCCTGGTGGCCGTGGGGGGGACTTCGTGGGGACCGCCGCGTACATCGTGCGGCCCCGGCGGCCGCTGGCGTGGTTGGATCCCGGTGAGGAGCCCTCGGGATCATGGGATCACGGGGTGGGAAGGAGCTCGGAGCTCCTCCGGTTCCACCGGGGCCACTTGGGTGCTCCGAGCCCCCTCCAACCAGGGCTGCTTCATCCAAACCTTCTGCGTTCATCCCATCGCAGCGTCCCGCCGCTTCCGTGTCTCCAAGCGGAACTTCCCGTGTTCCATTGGGAGCCCATCACCCCTTGTCCTGTCCCTGAGGACGGTCCCTCCGTGTCCTCCTGATGTGGAGGACACCAGAGCTGGATGCTGCACCCAAGTGGGGTCTCAGCAGCGGAGCGGAAGAGGGCAAGGTCCCCTCCTTGGAGCTCTTGAGGCTGCTCCATCCTGTCCATGTCTCCCTTGGGATCATCCCAACCCATGCGCAAGGACCTTGCCTTGGTCCTGTTGATCTCCATGAGGTTCCCACCTCTCCGGGTCCCTCTGGATCCATCCGTCCCCTGCAGCTCAGTGCCACCACAACCGTGCCCATGTCCCCAACAGCGATGCGGAGCCCAACACCGACCCCTCAGTCTCCTCTTGGCCATTGAGCATTGACCACAACCCTCTGCCTGTGGCTGTCCACCACCATCGGGGACACAACCGAGGGGACAGCACCATAGGGGACACAACGAGGGGACAGCACCAAGGGGATACAACCATGGGTGACATGAGCAAAGGGACATAACCATGGGACATGACCATGGGTGACACCACCATGGGTGACATGAGCAAGGGGACACAACCAATGGGACATGACCATGGGTGACACCACCATAGGTGACATCATGGAAGCCATCAGCATGGGTGACACCCCCATGGGTGACACCCCCATGGATGCCATCACTATGGGTGACACCCCCATGTGTGACATGACCAAGGGGACACCCCCATGGGTGACATGACCAAGGGGACACCCCCATGGGTGACATCACCATGGGTGACACCCCATGTGTGACATGACCAAGGGGATACCCCCATGGGTGACATCAGCATGGATGCCACCCCCATGGGTGACACCCCCATGGGTGACACCCCCATGGGTGACACGACCGAGGGGACACCCCCATGGGTGACATCACCATGGATGCTATCACCATGGGTGGCACCCCCACGGGTGACATCACCATGGGTGACACCCCCATGGGTGACACGACCGAGGGGACACCCCCACGGGTGCCCCCCCCGTGCTGTCCCCACAGGCCCCTTTGGAACGTTGGGTGTCGGAGGCGGCTTCGCGCTGGGGGCCAAGCTCTGCCGGCCCGAGGCCGAGGTACCGGGACCGGGGGGGGGGGGGGACCGCAGCGGCCGCTGCTGCCCCCGTGTGGCCTCATGGCGCTATGACGCCTGTGTCCCCCCCAGGTCTGGGTCCTCTATGGGGATGGGTCCCTGGGCTACAGCCTCATGGAGTTCGACACCTTCGTGCGGCACAAGGTGGTGGGATGGGGGGAGTGGGGGGGTAATAGTGGGAATGGGGGGTAATAGTGGGAATGGGGGGGGAATGGGGGGGTAATAGTGGGAATGGGGGGAATGGGGGGGGTAATAGTGGGAATGGGGGGATGGAGGGAATGGGGGAAAGGGGGGTAATGGAATGGGCAGGAATGGGAGGGAATGGGGGGAATGGGGGGAAAGGGGGGGTAATAGTGGAATGGGGGGGAATGGGGGGAATGGGGGGGGATAGTGGGAATGGGGGGGAATGGGGGAAGGGGGGGTACTAGTGGGAATGGGGGGGGAATGGGGGGGTATTAGTGGGAATGGGGGGGGAATGGGAGGGAATGGGGGGGTAATAGTGGGAATGGGAGGGAATGGGGGGAAGGGGGGTAATAGTGGGAATGGGGGGGAATGGGGGGTAATAGTGGGAATGGGGGGGAATGGGGGGGTAATAGTGGGAATGGGGGGGAATGGGGGGGTAATAGTGGGAATGGGGTGTAATAGTGGGAATGGGGGGGGAATGGGGGGGTAATAGTGGGAATGGGGAGGGAATGGGGGGGTAATAGTGGGAATGGGCGGGAATGGAGGGAATGGGGGGAATGGGGGGGGTAATAGTGGGAATGGGGGGGAATGGGAGGAATGGGGGAAAGGGGGGGTAATAGTGGAATGGGTGGGAATGGGAGGGAATGGGGGGGAAAGGGGGGGTAATAGTGGGAATGGGGGGAATGGGAGGGAATGGGGGGAAAGGGGAGTAATAGTGGGAATGGGAGGGAATGGGGGGAAAGGGGGGTAATAGTGGGAATGGGGGAAAGGGGGAGTAATAGTGGGAATGGGAGGGAATGGGGGGAAGGGGGGGTTATAGTGGGAATGGGGGGGAATGGGAGGGAATGGGGGAAAGGGGGGTAATAGTGGGAATGGGAGCAATGGGGGAAAGGGGGGGTAATAGTGGGAATGGGAGGCAATGGGGGGAAAGGGGGGGTAATAGTGGGAATGGGGGGAATGGGAGGGAATGGGGGAAAGGGGGGTAATAGTGGGAATGGGGGGGAATGGGAGGGAATGGGGGGGTAATAGTGGGAATGGGGGGGAATGGGAGGGGAATGGAGGGGGAATGGAGGGGAATGAGGGGGAATGGAGGGGAATCGGGAATGAGGAGGAATTGGAGGGAATGAGGAGAATGGGGGGGAATGGGGCAGGATGGGGGGGAATGAAGGGAATGTGGGGAATTGGGGGGGAATGGGAGGGAATGGAGGAGAATGGGGAGGAATGGGGGGGAATGGAAGGGAATGGGGGAATGGGCGGGAATGGAAGGAATGGGTGGGAATGAGGGGTAATGGGGGGAATGGGTGGGAATGGGGGGAATGGGGGGAATGAGAGGGATGGGGGGAATGGGGGGCTTTAGAGAGGAATGGGGCAAATGGAGGGGAATGGATTGGGAATAGGGATAATGGGAGGGAATGGAGGGAATGGGGTTCAATGGGTGTCAGTGGGGGTTAATGGGGTTCAGTGGGTGTCAGTGGGGTTAGTGGGTTCAATGGGTGTCAGTGGGGGTTAACGGGTTCCATGGGTGTCAGTGGGGGTTAATGGGGCTCCATGGGTGCCAATGGGTGTCCATGGGAGTCAGTGGGGGTTAATGGGGGTCCATGGGTGCCAGTGGGTTTCAGTGGGTGTCAGTGGGGTTAATGGGGTTCCATGGGTGTCCATGGGTGTCAGTGGGGGTTAATGGGGCTCCATGGGTGCCAATGGGTGTCAGTGGGTGTCAGTGGGGGTTAATGGGGCTCCATGGGTGTCAGTGGGTTTCAGTGGGTGTCAGTGGGGGTGAATGGGGCTCCATGGGTGCCAATGGGTGTCCATGGGTGTCAGTGGGGGTGAATGGGGCTCCATGGATGCCAATGGGTTTCAATGGGTGTCAGTGGGGGTTAATGGATTCCATGGGTGTCCATGGGTGTCAGTGGGGGTTAATGGGGCTCCATGGGTGCCAATGGGTTTCAATGGGTGTCAGTGGGTGTCAAGGGGGTTAATGGGTGTCCATGGGTGTCAGTGGGGGTTAATGGATTCCGTGGGTGTCCATGGGTGTCAGTGGGGGTTAATGGGGCTCCATGGGTGCCAATGGGTGTCAGTGGGGGTTAATGGGGGTCCATGGGGTCCATGGGGGTCCCGGCAGGTCCCGGTCATCGCGCTGGTTGGGAACGACGCGTGTTGGAGCCAGATCGCGCGGGAGCAAGTGGCTCTGCTGGGCAGCGGCGTCGCCTGTGCCCTCCACTACCTGGGCTGGGTGCCAATGGGGTCCCCATGGGGGGCATTGGGGGTCCCATGGGGGGCATTGAGTGGGTCTGGGGTCCCCAGGGCCCCATGGGTTGGATGAACCCATACCTGGTGTCCCCATGGGTTGGATGAGCCCATACCTGGGGTCCCCATGGGTTGGATGAACCCATACCTGGTGTCCCCATGGGTTGGATGAGCCCATACCTGGTGTCCCCATGGGTTGGATGAGCCCATACCTGGTGTCCCCATGGGTTGGATGAACCCATACCTGGTGTCCCCATGGGTTGGATGAACCCATACCTGGTACCCCCATGGGTTGGCTCAAGCCATACCTTGTGCCTCCATCGCTCCATGGCGGTGCCGGTGCCATTGTCCCTGCAGGGTACCACTTGGTGGCCGAGGCTCTTGGTGCCAAAGGCTTCCTGGTTGGACGCCAGGACCGGGAGCGCTTGGGCAGCGTCATCCGCACGGTGCAGGATTTGTGCCGCGGCGGCCACCCCGTCCTGCTCAACGCCCTCATCGGCCGCACCGGCTTCCGCGACGGCGCCATCTCCGTGTAGGGCCCGGGGCCACGATGGCCACAAAGGGGCCTCCAGTTGGCCCCAAAGTGGCCCCAAAATGGCCCTAAAGTGTCACCAAAAAGGTTCTGAAGTGGCCCCAAAATGGTTCCAAAGTGGCCCCAAAATGGCCCTAAAGTGTCACCAAAAAGGCTCTAAAGTGGCCCCAAAATGGCCCCAAAATGGCCCTAAAGTGTCACCAAAAAGGTTCTAAAGTGGCCCCAAAATAGTCTCAGAGTGGCCTCAAAGTGTCCCCAAAATGGCCCTAAAGTGTCACCAAAAAGGCTCTAAAGTGGCCCCAAAATGGCCCCAAAATGGCCCTAAAGTGTCACCAAAAAGGTTCTAAAGTGGCCCAAAATAGTCTCAGAGTGGCCTCAAAGTGTCCCAAAATGGCCCTAAAGTGACCCAAAGTGGCTCCCAATTGGCCCCAAACTGTCACCAAAGCGGCCCTAAAGTGACCCAAGGTGGCTCCCAATTGCCCCAGAGTGGCCCAAAATGGCCCTAAAATGACCCAAAGTAGCTCCCAATTGGCCCAAAGTGGCCCCAACATGAGCCCAAAGTGCCCCCAAAATGGCCCTGAAGTGTCACCCAAAAGGCTCTAAAGTGGCCCCAAAATAGCCCAAATGACTCCAAAATAGCCCCAAAGTGGTGCTAAAGCGGCCCCAAATGGCCTGAAAATGGCCCGAAAATGGCCCAAAACTGGCCCCACAATTATCCCAAAGTGTCACCAAAATGGCCCTAAAGTGACCCAAAGTGGCTCCCAGTTGGCCCCAAAATGGCCCTAAAGTGACCCAAAGTGGCTCCCAGTTGGCCCCAAAATGGCCCTAAAGTGACCAAAGTGGCTCCCAATTGGCCCCAAAGTGGCCCCAAAATGGCCCTAAAGTGTCACCAAAAAGGCTCTAAAGTGGCCCCAAATGGTCCAAAGTGGCCTCCAAGTGTCACCAAATGGCTTTAAAGTGACCCAAAGTGGCTCCAAATTGGTCCCAAAATAGCCCCAAAGTGACCCCTAAATAACACCAAAATAGCCCCAAAGTGATGCTAAAGTGGCCTCAAAGTGGTCCCCAAATGGCCTGAAAGTGTCCTAAAGTGGCCCCAAAATGGTCCCAAAGTGGCCTCCAAGTGTCACAAAATGGCCTTGAAGTGGCCCGAAGTGGCCCAAAAATGGCCCAAAATAGCCCAAAGTGATGCTGAAGTGGCCTCAAAGTGGTCCCCAAATGGCCTGAAAGTGTCCTAAAGTGGCCCCACAATGGTCCCAAAGTGGCCTCCAAGTGTCACCAAAATGGCCTTGAAGTGGCCCAAAGTGGCCCAAAAATGGCCCCAAAATAGCCCCAAAGTGATGCTAAAGTGGCCTCAAAGTGGTCCCCGTGGGATGGGTTTGGGTGACCCTTGGGACAGCCACATCCTTGCCCCCCCCCCTCCATCCCCACAGCATCCCCCATGGGGTGGGCTTGGGGACAGCCACATCCCTGTCATCATTTGGGTGCCAACCCCTTGGGGACACCCAAAGTGACACTTTGGGGACCAAACCCCCCCTTATTGATGTCCCCCCCATATCAATGTCGTCCCCCCCCCCCCTAAGATGCCACTGCCCATAGAGCCCGGTGGCAAGTGCAGCTTGTGTCATTTATTGCTGGTGACAGTGACAAGGCAGTGGGGGGGGGGGGGTTCAGGCCACCCTTGGGGGGGGGACAACACACAGGGGACACCTTTGTGTGTCATGTGTGTCCCCCCCCCAGGCACTAACCCTGATGGCTTCACATTGAGCTGGTTCCTTTAAGGCTAATACTGAGCAAGGCTTTGGGGGGGGGGGGTATTTTGGGGTCCCCCCACCCATAATACTGGTAATGGTGTAGAAGGGATGGGGGGGTATTTTGGGGTCCCCCCCTATAACACTGTCAATGGGTCTATTTTGGGGTGCAAAGAGGCTGTGGTGATGGTGCAATAAATAAAGCGGAGTCCCCCCTGTACCGGCTGCCCCTACCGTGAGGGGGGGCTGGAAAATGGGGGGGGGTCCCCATTGTCACCCAGGCTGGGGTGGGTGACACTGGGGTGCATTAGAACCCCTTTTGGGGGGTTCTAAGGGGATTTGGGGGGGCCTGAGCCATGGAGGTCATGGACCCTTGTCAATAGTCCCTAATACTGATGGCTTTGGGGGGGGACAACGGGGGGGGGGGGGGTCGCAAGAAGGGGACAAAGAGGCACTTGGACCATCTCCAACCAAACCAGAGCCAAAGGAGGCCCCAAATCCTTCCACTGAGTCCCCCCACAGATGGGGGGGGGTTGGGGGGGGCCCCACCTCAGCCCTGGTGGCATCAACGTCACCTTTGGGTCCCTCCTGCTCTGTGCTGTGCAAATTGAAGGCAACTCCAGGCAAGTGCTGCTGTTTGAGTGCTGTGCAAATTGAAGGCAACTCCAGGCAAGTGCTGCTGTTTGGTGGCATTGTCACCGGTGGTGGCATCATCACTGGTGTCATCATTGTCACCGGTGGTGGCATCATCACTGGTGTCATCATTGTCACCGGTGGTGGCATCATCACTGATGTCATCATTGTCACTGGTGGTGGCATTGTCACCGGTGGTGGCATCATCACTGGTGTCATCATTGTCACTGGTGGTGGCATTGTCACCGGTGGTGGCATCAACACTGATGTCATCATTGTCACTGGTGGTGGCATCATCACTGATGTCATCATTGTCACTGGTGGTGGCATCAACACTGATGTCATCACTGTCACTGGTGTCTGGTGGCATCGTCACTGGTGTCATCATTGTCACCGGTGGTGGCATTGTCACTGATGTCATCATTGTCACCGGTGGTGGCATCATCACTGATGTCATCACTGTCACTGGTGTCTGGTGGCATTGTCACTGATGTCATCATTGTCACCGGTGGTGGCATCATCACTGATGTCATCATTGTCACTGGTGGTGGCATTGTCACTGGTGGTGGCATCATCACTGGTGTCATCGTCACCGGTGGTGGTGGCATCATCACTGATGTCATCATTGTCACCGGTGGTGGCATCATCACTGATGTCATCATTGTCACTGGTGGTGGCATCATCACTGGTGTCATCGTCACCGGTGGTGGTGGCATCATCACTGATGTCATCATTGTCACTGGTGGTGGCATCAACACCGATGTCATCATTGTCACTGGTGGTGGCATCATCACTGATGTCATCATTGTCACCAGTGGTGGCATTGTCACCGGTGGTGGCATCAACACTGATGTCATCATTGTCACCAGTGGTGGCATTGTCACTGGTGTCTGGTGGCATCGTCACTGGTGTCTGTCATCATTGTCACTGGTGTTGGCATCATCACCAGTACCACCATTGCAAATGGTGTCTGTTGGCGCTGTCACCGATGTTGATGGCTGTTGTCACTGATGCGCCACCGGTGTCCATTGTCACTGGTGTCTGTTGTTACCCGTGTCCATTGTCACCAGTCCCGCTGTCACCAGTCCCGCTGTCACCAGTGTCATAGCCACCAGTGCTGTTACTGGTGTCACAGTCAGCAGTGTCCATTGTCACCAGTGCTGCTGTCAGCAGTGTCCACTGTCACCAGCGTCACTGTCACCAGTGTCATTGTCACCAGTGCCACTGTCACCAGTGTCACTGTCACCAGTGCTGTTGTCACCAGTGTCATTGTCACCAGTGCCACTGTCACCAGTGTCACTGTCACCAGTGCTGTTGTCACCAGTGTCATTGTCACCAGTGCCACTGTCACCAGTGTCACTGTCACCAGTGCTGTTGTCACCAGTGTCATTGTCACCAGTGCCACTGTCACCAGTGTCACTGTCACCAGTGCTGTTGTCACCGGTGTCCATTGCCACCAGTGTCCATTGTCACCAGTGCTTCTGTCACCAATGTCACCAGTGTCATTGTCACCAGTGTCATTGTCACCAGTGTCATTGTCACCAGTGCCACTGTCACCAGTGTCACTGTCACCAGTGCTGTTGTCACCAGTGTCCATTGCCACCAGTGTCCATTGTCACCAGTGCTGCTGTCACCATTGTCACCAGTGTCATTGTCACCAGTGCTGCTGTCACCATTGTCACCAGTGTCATTGTCACCAGTGCTGCTGTCACCATTGTCACCAGTGTCATTGTCACCAGTGCCGCTGTCACCAGTGTCATTGTCACCAGCGTCCATTGTCACCAGTGCCGCTGTCACCAGTGTCATTGTCACCAGTGCCGCTGTCACCAGTGTCCACTGCCACCGGTGTCATTGTCACCAGCATCATTGCCACCAGTCCTGCTGTCACCAGTGCCACTGCCACCAGTGTCCATTGTCACCAGTGCCGTCACCATTGTCATCAGTGTCATTGTCACCGGTGTCCATTGCCACCAGTGCTGCTGTCACCATTGTCACCAGTGTCATTGTCACCAGTGCCGCTGTCACCAGTGCCACTGTCACCATTGTCACACTGCCACTGGCATCCATTGCCACCAGTCCTGCTGTCACCAGTGTCACTGTCACCAGTGCTGTTGTCACCGGTGTCCATTGTCACCAGTCCTGCTGTCACCAGTGTCACTGTCACCAGTGCTGTTGTCACCAGTGTCCATTGCCACCAGTGCCGCTGTCACCAGTGTCACTGTCACCAGTGCTGTTGTCACCGGTGTCCATTGCCACCAGTGCCGCTGTCACCAGCGCCGCTGCCACCGGTGCCCTTGGTGCGGCGGCGCTCTCACAGGCACACGTTGATTTGCTGACCCAGCTCCCTCTCCAGGTCCAGGATGAGCGCATCGAAGTCCTTGAGGTTGAGCCGGGGCCCGAAGGCCGCCGCGGGCTCCTCCCGCAGCCCGAAAAGGGCCTCCCCCCCCCCGCCGGGGTCCCCGTGCCCCGGGGTCCCCGTGGCGCCGGCCCCGGGCAGCAGCAGGAGCTGGCGGCCGCACACGCTCCAGTCCCCCGCGTACCGGTTACTGGGGGGGCTCTCGGGGCCGCGGGGCCGGGGCCGCGCCACCACCGCGGGCTCCGGCAGTTCCAGGCGCAGCCGCGGCGCTCGGGGAGGCGCTGTGGAGCAGAGAGAGGGAACGGTGGGAATGGGCACTGGGAATGGGGGGGGAAACGGGGGGGGTGGGGACATTGATGGGAATGGGCACTGGGAATGGGGGGGGAAACGGGGGGGGTGGGGACATTGATGGGAATGGGCACTGGGAATGGGGGGGGTACTGGTGGGAATGGCACTGGGAATGGGGGGGGAACGGGGGGGGTGGGGACATTGATGGGAATGGGCACTGGGAATGGGGGGGAATGGGGGGGTACTGGTGGGAATGGCACTGGGAATGGGGGGGAATGGGTGGGTGGGGACACTGGTGGGAATGGGCACTGGGAATGAGGGGGAATGGGGGGGCACAGGTAGGAATGGGCACTGGGAATTGGGGGGGGAAATGGGAGGGTTGGGGACATTGGTGGGAAACTGGAAATAGGGGGGAAAGGGGGGCACTGGTGGGAATGGGAACTGGGAATTGGGGGGAATGGGAGGGATGGGGACGCTAGTGGGAATGGCACTGGGATGGGGGAATGGGGGGAAATGGGGGAATGGGGACACTGGTGGGAATGGGAATGGGGAAATGGGGGGGGAATGGGGATGGCACTGGGAATGGGGGGGAAATGGGGGATGGGACATTGGGGAATGAGCACTGGATGGGGGAAATGGGGTGATGGGGCACAGGTGGGAATGGGCACTGGAATGGGGGAAATGAGGGGTATGGGGATGGGGGCACTGCATCAATTACTGGGAATGGGGGGCACTGAGCAGCAGGAATTAGGGGGCCCCAAAGAGAGCTGTTGGATTTGGGGGGCCTGGGAATGGGGGCAC
This sequence comes from Amazona ochrocephala, assembly GCA_039720435.1. NCBI lineage: Eukaryota > Metazoa > Chordata > Aves > Psittaciformes > Psittacidae > Amazona > Amazona ochrocephala. The sequence continues at coordinate 181,618 of CM077901.1, forward strand.
CCATTACTGGAGATGATGGGGGGGGCACGGAGCTTTAGTTGGGAATGGGGACACTGGATCAGCTACCGGGAATGGGGGGGGCACCCCAAGAGCAGCCATATGGGGGGGTGACCCCACTTACCCGGCCAGGCCTGCAGCAGGTAGTGCAGCACCTCAATGTGCCTCTTGAAGTCCACGGCGCTGGCCACATCCTGGCTGTGGGTGCTGCTGTGGGTGCTGCTATGGGTGCTGCTGTGGGTGCTGCTATGGGTGCTGCTGTGGGTGCTGCCATGGGTGCTGCTGTGGGTGCCGCTATGGGTGCCGCTGTGGGTGCCGCTGCCGCGGCTCGGGGTGAGCAGCACCGGCCCGAAGCACACGGCAATGTTCTGGGGGTTCATGCGGTTCAGGTCGTGGTGCGAGGCCACCAGGCTCAGGTGGTCCAGGAGCCGCGTCAGGGTGGCCTGAGGGACACAGAACACGCTTGGTGGTGCTGGGAACACATTCGGGGTGCTGGGAACCCACATTTGGGTGCTGGGGACACACTTCTGGGGGCTGGGAACGCACTTTGGGGTGCTGGGAACACACCTTTGGGTGCTGGGGACACACTTATGGGCGATGGGAACACACCTTTGGGTGCTGGGGACACACTTATGGGTGCTGGGAACACACTTATGGGTGCTGGGAACACACTTATGGGTGATGGGAACACACCTTTGGGTGATGGGAACACACTTATGGGTGCTGGGGACACACTTCTGGGTGCTGGGAACCCACTGTATGGTGCTGGGAACGCACTTTGTGGCGCTGGGAACATACTTCTGGGTGCTGGGAACACACTTATGGGTGATGGGAACACATTCTGGGTGCTGGGAACCCACTTCTGGGTGCTGCGAACACACCTTTGGGTGCTGGGGACACACTTATGGGTGATGGGAACACACCTTTGGGTGATGGGAACACACTTCTGGGTGCTGGGAACACACCTTTGGGTGCTGGGGACACACTTATGGGTGATGGGAACACACCTTTGGGTGCTGGGGACACACTTATGGGTGCTGGGAACACACTTATGGGTGCTGGGAACACACCTTTGGGTGCTGGGAACACACTTACGGGTGATGGGAACATTCTGGGTGCTGGGGACACACTTCTGGGTGCTGGGGACACACTTCTGGGTGCTGGGAACACACTTATGGGTGATGGGAACACACCTTTGGGTGGTGGGAACACACTTATGGGTGATGGGAACACATTCTGGGTGCTGGGGACACACTTCTGGGTGCTGGGAACACACTTATGGGTGATGGGAACACACCTTTGGGTGGTGGGAACACACTTATGGGTGATGGGAACACACCTTTGGGTGGTGGGAACACACTTATGGGTGATGGGAACACATTCTGGGTGCTGGGGACACACTTCTGGGTGCTGGGAACGCACTTTGGGGTGCTGGGGACACACTTATGGGTGCTGGGAACACACCTTTCGGTGATGGGAACACACTTCTGGGTGCTGGGAACACACCTTTCGGTGATGGGAACATACTTTTGGGTGATGGGAACACACTGTGGTGCTGGGAATGCACTTTGTGGTGATGGGAACACATTCTGGGTGCTGGGAACACACTTTCAGGTGCTAGGAACCCACTTTTGGGTGCTGGGAACCCACTTTTGGGTGCTGGGAACCCACATTTGGGTGCTGGGAACCCACATTTGGGTGCTGGGAACCCACTTTTGGGTGCTGGGAACCCACATTTGGGTGCTGGGAACCTACTTTTGGGTGCTGGGAACCCACATTTGGGTGCTGGGAACCTACTTTTGGGTGCTGGGAACACACTTATGGGTGATGGGAACACACTTATGGGTGATGGGAACACACTTATGGGTGATGGGAACACATTTTGTGGTGCTGGGAACACACTTTGGGGTGCTGGGAACACACTTTTGGGTGCTGGGAACACACTTTTTGATGTTGGGCACCCACTTTTGGGTGTTGGGCACCCACTTTTTGATGTTGTGCCCCCCGTTTTTGGTGTTGGGCACCCACTTTTGGGTGTTGGGCACTCACTTTTTGATGTTGTTCCCCCCGTTTTTGGTGTTGGGCACCCACTTTTGGGTGCTGGGCCCCCACTTTTTGGTGTTGGGCCCCCACTTTTTGATGCTGGGCACACACTTTTTGGTGTTGTGCACCCACTTTTTGATGTTGTGCACTCACTTTTGGGTGTGGGGCACCCACTTTTTGATGCTGGGCACACACTTTGGTGTTGTGCACCCACTTTTTGACGTTGGGCACCCACTTTTGATGTTGGGCCCCCACTTTTGGGTGTTGGGCCCCCACTTTTGGGTGTTGTGCCCCCCGTTTTTGGTGTTGTGCCCCCCATTTTTGGTGTTGGGCCCCCTGTTTTTGGTGTTGGGCCCCCCTTTTGGGTGTTGGGCCCCCCCTTGGGCACTGGGCCCCCCTTTGGCGCTCAGCACCCACCTTCTCCACGTCGGGCAGGCACTCCAGCAGGGTGACCGCGTCCCTGTGCCCCCGCGGGGCCCTCTTGGCCATGGCCTCCAGCACCACGTGGTGGAGCGCTGGGGTGATGAGCGGCGTGGGCAGCTCCCGCAGGTAATCCTTGAGGATGCCTATGGCGAGAGGACCCCCATGGGGCCGTCACGGGGGGGGCCATGGGTGCCGAGGGGCACCCATAGGGGAGCACCCACCCGTGATGACGTTGATGTCGGGGTAGAGATGCTCGGAGAGGGTCACGGCCGCGCTGTCCCGCTCGAAGGCGTCTCGGAGCTCCTTCTTGACTGCAGCTGAGCCACACAGCCGGTACAGGCCCACCACCTGCATGGCGACACCAGGACAGACCAGTATAGACCAGTATGGACCAGTATGGACCAGTACAGACCAGTATGGGGGGGTTCAAACAACACCACCTGCATGGCAACACCAGTACAGACCAGTATAGACCAGTACAGACCAGTATAGACCAGTATGGACCAGTATGGACCAGTACAGACCAGTATAGACCAGTACAGACCAGTATGGGGGGGTTCAAACACCACCACCTGCATGGCGACACCAGGACAGACCAGTATAGACCAGTATAGACCAGTATAGACCAGTATAGACCAGTATGGGGGGGTTCAAACACCACCACCTGCATGGCAACACCAGTATAGACCAGTATAGACCAGTATGGACCAGTACAGACCAGTACAGACCAGTATAGACCAGTACAGAACAGTATAGACAAGTATAGACCAGTATAGACCAGTATGGACCAGTACAGACCAGTACAGACCAGTATCGACAAGTATGGGGGGGTTCAAACACCACCACCTGCATGGCGACACCAGTACAGACCAGTATAGACCAGTATAGACCAGTACAGACCAGTATAGACCAGTATCGACAAGTATGGGGGGGTTCAAACACCACCACCTCCATGGCAACACCAGTACAGACCAGTATAGACCAGTATAGACCAGTATGGGGGGGTTCAAACAACACCACCTGCATGGCAACACCAGTATAGACCAGTATAGACCAGTACAGACCAGTATCGACCAGTATGGGGGGGTTCAAACACCACCACCTGCATGGGGACACCAGTACAGACCACTATAGACCAGTATAGACCAGTATAGACCAGTATAGACCAGTATAGACCAGTATGGGGGGGTTCAAACACCACCACCTCCATGGCAACACCAGTACAGACCACCATAGACCAGGATGGGCGGGTTCTACTACAACCACCCGCATGGGGACACCCAGCATAGACCATGATGGGGGGGGTCAACCACCACCACATGCATGGGGACACCAGTATAGACGTGTATAGACCAGTATAGACCAGTATGGGATGGTTCTACCATGGGCCACGTTCATGGGGACACCAGTACAGACCAGTATGGGGAGGGTCAACCACCACAACCACTGAGACACCACTTTGGGATGGGTTCCTCCACCACAACCACCACCAGACACCACTTTGGATGGGTTCCTCCACCACAACCACCACCAGACACCACTTTGGGCTGGGCTCCTCAACCACAACCCTCACCAGACACCACTTTGGATGGGTTCCTCCACCACAACCCCCACCAGACACCACTTTGGATGGGTTCCTCCACCACAACCACCACCAGACACCACTTTGGATGGGTTCCTCCACCACAACCACCACCAGACACCACTTTGGGATGGGTTCCTCCACCACAACCACCACCGGACACCACTTTGGGGTGAGTTCCTCCACCACAACCACCACCAGACACCACTTTGGGGTGAGTTCCTCCACCACAACCACCACCAGACACCACTTTGGATGGGTTCCTCCACCACAACCACCAAAAGACACCACTTTGGATGGGTTCCTCCACCACAACCACCACCAGACACCACTTTGGATGGGTTCCTCCACCACAACCACCACCAGACACCACTTTGGGATGGGTTCCTCCACCACAACCACCACCGGACACCACTTTGGATGGGTTCCTCCACCACAACCACCACCAGACACCACTTTGGATGGGTTCCTCCACCACAACCACCAAAAGACACCACTTTGGATGGGTTCCTCCACCACAACCACCACCAGACACCACTTTGGATGTGCTCCTCCACCATAACCACCACCAGACACCACTTTGGATGGGTTCCTCCACCACAACCACCACCAGACACCACTTTGGATGGGTTCCTCAACCACAACCACCACCAGACACCACTTTGGGGTGGGTTCCTCCACCACAACCACCACCAGACACCACTTTGGATGGGTTCCTCCACCACAACCACCACCAGACACCACTTTGGATGGGTTCCTCCACCACAACCCCCACCAGACACCACTTTGGATGTGCTCCTCCACCATAACCACCACCAGACACCACTTTGGATGGGTTCCTCCACCACAACCACCACCGGACACCACTTTGGGGTGAGTTCCTCCACCACAACCACCACCAGACACCACTTTGGATGGGTTCCTCCACCACAACCACCACCAGACACCACTTTGGGGTGAGTTCCTCCACCACAACCACCACCAGACACCACTTTGGATGGGTTCCTCCACCACAACCACCAAAAGACACCACTTTGGATGGGTTCCTCCACCACAACCACCACCAGACACCACTTTGGATGGGTTCCTCAACCACAACCACCACCAGACACCACTTTGGATGGGTTCCTCCACCACAACCCCCACCAGACACCACTTTGGATGGGTTCCTCCACCACAACCCCCACCAGACACCACTTTGGATGGGTTCCTCCACCACAACCACCACCAGACACCACTTTGGATGGGTTCCTCCACCACAACCACCAAAAGACACCACTTTGGATGGGTTCCTCCACCACAACCACCACCAGACACCACTTTGGATGGGTTCCTCAACCACAACCACCACCAGACACCACTTTGGATGGGTTCCTCCACCACAACCCCCACCAGACACCACTTTGGATGGGTTCCTCCACCACAACCCTCACCAGACACCACTTTGGGGTGGGTTCCTCCACCAAACCGCCTTCCAAGCCCCCCCCCACGCACAGGACTCACCTTCAGGCCACGTTTCTCTATCTCAGCCACGCACTTCTGGATGATCAAAGGCACTTTGGTGGCCGTCTTCTCCCTCTCCACCAGTTTACCCAGCTCCACCCCGAAGACGCGCGGCTCCGGCTCGCTGGGACCGTCCCACCGCTCCACCAAGGTGAACTTGGAGTAGAGGACACCCCGCGGTTGCAACCTCACAGCCAACTGCTGAGCACGGCACCCTGCGGAGCCCAACGTCGCCATCAAGGCGCCATCCACCACCCAACCGTAACCCCCCCCCCCTCCTTCATCCCCATCCTACCGCGGAAGATGTGGGGCAGCACCACGGTGCCGTGGCAGCAGAGCCGGTTGCGGCAGGAGGCGGCGTCCCAGGAGAACACCATCACCTTGAGGTGCTGAGCACCCTCCAGCTCCAGGTTGAAGGTATGGTTGAGACCCAAGAAGCCCGTCTTGCAGGCCAGCAGCGCCGTGCGGGCCCGGTTGGCCGCGTCCACCTGCAGCACGCAGAAGACCTCGCGCCCATCACCTCGGGGTGGCTTCAGGTCCTTCACACCATGGAGGTGGACGCTCACCAAGCCGGAGATGCGCTGCCCGCAGCGGGGTGGCATCTCCCCGCTGCTGTAGGGGTGGAAAGCTCCCACATCCAACCCCAGATCCACCTCTTCCGTGTGGCAACGGGGCTTGGCCTTCATCGGAAGCTCCGGGGAGTCTCCATCGCTCAAGTAGCCACCTCTGGTGGTGGCTTTGGCCCGCGGGGAAGCCACGCTGGTGTCCAAGTGGTAGCGGCTGATGACGTTGCTGGATTCCTTCCTCTCGGATGGGGACGGTCCCTCCTCGGGGCCTCGGGAACGGGGGTTCCGGAGGCTCAGCTTCCTCCGCAGCTCCGGAAGCTTCTTCATCTTCATGGAGAGGCGGCGCACGGTGCCCGGGGACTTCACCTTCTGCAGGGCCCGGCTCTTGGTGGGGCTGGCGGGAGGGGACGGGGGGGGCGGCGCCTTCCCTGTGCCAAGGGGAAAGGGGTGAGTGGGGCACAGAATGGGGGGGGGACTTCGGATGGGATGGGATGGGGAATGAAGGGGATGGGGACACTATGGAGGGGGGACAGTGTCTGGGGGGTCTTGAGGACACCCCCACCCAGCAAAATTGGGTGCCCAGTGCCAAATTGGGTGCTCAGTAACAAGAAGTGGGTGCCCAGCACTAAAGTTGGGGGCCCAGTGGCCAAATTTGGGTGCCCAGCACTAAAAAGTGGGTGCCCAATAACAAGAAGTGGGTGCCCAGCACTAAAGTTGGGTGCTCAATAACAAGAAGTGGGTGCCCAGCACTAAAGTTGGGGGCCCAATAACAAGAAGTGGGTGCCCAGCACTAAAGTTGGGTGCTCAATAACAAGAAGTGGGTGCCCAGCACTAAAATTGGGTGCCCAAGAACAAAAAGGGGGTGCCCAGCACTAAAACTGGGTGCCCAACATCAAAAATTGGGTGCCCAGCACCAAAAAGTGGGTGTTCAGACTGAAAAGTAGGTGCTGAGAACCAAGAGGTGGGTGCCCAGCACCAAAAGATGGTGTCCAGCACTAAAAACTGGGTGCCCAGCACCAAATAGGGTGCCCAATACCAAAAAGTAGGAGCCCAGTGCCAAAAATGGGTGCCCAGCAAAAACAGAGGGTGTCCAGCACTCAAAAGTGAGTGCCCAGCACCAAAAAGAGGGTGTTCAGCACCAAAAAAAGGGTGTTCAGCACCAAAAAGTGGGTGCCTAACACCAAAAAGTGGGTGCCCAGCACCAAAAAGAGGGTGTTCAGCACCAAAAAGAGGGTGTTCAGCACTAAGAAGTAGGTGTCCAGCACCAAATTGGGTGCCCAGCACCAAAAAGTGGGTGTTCAGCATCAAAAAGTGGGTGTCCAGCATCAAAAAGTGGGTGTCCAGCACCAAAAAGAGGGTGTTCAGCACCAAAAAGAGGGTGTTCAGCACCAAAAAGAGGGTGTTCAGCACCAAAAAGAGGGTGTTCAGCACCAAAAAGAGGGTGTTCAGCACTAAGAAGCAGGTGTCCAGCACCAAACTGGGTGCCCAACATCAAAAACAGAGAGTGTCCAGCACCAAGAAGTGGGTGTCCAGCACCAAAAAGAGGGTGTTCAGCACCAAAAAGAGGGTGTCCAGCACCAAATTGGGTGCCTGATGTCAAAAAGTGGGTGCCCAACACCAAAATTAGGTGCCCAGCACCAAAACAGTGGGAGTTCAGCACCAAAAAGCGGATGCCCAACACCAAAATTGGGGGCCCAGCACCATGAAGTGGGTGCCCAGCACCATGAAGTGGGTGCCCAACACCAAAATTGGGTGCTCAGCACCATGAAGTGGGTGCCAAGCACCAAAAAGCGGGTGCCCAACACCAAAATTGGGTGCCCAGCACCATGAAGTGGGTGCCAAGCACCAAAATTGGGTGCCCAGCACTATGAAGTGGGTGCCCAGCACCATGAAGTGGCTGCCCAGCACCATGAAGCAGGTGCCCAAGAGAGCAGGACCTGCCCTTTGGGTCCCAGGTCTCCTCACCAGCAGGCTGTGTCCTTCCCGGCTCCTCGGTGCTGCGGGCTCCGGAGCTCTCCCCCATTCCCAATCCATCCCGGGCGGGCTCTTCCCTGGCAGCATCGTGGCTCCCGCTCCTCTTCCCGGCGCTCCCAGCCTGCAGATCCTCATCCTCCGGGATCGGGTTGTACCAGATGTCCCCTTCGCTGCCGGCAGCGCCGGGATCCACCTCGGCTCCAGCTCCCGGCTCATCCGAACCTGGAATCTTCATGGATGACAGCACCCAGTGCCGGCTGCTCCGCTCCAAGCTCTGCAGGTAGGCTCCATGCCCGGGATTCCTGCCGGGAATCCCCAGCTCCATGGAGCCGTTCAGCGCCTCCGCTTCCTCCGCAGGCTCCAGGGCGGCCTTCCCGGGATGCTCAATGCCAGAGGCAGGATCTGGCTCTCCGCTGTCCACCGCATCTTGGGAAGCTTTGGGAGGAAGCGGCTGCTTCTCATCCCGGCCTCCGCAGGAGAAACGGGCCCAATTCTGCCGCCGGGATGCGGCCGGCACCGGATCCGTGGATGCTGTTTCGGGATCCGGCGGGGAATCAGGGCTGGGAGCGGGATGATCTGTGGGAGGAAGGGGAAAAGCTGGGATGAGATCCCAAAATCCCAATGCCACCACTCCAGGACCATTCTCTCATCCCCAGCACTATCCTGAGCATCCCACCACGGCTCCCTCCATCCGCATCCCGAATCCAGCGCTGTCCCGCATGGGAACAGGCAGCGGATCCAAACATCTGCATCTCCGGATGTTTACTGCTGGCCGCATCCAAGGCATTCCCATTGCTCCGGCAGGGAATGGCGGGGGGGGCACCCAACAGGATGGGGCTGCATCCCTATGGGGACAGGAATGAGCCCCAAAGGGATGGGGCTGCACCCTGAGCACCCTTCCTCGGGGGGGGGCCTTTATGTGGGGGTGCAGAGGGGACCCCAAAGTGATGGGGGGGTCTTTTCCTTAGGGGGTTCCCTTCCTATAGGGGGTCCCCTTATGTGGGGTGCAGAAGGGACCCCAAAGTGATAGGGGGGTCCCTTATTTAAGGGGGGGGTCCCTGCTTCTCTTGGGGTGCAGAAGGGACCCCAAAGTGATGGGGGGGGTCTCTTTCTTAGGGGGTTCCCTTTATGTGGGGTGCAGAGGGGACCCCAAAGTGATGGGGGGGTCTCTTCCTTAGGGGGTTCCCTTTATGTGGGGTGCAGAGGGGACCCCAAAGTGATGGGGGGTCTCTTCCTTAGGGGGGGTCCCCTTATGTGGGGTGCAGAAGGGACCCCAAAGTGATGGGGGGGTCTCTTCCTTAGGGGGTTCCCTTTATGTGGGGTGCAGAAAGGACCCCAAAGTGATGGGGGGGTCCCTTCCTTAGGGGGTTCCCTTTATGTGGGGTGCAGAGGGGACCCCAAAGTGATGGGGGGGTCCCTTCCTTAGGGGGTTCCCTTTATGTGGGGTGCAGAGAGGACCCCAAAGTGATGGGGGGGGTCTCTTCCTTAGGGGGTTCCCTTTATGTGGGGTGCAGAGGGGACCCCAAAGTGATGGGGGGGCCCTTCCTTAGGGGGGTCCCTTTCCCCTTGGGAAGCAGAAGGGACCCAAAGGCGCTGCGGGTCCCTTCCTTAGGGGGTCCCCGTTCCTTTGGGGTGCAGAAGCCCCCCCTGGTGCTAACGGGGAGGGGGGGGGGGTGTCCCATCCCTCCGCTCCTGCCCCTACCTCTGTCCTTCCCGTCCGGCTTCTTCCCTCTGGGCCGATCGCGGCCCCTCAGGCGGGAGAACGTTCTCCTCAGCAGCGGCTCCGCCATCGCCCTCCCCGGTCCCCTTCAACCCCTCCCCGGTTCCCTTCAACCCCTCCCCGGTTCCCTTGCGAACCGCTCCCGGTCCCCCTCCGCCGGCCCCGGGCCCTGGGCCCGCCCGTTCCCCTCAGCGCGGCGGGGCCCGGAGCGGCGGCTCCGCCATGATCCCGCGGTGCCTTCCCGGGCTGCCGCCGGCAGCGCTGCCGGGAGCTGTAGTCCGGAACCGGAGGAGGGGGGGGGACACCCCCATGGACCCCCCCATGGACCCCCCCATAGAACCCCATGGACATCGGGACCCCCCCCCACTATGGAGCCGGGCCGGGCCCCCCCCCCCCCGCCAAGGACACGGGAGCGGCTTGGGCCTGGCCCGCGGCCTGAGGTGAGGGGATGTGGGGGGGACATGGGGGGTAAATGGGATGGGGGGGTGGGGATTTAGGGGGTTTAAAGGGGCATTTGGGGGGGGATGAGGGGTATTTGGGGTCTTGGAGGGGATTTAGGGGGCTCGGGGGGGGGCTTGGGGGGTATTTGGGGGTGTGGGAGGGGATTTAGGGGGCTCTATGGGGTATTTAGGGGGACCAAGGGGGGGTATTTGGGCGTCGGGGGGGTATTTAGGGGGGTCAAGGGGGTATTTGGGGGGACCAAGGGAGGTATTTGGGGGCCTGGGAGGGTATTTAGGGGGGTCAAGGGGGTATTTGGGGGGACTTGGGGGGTATTTGGGGATCGGGGGGGTATTTAGGGGGCTCTATGGGGTATTTAGGGGGTCTGGGGGGTATTTGGGGGTCTGGGGGGTATTTAGGGGGGTCAAGGGGATATTTAGGGGGACCAAGGGGGGGTATTTGGGGGGTAATTTGGGGGTCGGGGGGGTATTTAGGAGGGTCCGGGGGTATTTGGGGGGGTCAGGGAGGTAAATGGGGTATTTGGGTGGGTAAATGGGGTATTTAGGAGGGTAAATGGGGTATTTGGGTGGGTAAATGGGGGTATTTAGGGGGCTCAAGGGGATATTTGGGGGTCTGGGGGTGGTTTAGGGGTCTCTGGAGGGGAACCCTGAGGTGTACTTGGGGGGGGTATCATAAGCACCCACTGCTCCCCCTAAGGACCCCCCCCCAACCCCCCCCCATTCACCCCCCCCCATGGGTGCCCCCCACATCCAGAGCAGGGCCTCACTCTTCACACGTGTTTATTGCTCCATAGGGCCCCCCCCCCCAATCCCGCCCTGGACCCCCCTTTTCCCCGCAGCTCCATCCCTGCATCCCAAAGGGATGTGCTGGGAGGCGGAGGCTGCACCCGGAGCGCTGCGGGTCGGATGTGGCAAGCAGAGGGGTGCCAATGGGAGCCCCTCGTCACCGAGGAGGGGGGGGGGGGGCATTTTTGGGGTGCCCCCTTTAGGGGTGCCCCTCACACACCCATGGGAGCTGATGGGTGCAGGGGTAATCGTACCACAGAGCATCCTCCCTCACTGCTGCGCAGTTCTCCTGGCGCCCACCATTGGGCTCGCTCCTATGCCAAGAGCTGTGCCAAAGCGGGGGGGGGGGGGGGATCAGGACACTTTAGGGGTGTCCCTGCCCCCCCCCAACCCATCCCCTCGTTCCCGGCATCCATAGGGCTCTACCTGCTTTCCCAGGATAAGATGGATCCGTTGGCGCGCTTCCAGGTCCCTTCCGCCTCTTCGTCCCGGATGCCGAGCCAGGAGGAGCTTTGCAGCACGGTCCGGATGTGATCCTGGGGGCAAAGGCAGCGTCGCCCCCATGGCACGGCCCCCCCAAAAGCCTTGGGGACAGTGGGGGACACCGGGGAGGACCTCATGGAGGACCTTAGGTTAGCTTAAGTCCTATGTATTTGGGGTTAGGGCTGAGTTAAGACCTCATGGAGGATCTTAGGTTAGCTTAAGTCCTATGTATTTGGGTTAAGGCTGAGTTAGGACCTCATGGAGGACCTTAGGGTTAGCTTAAGTCCTATGTATTTGGGGTTAGGGCTGAGTTAGGACCTCATGGAGGATCTTAGGGTTAGCTTAAGTCCTATGTATTTGGGGTTAGGATTGAGTTAGGACCTCATGGAGGACCTTAGGGTTAGCTTAAGTCCTATGTGTTTGGGTTAAGGCTGAGTTAGAACCTCATGGAGGACCTTAGGTTAGCTTAAATCCTATGTATTTGGGGTTAGAGATGAGTTAGGACCTCATGGAGGACCTTAGGGTCAGCTTAAGTCCTATGTATTTGGGGTTAGAGATGAGTTAGGACCTCATGGAGGACCTTAGGGTTAGCTTAAGTCCTATGTGTTTGGGTTAAGGCTGAGTTAGAACCTCATGGAGGACCTTAGGGTTAGCTTAAGTCCTATGTATTTGGGGTTAGGGATAGGCTAGAGCCTCATGGGGGTCTGGACTAGTTTAGGGTTGTCTTAAGCCCTATATAGGCAGGGTTAGGGCTGGGGTAAGGCCCTGTTGGGATATGGGATAGCTTAGGGTTAGGTCAAGTCCTGTGAGTACATATAGGGTTAGGTCAAGTCCTATGAGTACATATAGGGTTAGGTCAAATCCTATGAGTACATATAGGGTTAGGTCAAATCCTATGAGTACATATAGGGTTAGGTCAAATCCGATGAGTACATATAGGGTTAGATCAAGTCCTGTGAGTACATATAGGGTTAGGTCAAATCCTATGAGTACATATAGGGTTAGGTCAAATCCTATGAATACATATAGGGTTAGATCAAGTCCTATGAGTACATATAGGTTTAGGTCAAATCCTATGAGTACATATAGGGTTAGGTCAAGTCCTATGAGTACATATAGGGTTAGATCAAGTCCTATGAGTACATATAGGTTTAGGTCAAATCCTATGAGTACATATAGGTTTAGGTCAAGTCCTATGAGTACATATAGGGTTAGGTCAAATTCTATGAGTACATATAGGGTTAGGTCAAGTCCTATGAGTACATATAGGGTTAGGTCAAATCCGATGAGTACGTATAGGGTTAGGTCAAATCCTATGAGTACATATAGGGTTAGGTCAAGTCCTATGAGTACATATAGGGTTAGATCAAGTCCTGTGAGTACATATAGGGTTAGGTCAAATCCGATGAGTACATATAGGGTTAGGTCAAGTCCTATGAGTACATATAGGGTTAGGTTTAGGATAGGATTACAATTACGGATAACCAGATTGGGGTTGTGGTTGGGGACAGGGTTAAAGTCAGGCTTAGGGATAGCTCTAGGGTTATGATTAGGATTAGTCTTAGGTTTAGGGATTCCAGAGTTAAGAATGGATTAGGAAGGGGTTTCAGCTGGATTTGGTTCAGTACTAGGGCAATGGCTCCATTAGGAATGAGGTTGAGCTTAATTGTAGGCACTAGGATGTAAAGTTTAGGTAGAGCTTAAGGCGAGGTCACCCCAAACTCATCATAGGGTTCATTGTAGGGCTTCACCTAAGGCTTCCCTGTCCCTTCCCAACACCCCCCTCCTGGCTGTGCCCCTCACCTTCTCCTCAGGCCCATCCACCTCCAGGAGCTGAGCCCCCAGGAGCGAGCAGAAGCGCTGGGCGTTCTCCCAGGAAGCGGCTGTCTTGGAGTAGAAATAGCAGGAATTCCGGAAGTGGAGCCACCCCTTGGAGCAAGGGGGACAGCCTGCGGGAAGGGGGGACACAGGAAAGTGGGGTCACCCCCCCCAAAGGGCTTCCAGAGCCCATAGAGCAGCCCTGGCCAGAGACACAACCCTGAGCGTCCCCACTGGGTTAGAGCCCTGCTGGGTTTGGGGTTAAATCCTATAGGTTAAGGGTTAGGACTGGCTTGGGCTCCCATTAGGGTTTAGAGTGGGTTAGGATTAGGTTAAATCCTGTCTATTTAGGGTTCTGGCTGGGTTAGGATTAGGTTAAATCCTATCTATTTAGGGTTCTAACTGGGTTAGGATTAGGTTAAATCCTATTTAGGGTTTAAACTGGGTGAGGATTAGGTTAAATCCTATCTATTTAGGGTTCTAGCTGGGTTAGGATTAGGTTAAATCCTATCTATTTAGGGTTCTAACTGGGTTAGGATTAGGTTAAATCCTATTTAGGGTTTAAACTGGGTTAGGATTGGGTTAAATCCTGTCTATTTAGGGTTCTAACTGGGTGAGGATTAGGTTAAATCATAGAATCATAGAATCATAGAATAGTTATCCTATCTATTTAGGGTTCTGGTTGGGTGAGGATTGGGTTAAATCCTATTTAGGGTTTAAACTGGGTTAGGATTGGGTTAAATCCTGTCTGTTTAGGGTTCTAACTGGGTGAGGATTAGGTTAAATCCTATCTATTTTGGGTTCTAACTGGGTTAGGATTAGGTTAAATCCTGTCTATTTTGGGTTCTAACTGGGTGAGGATTAGGTTAAATCCTATCTAGGGTTTAAACAGGGTTCGGATTAGGTTAAATCCTATCTGTTTAGGGTTTAAACTGGGTTAGGATTAGGTTAAATCCTGTCTATTTAGGGTTCTAACTGGGTTAGGATTAGGTTAAATCCTGTCTATTTTGGGTTCTAACTGGGTGAGGATTAGGTTAAATCCTATTTAGGGTTCTAACTGGGTTAGGATTAGGTTAAATCCTATTTGGGGGTCTAACTGGGTTAGGATTAGGTTAAATCCTGTCTATTTTGGGTTCTAACTGGGTTAGGATTAGGTTAAATCCTATTTAGGGTTTAAACTGGGTTCGGATTAGGTTAAATCCTATTTATTTAGGGTTCTAACTGGGTTAGTATTAGGTTAAATCCTGTCTATTTAGGATTCTAGCTGGTTTAGGATTAGGTTAAATCCTATTTATTTAGGGTTCTAACTGGGTTAGTATTAGGTTAAATCCTATCTATTTAGGATTCTAGCTGGGTTAGGATTAGGTTAAATCCTATCTATTTTGGGTTCTAACTGGGTTAGGATAACATTAAAGCCCCCGTTGGGGTTTGGCCTTGGTTTAGCTTAGGTTAAGCCACCCTTAAAGGATCAGCTGCGGTGCAGCGCCCTGCTGCAGCCTGAGTTTAGCTGAAGCCATATCCATGCCAGCTTAGCGCTATCCTTGGGATGAAGGATGCTGGGACCTACAGGAGCGGGAGCAGACGTCATCCTTGCTCCCATGGACCACCCAGCGGCTCCATGGGCCGTCCCCGGTGTAGAGCATCACCGTGCGCTGCTGGTTGTTGCCATAGTTGAAGTAGAGGTCGTATCCCGCCAGCGCCAGCAGCCCTCCATCCCGACATTCCCAATGCTGCAGCTTGGCATCATCCCGGCACGGCTCCAGCCTCACCAGGGCCAGGTTTTGGCCCCGGGTGGCTGTGACACAGCGCCGGCTCTGCCAGCCCCACAGCTGGCCCCCTTGGAGCCATTGGAAGCGTTGGGAAGCAGCGCCGGGCCGGCACGTCGTCGCCGTCAACTGGTGCCCATCGGCCTCAATGCACTTGCGATGGTCTTCGTTGTAGAGCAGGAAGGAGCGGGAGGCTGGGAAGGCAAGAGAAGGTCCAAGGAATGGATCCTGGCCCTTTGCTCTGGTGGGATCCCACTGGGATGCTCCATATGAGGACATGGAGGTGCTGGAGCAAGGCCAGAGGAGGAGGAGCAGGGGCTGGAGCAGCTCCCATATGGAGCCAAGGTGAGAAGATTGGGGCTGTAGGAGCAGGTTGGAGATAAGGAAGTTCTTCCCTATGAGGGTGCTGGGACACTGGGATGGGTTGGATGGAGAAGGTTGGAGATAAGGAAGTTCTTCCCTATGAGGGTGCTGGGACACTGGGATGGGTTGGATGGAGAAGGTTGGAGATAAGGAAGTTCTTCCCTATGAGGGTGCTGGGACACTGGGATGGGTTGGATGGAGAAGGTTGGGATGAAGCATCCCTGTTCAAGGCCAGGTTGGACCCAGGGCTTGGAGCATCCTGCATCAGTGGAAGGTGTCCCTTCCTGGATGCTCTGAAGGTCTTTTCCACCCCAAACCATTCCATGAATCCGTGATACCCCGGGATTGGGAACGCATCCATGGGGAAGGAGGGATGGGGACACACACATGCTATGGACACGCACCCACATTCGGCATCGCCTTCTCCTTCTCTGCCTCCAGCTCCGCCGTCAGGGCTGCAACTGATGGGGACACAGGGACACGGTCACCCTGTCACCATTGCCATACCAGGGGTGGAGGGGTGCTGAGCACCCAGAACCCCCCATAGAGATCCCCAACATCCCAATATAGAGCAATTCCCAATAGTAGGAATGAGGGTGGTGGGACACTGGGATGGAGCAGGATTGGATGCCCCATCCCTTGCAGTGTCCAAGTCCAGGTTGGATCATCCTGCTCTAGCGGAAGGTGTCCTTGCCCATGGCAGAATGCCCTTCAGCTCCCTTCCAACCCAACCCATTCCATGATTCCCATGGGGCTCCCCGATCCCTATGGACCATCACTACTCACTGCGCCGTGATCCGATGGCGAGGAAGAGGATGTTCATCAGCGCCGAGACCCCCAGGGCCACGGTGGTCACCAGCACCAACTTCCCCTTGGAGCACCCCTTGGATGGAGCTGGGGACACGGGACGTGTGGCCTTTGGGCTTGGTGACGATGGCCTTATCCATGCTGGCTCTGGCACATGCTTCTGGCTTGGGGTGGCCTCAAGGGGGTCCAGGGGCTCATAGGGGTTCTCCTCTATGGGGCACAAGGTGCTGTGGGGCAGTGGGGTGGCCCCGAGGGGGTCATCCCCTGCTCAGTGCCTCCAGGATCCCTGGGAGCATGAGGATGCTCCAAGGGTGGGATTTGGGGTCTCCATCGGTGCCACCGTTCACCCCCTTGGGCCACCAACAGCCCCCCCCACCATGGACACCAGGTATGGAGATGGGGACACCCCAAGGGTGGAAATAGGGGGGGGGAGGTCCCCTTTGATGCCACCACCCCCGCTGGGGGCCCCTCTTGAGGACCCCTCTTTGGGTACCCCAAGGACACCCATTGGGTACCAGGGATGGAGATGGGGACCCCCCCTTTGGTGCTGCCACCCCCTTTGGGGGCCCCTCTTGAGGACCCCTCTTTGGGTACCCCAAGGACACCCATTGGGTACCAGGGATGGAGATGGGGACCCCCCTTTGGTGCCACCACCCCCCGTCATGGGGACGGAGTGAGACCTCAAAAGGGACATTGGGATGTCCCATTAAGGACAATGGGGCTGCTGGGCTCCCCCCCCAGCCCCCCCAGCACCCATGGGTGCTCCGTACCTTCCCCATCGCCGGGTCCTGGCACCCACTTTTGCCCCTGGCTGGGCTCCACGTTGCCATACATGGTCCCTGTGGTGTCCCCAATGAGTGCCCCACAGATAAACCCTGTGGGAAGTGGCTTTGGGGGGGGGCCGGATGCGCCCTCACCCCAAGGATGGGCCTCAAAGGGGCCCCCCCAGCACCCAGGGGCTCCTTCCTGCACCCTAAAGCTTGGGTCAGCCCCATGGGTGCTGGTGAAGGCCCCGGCGTTCCTGTGGTCGGGATGCACCCGTGCCATCGGCCATGGTGTCCCTGTGTCCATGGTGTCCATATGGCATCGGCCATGGTGTCCCTGTGTCCAGTGCGTCCCTATGGCATTGGCCATGGTGTCCCCATGTCCAGGGTGTCCCTATGGCATCGGCCATGGTGTCCCTGTGTCCAGAGTGTCCCTATGGCATTGGCCATGGTGTCCCCATGTCCAGGGTGTCCCTATGGCGTCGGCCATGGTGTCCCTGTGTCCGGAGTGTCCCTATGGCATTGGCCATGGTGTCCCCATGTCCAGGGTGTCCCTATGTCCACGGTATCCCTATGGCATTGGCCATGGTGTCCCTGTGTCCAGAGTGTCCCTATGGCATCGGCCATGGTGTCCCTGTGTCCAGGGTGTCCCTATGGCATTGGCCATGGTGTCCCTGTGTCCAGAGTGTCCCTATGGCATTGGCCATGGTGTCCCTGTGTCCAGAGTGTCCCTATGGCATCGGCCATGGTGTCCCTGTGTCCAGGGTGTCCCTATGGCATTGGCCATGGTGTCCCTGTGTCCAGAGTGTCCCTATGGCATTGGCCATGGTGTCCCTGTGTCCAGTGTGTCCCTATGGCATTGGCCATGGTGTCCCCATGTCCAGGGTGTCCCTATGGCATCGGCCATGGTGTCCCTGTGTCCGGAGTGTCCCTATGGCATTGGCCATGGTGTCCCCATGTCCAGGGTGTCCCTATGTCCACGGTATCCCTATGGCATTGGCCATGGTGTCCCTGTGTCCAGAGTGTCCCTATGGCATTGGCCATGGTGTCCCCATGTCCAGAGTGTCCCTATGGCATTGGCCATGGTGTCCCCATGCCCAGAGTGTCCCTATGGCATTGGCCATGGTGTCCCTGTGTCCAGGGTGTCCCTATGGCATTGGCCATGGTGTCCCCGTGTCCAGGGTGTCCCTATGGCATTGGCCATGGTGTCCCTATGGAATTGGCCACAGTGTCCTTGTCACCATGGTGTCCCTGTCACAGGGTGTCCCTATGGCATTGGCCATGGTGTCCCCATGTCCAGGGTGTCCCTATGGCATTGGCCATGGTGTCCCTGTGTCCAGGGTGTCCCTATGGCATTGGCCATGGTGTCCCTATGGAATTGGCCACGGTGTCCCTGTCACAGGGTGTCCCGATGCCATTCCCGCCCATGCAGGAAGAGCCGGGTGCTATCAGCAGCCACCAGCACCCAGCTCAGCATCCGGTGACGGATGTGAGGTTGGGGGTGATGGGGGGGGTGAGGGGTGCCCCATGGTCACACTGGGTGCCCCATTGTGGTGCTGGGTGCCCATGGTGGTGCTGGGTGTCCCATTATGGTGCTGGGTGTCCATTGTGGTGCTGGGTGCCCATGGTGGTGCTGGGTGCCCATAGTGGTGCTGGGTGCCCATTGTGGTGCTGGGTGCCCTATAGTAGTGTTGGGTGCCCATGATGGTGCTGGGTGCCCATAGTGGTGCTGGGTGCCCATAGTGGTGCTGGGTGCCCATAGTGGTGCTGGGTGCCCATTGTGGTGCTGGGTCCCCCATGGTGGTGCTGGGTCCCCCATGGTGGTGCTGGGTGCCCTGTAGTAGTGCTGGGTGCCCATGGTGGTGCTGGGTGCCCATAGTGGTGCTGGGTGCCCCATTATGGTGCTGGGTGCCCATAGTGGTGCTGGGTGTCCCATAGTGGTGCTGGGTGCCCATAGTGGTGCTGGGTGCCCCATTATGGTGCTGTGTGCCCATGGTGGTGCTGAGTGCCCATGACGGTGCTGAGTGCCCATAGTGGTGCTGGGTGCCCTATAGTAGTGCTGGGTGCCCATGGTGGTGCTGGGTGCCCCATAGTGGTGCTGGGTGCCCATAGTGGTGCTGGGTCCCCCATGGTGGTGCTGGGTGCCCTGTAGTAGTGCTGGGTGCCCATGGTGGTGCTGGGTGCCCATTGTGGTGCTGGGTGCCCATAGTGGTGCTGGGTGCCCCATTATGGTGCTGGGTGCCCATAGTGGTGCTGGGTGTCCCATAGTGGTGCTGGGTGCCCATAGTGGTGCTGGGTGCCCATTGTGGTGCTGGGTGCCCATAGTGGTGCTGGGTGCCCCATTATGGTGCTGTGTGCCCTATAGTGGTGCTGAGTGCCCATGACGGTGCTGAGTGCCCATAGTGGTGCTGGGTGCCCTATAGTAGTGCTGGGTGCCCATGGTGGTGCTGGGTGCCCCATAGTGGTGCTGGGTGCCCATAGTGGTGCTGGGTCCCCCATGGTGGTGCTGGGTCCCCCATGGTGGTGCTGGGTGTCCATGATGGTGCTGGGTGCCCCATTGTGGTGCTGGGTGTCCATGGTGGTGCTGGGTGATCCCCATGGATCCTCATGGATCCCGTGTCCCCTCGGCCCCCCCCCAATCCCGGGATGTCCCCGCGGTGCAGCGCGGCCGCCAGGTGGCGCCATAACCACGCGTCTAGAGGAGGGGAAGGACCGGGAATACCGGGAATGGGGACACCGGGAATACCGGGAATGGGGACACCGGGAATAGGGAGAAGCCATTGGGGGACCCAGGGAGGAGCTGGTACCGGGGCTGCCCCCCCCGCGTGTCCCATCCCTTGGGAGCAGAGCCCAGCCCCATCCTGGCCCTGCACTGGTGCTGCTCCAGGCCGGGATGGTGCTGGAATTCCGGGCTCCGAGCTCAAATCCAGCTCCATCAACCCGCACCCGCAGCTCCTTTTCCATGAGGAAAACCAGCGCTGCATGGGGCCAGTGGATCCAAGGGATCCAATGGATCCAATGGATCCAGATCCCTCTGGAGCCCCTCCAGCAGCTCCCCATTCCCAGCCACCCTGGTGGCATTGGGATGCCCTCCATCCCCTCATCCAGAGAATCAGTGCAGACTTGAACCATCGGCCCCGATCCAAGCCCCACTGGATCCCAATCCCGAATCCCATTGGATCCCCATCCCAATCCCCATCGGATCCAAGCCCTGTTGGATGATGTGAGCCATGGGCTGAGCCCCATTGCATCCCAAGCTCAAGCCCCATTGGATCCCATCTTGATCCCTATTGGATCCCGAACTCAAGCCCCGTTGGATCCCAAGCCCCACTGGATCCCAATCCCAAACTCCATTGGATCCCCATCCTGAGCACCACTGGATCCCAATCCAAGCCCCGTTGGATGATGTGAGCCCCATTGCATCCCAAACTCAAGCCCCATTGCATCCCAATCCAAGCCCCATTGGATCCCCATCCTGATCCCCATTGGATCCCCATCCTCATCCCCACTGGATCCCCATCCTCATCCCCACTGGATCCCAATCCCAAGCTCCATTGGATCCCCATCCTGAGCACCACTGGATCCCAATCCAAGCCCCATTGGATGATGTGAGGCATGGGCTGAGCCCCATTGCATCCCAAACTCAAGCCCCGTTGCATCCCCATCCAAGCCCCACCAGATCCCCATCCCGATTCCCATCGAATCCCAATCCCGAGCCAGAGGCTGAGCCCCAGCGGCTTCCTTTTCATTAATAACAGCAAGAATTGGTTAAAAACACAACTTTTTGACCACTTTTGGTGTTAACCAACAACAAAAGGGAGTAAAAAACCAAAGGATCAGGACCATGGAGAGCACCAACCCCCCCCCCCCACCTTGGGGGGGGCTTGGCCCAGTGCAACAGTGCAGGAGGGGGGAAAGGGGGATCCCGGAGCCCCCCCCGTGCTCCCCCCCCCCCCCCCCCCCCAATTTGGGATGAACCGGGAAGGGTGGGAAAAGTGCTGGGAAGGGGCAATGGGAAGAGGGAGGCCCCTGCGGAGGGAGGGGGAGGCGGCTCCGGGGCTCTTTGGGGTCACTTCCGGGGTGCGGAGGGGTCCTGGGGCTGACTCGAGCGGTGCCGAAGGGAATGCTGCTCCTGCTGGGAAGAGATGGGACATGGGATGGGGATACGGGATGGGGACATGGGATGGGGATACGGGATGGGGACATGGGATGGGGATACGGGATGGGGACATGGGATGGGGATACGGGATGGGGATATGGGATGGGACATGGGATGGGACATGGGATGGGGATATGGGAAGGGGATGGGGACACAAGATGGGGACATGGGATGGGGACATGGGATGGGGATGGGGACATGGGATGGGGACACGGGACGGGGACAGGGGATGGGGACACGGGATGGGGACAGGGGATGGGGACATGGGATGGGGACACGGGATGGGGATACGGGATGGGGACATGGGATGGGGACATGGGATGGGGACATGGGATGGGGATGGGGACACGGGATGGGGATATGGGATGGGACACGGGATGGGGACAGGGGATGGGGACACGGGATGGGGACACGGGATGGGGACACGGGATGGGGACATGGGATGGGGACATGGGATGGGGACATGGGATGGGGATGGGGACACGGGATGAGGACATGGGATGGGGACACTGAGGCACCCCTGGGTCCATTTGGGACCACGGGCAGGCTCAGGGCACCCTTAGGCCCCCCCCGAGCCCGGAGCGCCCCATTCCGAGGGCCCCCCATGGCACTCACAGCCCCCGTGGCGCTGGTGTGGGCCTGTTCCGAAGGGGCGGCCGCATCCTGCTCATCCCGGGGGGGCTCCGGTTCCTCCTCATCATCGTCCGTGAGGTCATCGGATTCCTCTGGGGGGGGCACAAGGGGGGGTTGGAATCAGGACTGGATCGGGGTCAGGATCGGGACTGGGATCAGGATCGGGATTGGGATCTGGGTCAGGATTAGGACTGGGATCTGGGTCAGGATTAGGATTGGGATTGGGATTGGGATCAGGATCGGGATCGGGATTGGGATCAGGGTCAGGATTGGGATCAGGATCAAGACTGGGATCAGGTTGGGACTGGGATCAGGATCAGGATCAGGACTGGGATCAGGATTGGGATCGGGATCAGGGTTGGGATCAGGATCGGGACTGGGATCAGGATCGGGATTGGGATCTGGGTCAGGATTAGGACTGGGATCTGGGTCAGGATTAGGATTGGGATTGGGATTGGGATCAGGATCGGGATCGGGATTGGGATCAGGGTCAGGATTGGGATCAGGATCAAGACTGGGATCAGGTTGGGACTGGGATCAGGATCAGGACTGGGATCAGGATTGGGATCGGGATCAGGGTTGGGATCAGGATCGGGATTGGGATCAGGATTGGGACTGGGATCAGGATCAGCATTGGGATCAGGATCAGTATTGGGACAGGGACTGGAATCAGGATCAGCACTGGAATCAGGATTGGGATTGGGACCAGGACCAGGATCAGGACTGGGATTGGGGTTGGGGTCAGGATTGGGATTGGGATCAGGATCAGGATTGGGATTGGGATCAGGATCAGGATCAGGACTGGGATCGGGATAGGGGTTGGGGTCAGGATTGGGATCGGGATCAGGATCGGGAGCCCCATTCCCGCTCACCTTCGGCACAGGTCTGCGCTGGCTCAATGCGGGACACCATCTCGGCCAGGTCAATGAAGTGAGTCTTGAGCACCTACAGGGGACAGAGGGACCCCAAAGAGCCCCCATGTGGGAGGGGGGAGCACATCAATGGACATGGGAGAGGGGGAGAAGGTGGAGGAGGAGGACGCGAGGATGATGGAGGGTGATGGAGCTGGAGCACAACGGGACGAGGATGCAGAGGAGGACCTGAGATGGACCAAGGGGCGGAAAGATGCTGGGAAGGGACCAGGAGAAGGGAAACCCCTTCAAGTCACGGTGCCAGGTCCAGGGGTCCCCATGGCGC
Organism: Amazona ochrocephala; assembly: GCA_039720435.1. Taxonomy (NCBI): domain Eukaryota; kingdom Metazoa; phylum Chordata; class Aves; order Psittaciformes; family Psittacidae; genus Amazona; species Amazona ochrocephala. The sequence continues at coordinate 204,660 of CM077901.1, forward strand.
CAGCACCCCCCAGGAGCTGGTGGCCCCCCATGCTCACGTCCACGCGCTCGATGTCGCAGAAGTCGGCCCATCGCCGGTCCTTCACCATCTTCTCAATGACGTCGTACTGGCTCCAGTGGTCGAAGACCATCTTGCCATGGTGGTACCCAACTTCCTGCAGGAGGGGGGCCACAGCAGCTGGAGGGCCCCAAAGGAGAGCCCAGGCACCCAAGTGGTGGGCAACGACACCCAAATGATGGCCAAGGACACCCAACTGATGGGCACAGGCACCCAACTGATGGCACAGGACACCCAACTGATGGGCAAGGACACCCAACTAATGGCCAAGAATACCCAACTGATGGCCAAGGACACCCAACTGATGGCACAGACACCCAAGTGGTGGGCAAGGACACCCAAGTGGTGGGCAAGGACACCCAACTGATGGCCAAGGACACTCAACTGGTGGGCAAGGACACCCAACTGGTGGGCAAGGACACCCAACTGATGGGCAAGAAAACCCCACTGATGGGCAAGGACACCCAACTGATGGCCAAGAATACCCAACTGATGGGCAAGGACACCCAACTGATGGCACAGGCACCCAACTGGTGTGCAAGGGCACCCAACTGATGGCCAAGGACACCCAACTGATGGGCAAGGACACCCAACTGATGGCCAAGAATACCCAACTGGTGGGCAAGGACACCCAACTGATGGGCGAGAAAACCCAACTGATGGGCAAGGACACCCAACTGATGGCACAGGCACCCAACTGGTGGGCAAGGACACTGAACTGGTGGGCAAGGACACCCAACTGATGGCATAGGCACCCAACTGATGGCACAGGACACCCAATTGATGGGCAAGGACACCCAACTGGCGGCACAGGCACCCAAATGGTGGTCCAGGACACCCAACTGATGGGCAAGGACACCCAACTGATGGCACAGACACCCAACTGATGGTCCAGGACACCCAAATGATGACCAAGGACACCCAACCGGTGGCCCAGACGGCCAAATGATGGCCAAGGACACCCAACTGGTGGCCCAGGCACCCAAATGATGTCCTAGGACACCCAAATGATGGCCCAGGACACCCAAATGAAGGCCAAGGACACCCAACTGATGGCCCAGGACACCCAAGTGATGGCTGAAGAAGCCCAACCCATGGCTTGGAGCACCCCATTGATAGCCTGAAGCTGGTCCAGACCATCCCAGTGACCTTCTCCCCCCCCAACTCACATAGATCTCATCGAACTTGCCGAAGTCCATGGTCTTGAAGCTGTCGATGGGGGGCCGGATGTACTGGCAGTAGGAGCTGGACTTCACCACCTCGAGCTGCCGCACGCAGGACACGTAGGCCAGGCGGGACTGGATCTCGGCCATGTCGGGCACCTACAAGGGTGAGGAGCTCAGCACCATCGCACCAGCATCGCCTGAGGCTCGACTTGACCCTTCCACCCAACCTCACCTTGACCCTTCCACCCAACCTCATCTTGACCCTTCCACCCAACCTCACCTTGACCCTTCCATCCAACCCCACATTGACCCTTCCATCCAACCCCACCTTGACCCTTCCATCCAACCTCACCTTGACCCTTCCATCCAACCCCACCTTGACCCTTCCACCCAACCTCACCTTGACCCTTCCACCCAACCTCACCTTGACCCTTCCACCCAACCTCACCTTGACCCTTCCATCCAACCTCACCTTGACCCTTCCATCCATCCTCACCTTGACCCTTCCACCCATCCTCACCTTGACCCTTCCACCCATCCTCACCTTGACCCTTCCACCCAACCCCACCTTGACCCTTCCACCCAACCTCATCTTGACCCTTCCACCCAACCTCACCTTGACCCTTCCACCCAACCTCACCTTGACCCTTCCACCCAACCTCACCTTGACCCTTCCACCCAACCCCACCTTGACCCTTCCACCCAACCTCACCTTGACCCTTCCATCCATCCTCACCTTGACCCTTCCATCCAACCCCACCTTGACCCTTCCATCCAACCTCACCTTGACCCTTCCACCCAACCTCACCTTGACCCTTCCATCCAACCCCACCTTGACCCTTCCATCCAACCTCACCTTGACCCTTCCACCCAACCTCACCTTGACCCTTCCACCCAACCTCACCTTGACCCTTCCACCCAACCTCACCTTGACCCTTCCATCCAACCTCACCTTGACCCTTCCATCCATCCTCACCTTGACCCTTCCACCCATCCTCACCTTGACCCTTCCACCCATCCTCACCTTGACCCTTCCACCCAACCCCACCTTGACCCTTCCACCCAACCTCATCTTGACCCTTCCATCCAACCCCACCTTGACCCTTCCATCCAACCCCACCTTGACCCTTCCATCCAACCCCACCTTGACCCTTCCATCCAACCCCACCTTGACCCTTCCATCCAACCCCACCTTGACCCTTCCATCCATCCATCCTCACCTTGACCCTTCCATCCATCCTCACCTTGACCCTTCCATCCAACCTCACCTTGACCCTTCCACCCATCCTCACCTTGACCTTCTCAGCCCAGGGGTTGAGGCGCTTCCAGAGGAGCCACCAGCCTGACAAAGTGTCCCCATAGTTGCAAAGGTCCGTCTCGTCCTGGCTGCCCACGTCGATGGCCACCACGGTCTTGGCCCCCATGCTGCGGGCGATGTCGGCTGTGGGTAGAAGAGAAGTTGGGTCAACAGCACCATGGTCAAGCCCTGCTTTGAGCCCACGGTGAGGGATGGTGCCATGAGTGGAGCAGGGATGGTCCACGAGGCCAAAGCCACGCTGGGGCTCGTGGTGGGACAAGCAGTGTCCCACTGGGTGCCAGAGGTGGTGGTAGGAGCCCATTGGTAGGACGCGCTAACGGGCAGCGGTGATGGAGCAGAGGGAGGGCACAGGCAAAGTGGCAGTGTCTGTGGTGGGATGTGAAGGAGCGCAGAGGTGCCCCAGGAGGACATCAGGAGATGATGGGAGGTGGATGGAGATGGTTTGAGCATGGAGGAGGTTGGAGATGCTCCATGAGGACATCAGAAGATGATGGGAGGTGGATGGAGATGGTTTGAGCATGGAGGAGGTTGGAGATGCTCCATGAGGACATCAGAAGATGATGGGAGGTGGATGGAGATGGTTTGAGCATGGAGGAGGTTGGAGATGCTCCATGAGGACATCAGAAGATGATGGGAGGTGGATGGAGATGGTTTGAGCATGGAGGAGGTTGGAGATGCTCCATGAGGACATCAGGAGATGATGGGAGGTGGATGGAGATGGTTTGAGCATGGAGGAGGTTGGAGATGCTGCAGGAGGAGGCTTGGTGCTGAGGCCATCAAGAGATGATGATGGAACGTGAAGGAAGGTGGTTTGCATCACCATGGAGATGCTCCATGAGGCCATCAAGAGATGATGATGGAACGTGAAGGAAGGTGGTTTGCATCACCATGGAGATGCTCCATGAGGCCATCAAGAGATGATGATGGAACGTGAAGGAAGGTGGTTTGCATCACCATGGAGATGCTCCATGAGGCCATCAAGAGATGATGGGAGCTGGATGGAGATGGTTTGAGCATGGAGGAGGTTGAGATGCTGCAGGAGGACGCTTGGTGCTGAGGCCATCAAGAGATGATGATTCAAGATGGAAGCAGGTCAACTGGATACAAAGGGAGACGAAAGTGCTGAGGCCATCAAGAGACGATGATGCAGGACAGAGGAAGGTGCCTTTGACCAAAGACACCAAAGCATGGTGCAGGATGGAGGAAGGTCACCTGCATGTGAAGGATGACAACGTCCCGGGAGGGCACCGGGTGCCAAGGACACCAAGAGCTGGTAGAAAACACATGGAGCTGTCTTGCAGGTGAAGGAGGATGGAGAAGCTCAAGGAGGAGCCGAGCCCATCAAGAGAGGACAACGTGAGATGGACAAAGGTGGCTTTGCCCTTGATGGAGCATGAAGATGCCCCAGGAGGACACCCAATGCTGGGAGCACTGAAGCTGGTGCAGGATGGAGGGAGGTGGCCTGCAGGAGAACAGAGGTGCCCCCAGGGGACACCCAATGCCAAGAAGAGGATGATGCAGGTGGTTGGCATCGAAGGAGCATGAGGATGCTCTGGAAGTGCTGAGGATGCTGCAAGATGAAGGCCTGCATCTTGAGTGTGAAGAAACATGAAGATGAGAAGCCATCAAACAGGGAGGACACAAAGGGATGATGCCAGATGAAAGGTGGTGGGACACTGGCATAGGGTGCCCAGAGAAGCAGTGTCCAAGGCCAGGTTGGATGGGGCTTGGAGCAAGCTGCTCTAGTGGAAGGTGCCCCTGCCCGTGGAGCTGGATGAGCATCAAGGTCCCTTCCAACCCAACCCATTCCATGATTCCCTATGGAGAACACCAAGAGATGCTGCACATGGAGACGCCACCGACGAAACCACCGAGGAGATGCGAAACCAAAGGGGTGTCCCAACTCCAACCTCATCGTCTCCAACCATTGAGAACCCACCTCATGGTGGCCACGTAGCCCCCACCCAATCACTCGCCACCACCTCCAGGGTGACGGTGATGGCGTGGAGCTGCTACTTGCCTGGCAGGTTGTTGATGTAACCACCATCCATCAGTAAGTTGCCATCCTTGGGGTCACAGAGTGGTGGCAGGTACCCAGAAAGGGTCATGCTGGCTCGCACGTAGCGCCAGAGCGAGCCTACGCCAGCAGGAACAAACCCAATGAGCGCAACCCACCGGAGACCCCTCCTTGGGGCTGCCCCTCGCCCCTGCCCGGGGACGTCTACACCCCCCCATGGGAGCACCCACGGGTGGTAGAGGAACCCCATTGCGCGTCCTTGACCTTGGCTGTTGGTAAAGCTCAACTTGGGAGGGGAGGTGGGTTTGGGAGGTGGGTTCTTGCAGGGCTTGGTGGTCCCAGGGAGGGAGATGCTGACCTGGGACATTGTTAACATAGCAGCCATCCACGAGCCAGTGGCTGTCCTTGGGGTCGCAGAGAGGAGGCAGGTAGGGGGTATAAGAGGTACTGGCTCGGACGTAGCGCCAAAGGCTGCCTGCCGGAGGGAGAGGACACGGTCATGGCCATGGAGGCCCCAGCAGGAGGTGACCAAGGAGGTTTGGAGCCCCAGAACCAAGCCAGCCAGGACGGGGGAAGGATGGGGATGCTGGTTAGGGGTGGTGAGCGGGGATTAGTTGGCATTAGGAGCCAGAGGAACAGGCAGAGCAAGAGCAAGGCTGCTTTGGGAAGCCACCACGGGCAGCCTCGTGGATGGCTCAATGTCCCAGGTGAGCGCCAACACCAGGCAAGGAGGAGGGGCAGCCACCACCATGTCCCGCCACCACCGCGACATCCCCACCACCACGACATCATCCCCACCACCACGACATCATCCCCACCACCACGACATCATCCCCACCACCACGACATCATCCCCACCACCACGACATCATCCCCACCACCATGACATCATCCCCATCACCACATGATCCCCATCACCACATGATCCCCATCACCACATCATCCCCCCCACCACGACATCATCCCCATCACCACATTATCCCCATCACTACATCATCCACATCACCACATCATCCCCATCACCACAACATCATCCCCACCACCACGACATCATCCCCACCACCACGACATCATCCCCATCACCACATGATCCCCATCACCACATGATCCCCATCACCACATCATCCCCACCACCACCACATCATCCCCATCACCACATCATCCCCACCACCACATGATCCCCATCGCCACATCATCCCCCCCACCACGACATCATCCCCATCACCACATCATCCCCACCACTACATGATCCCCATCACCACATCATCCCCCCCACCACATTATCCCCATCACTACATCATCCACATCACCACATCATCCCCATCACTACATCATCCCCATCACCACATCATCCCCATCACCACATCATCCCCATCACTACAACATCATCCCCACCACCACATCATCCCCACCACCACAACATCATCCCCACCACCACATCATCCCCACCACCACGACATCATCCCCACCATCACATCATCCCCAACATCACATCATCCCCACCACCACATCATCCCCACCACCACGACATCATCCCCACCATCACATCATCCCCAACATCACATCATCCCCACCACCACATTGACCCCACCACCACCACACTGACCCCACCACCACATTGACCCCACCACCACCACATTGACCCCACCACCACCACATCATGCCCGTGCTGCCCATGCTCTGAGCGTGGGTTATGGGGTTAGTGGTGAGCAGCTACGTTAGAGGAGACACACACATGCTCATGGTGTCAGGGTGAAGCTTCACACCCCACTTCTGCTCCCAACCCCACCAGGCACAGGTAGACCCCCACTGGGAGCTGGGCCTTGATGACCCCTAAAGGTCTTTTCCACCCTGGTTGATTCTATGGGAAGCCACCACTGCCTGGGCTCACCATGAGCCCTCCAAGCCCTTTCCTGGCTGGACCAGGAGGTGTCTTCTCCTTAGGACATGGCAAACCTTCCCCCATGGAGCAGTGACACGTTGTGGTGTGCTGGTGAGGAAGGTCCCCACCAAGAGGGCTGTGGTAGCACCATAGAACTTCTCCATGGAGCCCTTACCGTCCGTGTGCACCCGCATGGTTGAGGCCGTGATGTCGGTTGTGACGTTGAAGTAAGGCAGCCACAGGTCCTGTGGGGACAACATGGGGTGGGTGACACCGTGGGGACACTGTGGGGTGGGTGAGGAGCTGCTCAGGACCCTCACAACGGGGGGGTGACCCACCTCGATCTGCTTGTCCTGGAAAACCTTGTTGATGCTGTCGTTGAAGGCTGAGCCCGAAAACATGGAGGTGATGGGGTAGGTGAGGTCCAGGACGGTCGCAAAGACTGAGTTCATGCACTGGAGGCGGAGGAGGAGGAGGAGGAGAGAAAGGAGAGAGAAGGAGGAGGAAAGAAGGAAGAAGAGAGAAGAAAGGAGAAGGAGGAGATAGAAAAAAGGAGGAGAAAGAGGAGAGAAGGAGAAGGAGAAGGAGAAGGAGAAGGAGAAGGAGAAGGAGAAGGAGAAGGAGAAGGAGAAGGAGAAGGAGAAGGAGAAGGAGGAGAGAAGGAGGAGAGAAGGGAGAGAGAAGGAGGAGGAAAGAAGGAGGAAGAGAGAAGAAAGAAGGAGGAGATAGAAAAAAGGAGCAGAAAGAGGAGAGAAGGAGGAGGAGAAGGAGGAGGAGAGAAGGAGAAAGAAAGAGAAAGAAGGAGGAGAAAGAAGGAGAAGGAGGAGAGAAGAAGGAGGAAGGAAGGAAGAAGAGAAAAGAGAGAAGAAAGGAGAAGGAGGAGACAGGAAGAAGGAGGAGAAAGAGGAGGAGAGAAGGAGGAGGAGAAGGAGGAGAAGGAGAAGAGGAGAGAAGGAGAAAGAAAGACAAAGAAGGAGAAAGAAGGAGGAGAGAAGGAGGAGGAAAGAAAGAAGAAGAGAGGAGAAAGAAGAAAGGAGGAGATAGAAGGAGAAAGAAGGAGGAGAGAAGGAGGAGGAGAGAAGGTGGAGAAGGAGAAGAGAAGGAAGAAGAGAGAAGGAGAAAGAAAGAGAAAGAAGGAGAAAGAAGGAGGAGGAGAGAAGGAGGAGGAGGAGAGAAGGAAGAAGAGAGAAAGGGAAGAAAGAAGGAGAAGAAAAAAGGACAAAGAAGGACAAGGAGAAGAGGAAGAGAAAGGAGAAGAAGGAGAAAAGAAGGAGGAGAACAAGGGAAGAATGAGGAAGAAGGAAAGGAGAGAAGGAAGAGAAGAAAAGCAGGAGAAAAGGATGAGGAAGGAGAAGAAAAAGAGGAGAAGAGGAAAGAAGGAGAAGGGAAAAAGAAGAGAAAGAAGAAAAGGAGGAGGAGGAAGAATAAGGAGAGAAGACGATGAAGAGCAAGGTGGAGGAGGAGAAGGAGGAAGAGACGGAGTTAGAATGAGGAGAGAAGGCGAAGGAGGAGGAAGAAGAGGAAGAAGACGACACAGGAAGAAGAGGAAGAAGAGGAAGAAGGAGGAAGGAGGCGCTTCCCCCGGCAGGAAGGTCCTTCTCTGTGGTGGGGTCGTGTCCTGGCACCCACCTTGGCCCACTCCCGCGCCCGCTGCATGGTGCTGTCGGCACAGCGCTCCTCGGCGTAGAGCGCCCCGATGAAGGCACCGATGGAGGTGCCACCAACCATGTCAATGGGGATCCCCGACTCCTCCATCGCCTTGATCACCCCGATGTGGGAGCAACCCCTGGGTAAAGAGGGGGATGGATGAGATGGGCACCTCCGCACCCCATTGAGTCCCATCCGTGGTGTGGCACCCACCTGGCCCCGCCGCCACCCAAGACGAGGGCGATGGTGTTGCCGGTGAGGACCCGTGCCAGGCGGGAGAAGTCGCTGTGGATGTCGGCCTTCTTCTTATACAACTTCTCATACGTCTCCTGCTGTGGATGTGACGGCCGTTGGGTGCCAATGAGAGGTGGACCCCCAAGGCCACCTCTGGGACACACGCACACGTACCAGCCTGGCTGGGTTCCGTCGCGTGAAGATGTGCTTGGGACACCTGATGTGGAGGTGACCCGAGCACCAACTGCGCATGTTGAGCCACTCAACGGTGCGGGAAGGACCGGGACCACCCTCACGGTGGAGGAGAACCAACTGCTTCAGTGCCCGCACCGCCGTGTTCTCCAGCGTCTGCTCCAGCTGTAGAAGCCATCAGCCACCCACCGCAGTGGTGTCCCACCACCTCCTACCTCCTCGACCTCACCTTTCCCACCATCGGCTCTTGGTCACCCATCCCTACGATGAGGATGCAGTCGGCCTGACGGATGCACCGCACGGTCCAGGAGGTCAGGGTGGAGTCGGTCAGGTAGAGGACGATGCGGTGGCTGTCCTCCTGCTGTGCCAACCACCCCGAGAGGCGGTACTCCTGGATGCTGCCGAGATGGAGGGGTCAGAGGGTGGCACAGCGGTGGCGGGTGGCTGCTGAGGGTCCTCCCAATGGGAGTTACCTGTCCAGCGCCAAATAGCCGAGGTTGATACGGAGGACATCGCTGGTGAGGAGCAAAGTGGGACCTGGAAGAGGCGGGACATGGTCACCACCGTGGTCACCATTGTGCCATGGGGCTGTGGTCACCAGGTCATGGATGCTACCATGCCATGGGGTTGTGGTCACCACCATGCTGTGGTCATCATCATGCCAGGGGGTTGTGGTCACCACGTTGTGGTCATCATCATGCCAGGGGGTTGTGGTCACCACCATGTTGTGGTCATCGTCGTGCCATGGGGCTGTGGCCACCACCATGTTGTGGTCATCATCATGCCATGGGGTTGTGGTCACCACCATGCTGCGGTCACCATCATGCCATGGGGTTGAAGTCACCATCATGTTGTGGTCATCATCATGCCATGGGGTTGTGGCCACCACCATGTTGTGGTCATCATCATGCCATGGGGCTGTGGTCACCACCATGTCGTAGTCACCACTGTGCCATAGGGTTGTGGTCACCACCGTGCTGTGGTCATCACTGTTGCCATGGGGTTGTGGTCACAACCATGCTGTGGTCACCATCATGCCATGGGGCTGTGGTCACCACTATGCTCTGGTCATCATCATGCCATGCAGCTGTGGTCACAACCATGCTGTGGTCACCATCATGCCATGGGGCTGTGGTCACCAGGTCATGGCTGCTACCATGCCATAGGGTTGTGGTCACCACCATGCTGTGGTCATCATCATTGCCATGGGATTGTGGTTGCAACCATGCTGTGGTCACCATCATGCCATGGGGCTGTGGTCACCACTATGCTCTGGTCATCATCATGCCATGCAGCTGTGTTCACAACCATGCTGTGGTCATCATCATGCCATGGGGCTGTGGTTGCAACCATGCTGTGGTCACCATCATGCCATGGGGCTGTGGTCACCAGGTCATGGATGGTACCATGCCATGGGGTTGTGGTCACCACCATGCTGTGGTCACCATCGTGCCCATGGGGTTGTGCTTATCAGGTCATGATAGCTACTATGGCATGGGGCTGTGGTCACCACCATGCTGTGGTCACCACCGCGCTGTGGTCACCATCGTGCCCATGGGGTTGTGCTTATCAGGTCATGATAGCTACTATGGCATGGGGCTGTGGTCACCACCATGCTGTGGTCACCACCGTGCTGTGGTCACCATCGTGCCCATGGGGTTGTGCTTATCAGGTCATGATAGCTACTATGGCATGGGGCTGTGGTCACCACCATGCTGTGGTCACCACCGTGCTGCAGTCACCATCGTGCCCATGGGGTTGTGCTTATCAGGTCATGATAGCTACTATGGCATGGGGCTGTGGTCACCACCATGCTGTGGTCACCACCGTGCTGTGGTCACCATCGTGCCCATGGGGTTGTGCTTATCAGGTCATGATAGCAACCACGCCATAGGGTTGTGGTCACCACCATGCTGTGGTCACCACTGCACTGGCACTCACCGATGGCATCGAGAGCGTGCTTGAGCTCCAGCGAGAAGGCCACAGCAGGGACACTGTCACACACCGGCAGCACCGCCACCGTCGAGAGGTTGCTGGTGGGGTTGATGGGTTCCGAGCTGGAGGCCATGCCCAAGCCAGAGCCTGCACCGACAGGACCATAGGGAGGTGGACCCCTTCCACGCACTGCTCTGGTGATGGCCACCAGCCCTGAAGAAGCCACCTCGGTGTCCCCAATCCCTTTAGGACCTACTTGCAAAGGGCGCACGGAGCTGCTGGAGGTTTCCCAAGATCTTCTGGCTCAGGAGGTGGATGAGGCGGGTGACGACCTGCAGGGACCAGGATGGGGACGGCATCAGCCCCATGGCATCATCAGACCTGGCAGGGCTTCCTAAGCCGGACCCCGAACCAGCATCCCACGCTCCTTTTGGGTGCCGCCACCTCCATCTCAGAGAGGGACACCCACTGAGGACCTCTCTTGGCTGGAAGGGACATGGGGACATTCTCCTTCCATAGTAAGAGGGTGAAGACCCCCGGGTGGAGGATCTGAAGGTACCTGGGGGTATCTGCGCTTGATGTTGTTCAAGGTGCCCTCAGGCAGCTTGGCCAGCTCCGAGTCCCGCACCGCATGGACCGTGGTGGCACGAGGCTGCCGGGTGAGGGCTTCCACCTGCAGTAGAAGACAACGTGGCCATGATGCACCATCCAGATGTCCGTGGTGTCCACCCCACGGCCCTGCCATGGCTCTCACCACCCCGATGAGGTCTGCACGGCCGTACTCCCCAACGAGCTCCTTCTTGCCGCTGCCCTTCTGGATGACGGAGCGGAGGCGCCCATTGAGCACGATGTAGGTACAGTCGGACTTGTCACCCTGCCTGGGGGACACCAGCAGTGTGTGGAGCTCGGGACCTCAGCCCCATGCCAACGCGGTGCTCCCGAAGGCGAGGTGGGCACCCATCCCTTGGTACCCACCTGTAGAGCGCCCGCCCGGCCTCCACTGCTATCCAGTCGATGGCAAAGTCCATCTGGCGCACGAAGGGGGACATACGGGCCACCACGATGTGGGCAACGGTCAGCACCACGCTGGGCTGCTCCCGCATGATGCTATGGGTCAAGAGCAGTTGGGGGGACCCCCATGAGATGCCACCTTGAGAATCCCGTTTGGAACCACCCCTTTGCCCCCAAAGCTCCTCCACTCACTCGTAGAAGTCCATCTTGGACATCTTGAGGAAGGTGCAGTCGCGGTTGGCCTTGATGGTGTAGATGAGGGGCTCACCGGTGAGCACCCCCAGTTGTCCCACCATCTCTCCAGGTTGGGTCAAGAAGAGGAAGACGTGTTCTGCCTTGTCAATCATCTGCTGGTACACATGCAGGCAGCCACATATGACAAAGTAGAGGCTCGCGTCCTGCCAAGATGTCACCCCATCACCATTGGAGGCCACCTGAGGTCCTCAGCATCACTTGGGGCCTTTCTTCTGGTTCTCTTCACAAGGTGTTTTGCATCCTCCAAATGGCTCTGGGGATCGTTCCTGCCCCCCCGTCACCCATAGGGCAGGAGGAGGATGAGCAGCACCTCATGGAGATGAAGGTGAGGGGAGCAGCTCCCCAAAACCCAAACCAACCTGTTCCCCTTCACAGGCAATGACCGCCCCAGCCTTGGCGCGATAGAGCTCGACACGGTCATCGAGGAGAGAAGGGTCCTAAAGGGAAGAACAGCATCACATGAGGTGATGGGGACCACCATGGAGACCAGGGAGATGGGAACTCACCACAAAGTGATTGAGGACCACCATGAGATGGAGATCACAACGAGGAGACAGGGAATCATAAGGACAACCATAAAGTGATGGAGGACCATCCCAAAGAGATGAAGTGATGGGGATCCACTCTGAGGTGATTGGAGCCACCACAAAGTGATGAAGACCCACCACAAGACCACAGGAACCCATCATGAAGCAACAAAAACCATTACAAACCAATAGGGGACCGACACGAAGTGATGAGGACCACCACGAAGCCATGGGGGACCACCACAAAGCCCCAGAGCTGCTGTTTCTGCTCTCACCTCCAACTTCATGAGCTTGCCCAGCTCTTGCTTGGCAGTCTCCAAGATGGTGCTGCTCTGGCTGCCCTGGTATGGTCCAACGGGAGGGTTCATAGGGGTGGGCTCGTCCCTGCCATAGCCATAGCGGTAGATACCAGATGGTTGCTCCTCCAACGTCACTGTCTTGCGATCCTTAGGCTCATGGGAGATGGACTATGGGGAGATGGGACAGGTCCATCACCATCCATGGTCACCCTGGTGGTGCTGCTGAGAGATTCGGGTGGACACAATCAATAGGATTGGAAGGGCCCTCTGGAGTTCATCTGGGGGGCCAAGGCAGGGCCACCTCCAGCAGGTCACACAGGAATGTGGTGGCCATGGTGGGTTTGGAGTGCCTCCAGATCCCCCTGGATCCTGATCCTGACCAGGGATGGATCAGATGCTCCCCCAAGTCTGTATCTCCATCCCCAGCTCTGTATCTCCATCCCCAATTCTGCATCACCATCCCCAGCTCTGTATCTCCATCCCCAGTTCCGTATCTCCATCCCCAGCTCCATCCCCATCCCCAGTTCCGTATCTCCATCCCCAACTCCATATCTCCATCCCCAACTCTGTATCTCCGTCCTCAATTCTGTATCTCCATCCCCAGCTCTGTATCTCCATCCCCAACTCTATCTCCATCCCCAATTCCGTATCTCCATCCCCAATTCCATACCTCCATCCCCAGCTCCGTATCTCCATCCCCAACTCTGTATCTCCATCCCCAACTCCGTATCTCCATCCCCAATTCCATATCTCCATCCCCAATTCCATATCTCCATCCCCAACTCTGTATCTCCATCCCCAATTCCGTATCTCCATCCCCAGCTCCGTATCTCCATCCTCAATTCCGTATCTCCATCCCCAGCTCCGTATCTCCATCCCCAATTCCATATCTCCATCCCCAATTCCATATCTCCATGCTCAGTTCCATATCTCCATCCCCAATTCCGTATCTCCATCCCCAACTCTGTATCTCCATCCCCAATTCCGTATCTCCATTCCCAATTCCATATCTCCATCCTCAATTCCGTATCTCCATCCCCAGCTCCGTGTCTCCATCCCCAATTCCGTATCTCCATCCCCAATTCCATATCTCCATCCCCAATTCCATATCTCCATACTCAGTTCCATATCTCCATCCCCAGCTCTATCTCTCCAATCCCTTCATCCACATCATTGAGAAACAAGGTGAAGACGACCCTGAAGTACCAACTCCTGGAGAACATCATTGACTATGGGCTTCCAACTGGATTCTCCTGCGTTATCCTAACCCTCTTTACCCTGGAGAAGGTGGGAAAGGCGCTGGTCCTGTCCTCCTGCAGCGACACCGAGATGCGCCCGCGCTCGTAGGCCAGGTCGAAGTCAGAGCGAGGACCCTTCTGGATACCTGCAATGGGTGAAGGGGGGGTCACCAGGGTCCAAGACAAGGGTGTTGGGGGGGGAATGCAGGACGGGGGTGCACAAGGGTGGGAGATGCAGGATGGGGATGCACAAGGGTGGGAGATGCAGGATGGGGATGCACAAGGGTGGGAGATGCAGGATGGGGGTGCACAAGGGTGGGAGATGCAGGATGGGGGTGCACAAGGGTGGGAGATGCAGGATGGGGATGCACAAGGATGGGAGATGCAGGATGGGGATGCACAAGGATGGGAGATGCAGGGTGGGGATGCACAAGGGTGGGAGATGCAGGATGGGGATGCACAAGGGTGGGAGATGCAGGATGGGGGTGCACAAGGGTGGGAGATGCAGGATGGGGGTGCACAAGGATGGGAGATGCAGGATGGGGGTGCACAAGGATGGGAGATGCAGGATGGGGGTGCACAAGGATGGGAGATGCAGGATGGGGATGCACAAGGGTGGGAGATGCAGGATGGGGATGCACAAGGGTGGGAGATGCAGGATGGGGATGCACAAGGGTGGGAGATGCAGGATGGGGATGCACAAGGGTGGGAGATGCAGGATGGGGGTGCACAAGGGTGGGAGATGCAGGATGGGGATGCACAAGGATGGGAGATGCAGGATGGGGATGCACAAGGATGGGAGATGCAGGGTGGGGATGCACAAGGGTGGGAGATGCAGGATGGGGGTGCACAAGGATGGGAGATGCAGGATGGGGATGCACAAGGATGGGAGATGCAGGGTGGGGATGCACAAGGGTGGGAGATGCAGGATGGGGATGCACAAGGGTGGGAGATGCAGGATGGGGATGAACAAGGGTGGGAGATGCAGGATGGGGATGCACAGGGGTGGGAGATGCAGGATGGGGATGCACAAGGGTGGGAGATGCAGGATGGGGATGCACAAGGATGGGAGATGCAGGATGGGGATGCACAAGGGTGGGAGATGCAGGATGGGGATGCACAAGGATGGGAGATGCAGGAACACGGGGTAGGAGAACGCTCTGGGGTGGTGGCCACATGAGCTTGGAAGAGACCCACAACCCTGGTGGCCCTACATGACCTTGGGACCCCCCCAATTCCTTCCCTCAGCCTCTGACCCACCAGCAATGTCCACGGGCATGGAGATGCAGCGGCTCATGGTCACCTTGGGGGGCTCTGGGCCTCCGGCTTTCAATGGCTCAGCTGCTGGATGAGAAACCACCTTAAGCATGAGCAGCAGAGCCCCCATTGTGGTGGCACCACCATGGGGAGCGGTTCCAGGGCCCCATTCCCAGCTCCCACCTGGCTCCCGGCCCTCATCCGTGTGGCCGAGGCCGCGCTTGCCGTGGCGGACGGGGCTGGTGCGGGCGGCGTGGCTGGGCTGTGGGAAGAGCTTTGGTGGTTGCATGTCCTACAATGGGGAGCACGAGGAGGGTTGGGGTTCTCCAGAGCCACCCCACGGTGAGGAGGCACTCACGTGGCTGAAGAGCTCATTGGTCAAGCCGAGGTAGTTGTGCAAAGCCAAGAAGGTGACTCGCTGCAGGCGCACCATGATGATCTAAAGGGGGTGGAAGAAGCCATCAGGGGTCTCCTGGCACCCCAAGGGGACAACCCCATGAGGGTCCCACCAAGCCAGACCCACCTGCACCATCCGCACCAAGCTCTCGGGGCAGTTCTCAAAGATGGCTGAGAAAGCTTCCACTGGCAACCGGAGGATGGTGGAGTTCGCTGCTGCCCGGGCGCTCACGGTCTTGTATGGACGTTGGTGGCCCTGGGTGACACGTCGAGGTCTATCTCAAGCCATGGATGAGGGATGGTGGAAGTTGGGGGGTGGCAAAGCTCACTGGTGGCACCAGGCTTTTGGCTGCTGGGGCTTGGGGATGGCCATGGTTGGGCTGGGAAGGTTTGGGGACATCTATGGTCAGGTTGGAGGGACTTGGAGCGAACCACCATCAAGCTTAGGAGGCTTGGGGATAGGCACAACCAGGTTTAGGGGGCTTGGGGACAACCATGATCAAGCTTAGAGGGCTTGGGAATGGCCCCAACCAAGCTTAGGGGGTTTGGGGATGGCCATGACCAGGTTTAGGGGACTTGGGGACACGGTTGGTGCTGGTACCGTGAGGACATCGACGATGCTGAGCAGACTGTGCACGCTGTCCCCAGGGAACACCTCCTTCATCACCGTCTCCTTCCCATCCTGCATGGCACAAACTCCCTTTGCTCTTCCCATCTCCATGCCCTTGGTGTCCCCATCCATCCATCCATCCATCATCCATCCATCCATCATCCATCCATTCATCCATCCATCATCCATCCATCCATCCATCCATCCATCCATCATCCATCCATCATCCATCCATCCATCATCCATCCATCCATCCATCCATCCATCCATCCATCCATCATCCATCCATCATCCATCCATCATCCATCCATCCCCCATCCATCCATCCCCCATCCATCCATTCACCACCTCACTTTCCCCCGGCTGTCCCCATCCCTCCCTCCCTGTGCCACCTCCTGGCTGCCCCATCCACACCGCTTCGGTGAGGATCAGCTCCAGTTTGCCATCCTGCAGCACGTAGATGCTGGAGTCGGCTTGTCCTGGCCGGAAGACGTATTCCCCTTGATGGCACTGCTGGAACACCATGTGCTTGCAGAGCTCCAGGAACAAGGGCTTCTCAAAGTGACCCAGCACCCTGCGGGGACAAGGATGGGGACAAGAGGTGACACGAAGCCCACCAGGAGCTGCTCCGGTCCCCTGGAGCCACCACAGTGATGGGGATGCAGAAGGGAAGAGCATCCTTCAGGGGAGCGGTCCAGCCTGTCCCCATGCAAAGGGATTGAATCCTGAGCCCTGGATCTTGATCCTGACCCCAGGGATGGATCCTGACCCCAGGAATGGATCCTGGTCCTCTTGGATCCTAATCCTGACCCATAGCAATGGATCCTGACCCTCCCGGATGGATTCTGACCCCAAGAGCTGGACCTTGGTCCCCCTGGATCCAGCTCCTGACAGAAGGAATGGATCCTGATCCTGATCCACAGGGATGGATCCTGACCCCAGGAATGGATCCTGGTCCTCTTGGATCCTAATCCTGACCCATAGCAATGGATCCTGACCCTCACGGCTGGATCCTGACCCCAAAGGCTGGATCCTGGTCCCCCTATACCCTGCTCCAACTGCAGGGATAGATCCTGATCCTGATCCACAGGGATGCATACTGAGCCTTGGACCCTAATCCTGACCCATAGCAATGGATCCTGACCCTCAGGGATGAAGCCTGACCCCAGGGTTGGACCCTGACCTCAAGGGCTACATCCTGACCCCAGGGTTGGACCCTGACCTCAAGGGCTACATCCTGACCCCAGGGTTGGACCCTGACCTCAAGGGCTACATCCTGACCCCAGGGTTGGACCCTGACCTCAAGGGCTACATCCTGACCCCAAGGGCTGGATCCTGACCTCAAGGGCTACATCCTGACCCTCAGTGCTGGATCCTGACCTCAAAGGGCTGGATCCTGACCTCAAGGGCTGGATCCTGACCTCAAGGGCTACATCCTGACCTCAAGGGCTGGATCTGGACCCCAAGGGCTGGACCCTGACCCCAAGGGCTGGATCCTGACCCCCAGTGCTGGACCCTGACCCCAAGGGCTCCCCTCCTCCTGCTCCTCACCGCACGTTCTTGAGCATGAAGAGCACCTCGGAGGGCAGATGGGAGCTGCCGGTGTCGAACTCGCCCAGGTCGGCCTCCAGCAGCACCGGCGACGGCTCCTTCATCTGCAGCTTGGGCAGCTCCTTCTGCATGTGCAGGAACCTGGGGGACAGGGAGGTGGCACCGGATCACTGCTGGGGGGCCCCCCTCTGCGTCCCCATCCCACGGCACCGGGGCGGGGGGGGGTCCTCACTTCCGGGCCAGGTTGAACATCCTCAGCCTCCGCTTCATGCGCGGGCGCGAGGCGCTGGAGATGGTGGTGTCCATGAGGGACGACGTGGATTGGGACACCTGAGGTTGAGGGCATGGAGGTGGCGCTCAATGGGGCCACCGGGAAGCCAGCAGCACCATCCCCATGGTTGTCACCTCAATGTCACCTTGCGCATGATCTTGCGGCCGTAGAAGAGCATCTTGTCCCGCTTGCGGAAGCGGTACCGCGGGGACTCCTGCTCCACGGCTCCTGGGGACACTGATGGGGACAGGTCAATGGGGATGCTGCCACCTCCCTGTCCCCAAGGCCACCATGGTGGTGACAGGTCAATGGGGACACTGTCACCTCCCTGTCCCCATGGCCACCATGGTGGGGACAGGTCAATGGGGACGCTGTCACCTCCCTGTCCCCATGGCCACCATGGTGGGGACAGGTCAATGGGGATGCTGTCACCTCCCTGTCCCCATGGCCACCATGGGGGGACACTCACTCTTCAGGCGCAGGCGGCGCAGCAGGACCACGGTGGCCACGGTGATGGCAGCGAAGAAGGTCAAGGCCACGAAGGCCCCCAGCACCTGCAGAGGGACAAGGGGGTCCCCAAGGGCATGGGGACAATGGGGGGGTGATTGGTGGCACAGGCACTGCAGTGACACTGAGCTATTGGGGGAAAGGACATTGCCCTTTGGGGACATAGGGACACATTTGGGGCGATTCAAGGGGTGCTGAGCGGCACTGGGGATGGGGACACCCTCCCCTAGTGGACATGGGGCCACATAGGTGTCCCTTCAAGGGGTGCTCAGCAGCACTGGGGATGGGGACACCGTCCCCTAGGGGACATGGGGACCCATTTGGGGCCCTTTAAGGGGTGCTGAGCAGCACTGGGGATGGGGACACCGTCCCCTAGGGGACATGGGGACCCATTTGGGGCCCTTCAAGGGGTGCTGAGCAGCACTGGGGATGGGGACACCGTCCCCTAGGGGACATAGGGACCCATTTGTGTCCCCTCAAGGGGTGCTGAGCAGCACTGGGGATGGGGACACTGTCCCCTAGGGGACATAGGGACCCATTTGGGGCCCTTCAAGGGGTGCTGAGCAGCACTGGGGATGGGGACACCGTCCCCTAGGGGACATGGGGACCCATTTGGGGCCCTTCAAGGGGTGCTCAGCAGCACTGGGGATGGGGACACCGTCCCCTAGGGGACATGGGGACCCATTTGGGGCCCTTCAAGGGGTGCTCAGCAGCACTGGGGATGGGGACACTGTCCCCTAGGGGACATAGGGACCCATTTGGGGCCCTTCAAGGGGTGCTGAGCAGCACTGGGGATGGGGACACCGTCCCCTAGGGGACATGGGGACCCATTTGTGTCCCCTCAAGGGGTGCTGAGCAGCACTGGGGATGGGGACACTGTCCCCTAGGGGACATGGGGACACATCGGTGTCCCTTCAAGGGGTGCTCAGCAGCACTGGGGATGGGGACACTGTCCCCTAGGGGACATAGGGACACATTTGGGGCCCTTCAAGGGGTGCTGAGCAGCACTGGGGATGGGGACACCGTCCCCTAGGGGACATGGGGACCCATTTGTGTCCCCTCAAGGGGTGCTGAGCAGCACTGGGGATGGGGACACCGTCCCCTAGGGGACATGGGGACCCATTTGGGGCCATTCAAGGGGTGCTCAGCAGCATTGTGGATGGGGACACAGTCCCCTAGGGGACATAGGGACCCATTTGGGGCCCTTCAAGGGGTGCTGAGCAGCACTGGGGATGGGGACGCTGCCCCCTAGGGGACATGGGGACACATTTGGGGCCATTCAAGGGGTGCTGAGCAGCACTGGGGATGGGGACACCGTCCCCTAGGGGACATGGGGACACATTTGGGGCCATTCAAGGGGTGCTGAGCGGCACTGGGGATGGGGACACAGTCCCCTAGGGGACATGGGGACACATTTGGGGCCATTCAAGGGGTGCTGAGCGGCACTGGGGATGGGGACACTGTCCCCTAGGGGACATGGGGACACATTTGGGGCCATTCAAGGGGTGCTGAGCAGCACTGGGGCTCTGCCACCACCCCCTGGGGACGCATGGGTGCCCCCTCACCGTGGAGAGCTGCTCCTCACTGACGAACAGGGACATGGCAGCCATCAGGGACTCGTCCTGCGGGGACACGGGGACACCCTGGTGACACCCCATGGGGGTGACTGTCACCCCCCCCACCCCCCCCCCAGGTCCATGGGGGGGGGCAGCTCCTACCTCCACCTCCTCCTGCGGCTCCGACTCGCTCTGCCCCATGGCCCCCACCTGCAGGAACAGCCCAAAGCCACCGGGGTTGGGGACACCCAAGTGACACCCCCACACGGGTGAAACCCCACCAAGGGGGGGGCTTTGGTTGGGGGTTGCTGTGGGATGGGTGCAATAGGGACCCCCCCCAAGGGTGACATCAAGTGGCCAGGGCAGGACTTCAGTGTTCCCAATGGGGACTTCCGTGTCCTCTCCATGGGGGGGGACAGGAAGAGGTGGCAGGAACGCTGTGGTTGCGACAGCACATGTGGAGGCCACCAAATGGTGTCACCCATCGTGGTGTCACCCTGTCACTGTCACCATCACGGTGTCACCCTGTCACTGTCACCATCACGGTGTTACCCTGTAACTATCACCATCACGGTGTCACCCTGTCACTGTCACCCATCATGGTGTCACCCATCCCTGTCACCCACTGTGGTGTCACCTGTCCCTGTCACCCGTCACGGTGTCACCCTGTAACTGTCACCCATCATGGTGTCACCCTGTCTCTGTCACCCATCGTGGTGTCACCCTGTCCCTGTCACCATCACGGTGTCACCCTGTCCCTGTCACCCATCACGGTGTCACCCTCTAACTGTCACCCATCACACTGTCACCCTGTAACAGTCACCATCATAGTGTCACCCTGTCCCTGTCACCCATCGTGGTGTCACCCTGTCACCGTCACCATCACGGTGTCATCCCGTAACTGTCACCCATCATGGTGCCACCCTGTCACTGTCACCCGTTGTGGTGTCACCCATCCCTGTCACCCACTGTGGTGTCACCCTGCTCCTGTCACCAGCCATGGTGTCACTGTCACTGTCACCATCACGGTGTCACCCTGTAACCGTCACCCATTCTGGCATCACCCTGTCCCTGCCACCCATCACAGCAGCCCTGGTTGTGCCACCATCATGTGTCATCCCCCCCCTGTCACCTTCCCAAGGACACCCCATGGGAGGTGGCAACAGCACCGGGGCCTGGTGACACCCCCATGGGTGACAACAACCCCCATGGGTGACAACAGGAACCCATGGGTGACAACAGCCACCCATAGGTGACAACAGCCACCCATAGGTGATTACTCCCACTCCACGGGTGACAACAGCCCCATAGGTGCCAATTACCCCCCCCCATTGCAGCCATCACCCCCCCCCTCCATTATTACCCCCCTCGCTTGTTCTACCCCCCCCGGGGCAATATTAACACACACCTCCTTTACACTCCCCCCCCTACCAAGGCCAGTTTTGCCCCCCCCCATGGCTGCTATTGCCCCATCACCCCCATCTCCTTCTGCCCCCCCTTTACTCCCCCAAGGCAATAACTGCCCCCACCCGGGGCTATTATTGCCCCCCCCCACTATTGCCTCATCCCCAGGCTCTTATTGCCCCATCCAGGGCAATTGGGGGAGGGGGGGGTAAATCTGCCCCCCATCCAATATTACCCCCCCCAATAGTTTTGCCTCCTCCCCATTATCCCCATGCTATTGCCCCATCCCCATGTCCCAACCCTGGGCCTCTATTGCCCCCCATGGGCCTGCATTGCCCCCCCCCCCCCAAAATATGGTCCCTTAACGGGTCCCGCACCCCCCAAACTCCCCTCTGGAGCCCCCCAACACCGTTTCTGCCCCCCCCGGGGGATTAATTGCCCCCCAAATGGACATTAATGCCCCCCCATGGACGTTAATGCACCCCCCCCTCCCGGCCCTCACCGGCCGCCGCCTCACGCCCCGCTCCGGCCCCGGCGCTAACGGAGGTCATGCCTCCTTTAAAGAGGCCCCGCCCTTGCCGTGACGTCATACGCTGCGGAGGGGCGTGGCGCCGCCATGTTGGGAAGGTCAAGGAGGTGACAGCGTGGGTGGGGCCATCTTGGGTGTGGCGCGGATGTGACGTCACCACACCCGACAAGGGCGGGTTATTGAGGGAGCGCCATCTTGGGTGTGGCGCGGGATTGTGACGTCACCACACCCGAAAAGGGCGTTATAGAGGGAGTCGCCATCTTGGGTGTGGCGGGGGGTGATGTCATCAAAGGGCGACAGCGACGGGTGCCTCGTGGGGCCAGCGCCATATTGGGAGTGGCATTGGGGGGGCAGCGCCCACAGCGACCCCCATGGGCACCCCAGGGTGCTGTCACCCACACCCCCACACCCCCCCCCACGGCGCAGGGTCCCCACAGCAGCACCCATCGGCCCCATTCATCCCCCAGGGCGCTTTATTCCCCCATCACAGGGGCACCCATTGGGACCCCCCCGGCAGCAAAGCCCGGACCCAGCTCAGTCCATGCATGAGGAGGGCTTTAGGACCCAACCAAGGGGGCGCAGAGCTCCACGTCCCCTAAAAAGCTCTTCCAAGCAGTTCCAAGGCTCCCAAAGGCTCTTCCAAGCAGTTCCAAAGCTCTCAAAAGGCCCTTCCAAGGAGTTCCAAGACTCTCAAAAGCTCTTCCAAGGAGTTCCAAGACTCCCAAAAGCTCTTCCAAGGAGTTCCAAGGCTCCCAAAAGCTCTTCCAAGGAGTTCCCCCCCAAAAGCTCTTCCAAGGAGTTCCAAGGCTCCCAAAAGCTCTTCCAAACAGTTCCAAGGCTCCCAAAGGCTCTTCCAATGAGTCCCAAGGCTCCCAAGTTGCTCCCAAAGGCTCTTCCAATGAGTCCCAAGGCTCCCACGTTGCTCCCAAAAGCACTTCCAAGGAGTCCCAAAGCTCCCAAAACCACATCCAAGAGGTCCCAGGCCCCTCATTGAGCCCCTATGGGGCTGCCCAGCATCCAGGCTTGGGAGCAGCTCAAAATCCATCGGGAATATCGGTGACAGCAGCGTCCATTCTATGTCCCCCCCATCACTGTCCCCGCTTTGGGGTGCTAAAAGCAGCTATAAAAGACCTTAAAAGCAGAGGGGGACAAAGGGACATCGTCCCCATGGTGTCCCCATGGTGTCCCCATGGTGTCCCCATGGGTCCTCCTTCAGTTGACCAGCAACGCGTTGTCTTGCAGAGGAGCCCTATGGGAAGAGCAGAGGGAATGGGATGGATCTGGGGGGGAGGAATCCACATGGATTTGGGATCCAGGAGCCCAAAAGAAGGATTCCCCCCACCCTGGGGAGCAATAGGGGGGCACGAACCACAGTGAGCCCCACATGGAGGGTGCCACGGGGGCAGCAACCCACCGGGATCCGTATGGGATGAGGAGGGAAAAGAGCCTGAAATCCCCCTCTCCAGACCCAAATCCATTGGGAAACCCCCCCCAAGGCCCCACTCACCGCTCGCAGCAGCAGAAGATGGAGCAGGATGCGGTGCTGTCGCGCCGGTACTTGCCCGACTTGGGGCTGTCCTTGCATTGGGCAATGTAGGTGTGGAGCTGGGACACGGGGGGCTCCCCCTCGCACTGGTGCTGTGGGAATAGGGAAGGAATTCCTTAGGGAATGCCATCAGGGTATAGGATGAGCTCAATGGGATTGGCCCCCCTGTGTTGGGCAATGGGGACCTTATTGCTGTCTACAGGAGGATGGAGCCCGTCTCTGATCCCAAGGGATGGGATACGAGGAAACAGGCTCCAGGAGAGGTTTAGATGGATGTTGGGATGAGCTGGAAGCAGGATGGCATTGCTCCATCCACGGCAGCGCTCCCATATCATGGGCCCATGGCTTCGTGATGCCCTTGGCAGCTCTTTCCCAACCCGGTTGAATGCAAATCCCACTGGACTGAGCCTTGGATGAAGCCCTCACCTTGATGGTCTCATAGGAGCCGGTGATGAGGGCGATGAAGAGGCTGAGGACCATGTAGATGAAGAGGCTGATGAAGGTGTAGAGGTAGACCTGGCTGAAGAGCCACACCAGGTAACTGTGCTGCTGCATCTCGGCGAAGGTGACGAACATGTCATCGCCGTTGAGCAGGGAGAAGAGGCACTCGGACACCATGGAAAGGGACCGGAACTGGGATGGGATGGGATGGGATAAAAGGGCTTGGAAGTGGCCCAAAAGCCACCGTGGTACCACCAGGATGAAGCTTCCAATGAGCCACTGGGTCTAATCCCAATGGGAGAGCAGCCACAGGCCCATTGCCACACTGGGACCCCCATGGGGACAGCACCCATGGCCCCATTGCCACCCCCATGGGGACAGCACCCATGGCCCCATTGCCACACTGGGACCCCCATGGGAACAGCACCCATGGCCCCATTGCCACCCCCATGGGGACAGCACCCATGGCCCCATTGCCACCCCCATGGGGACAGCACCCATGGCATCACTGCCACACTGGGACCCCCATGGGGACAGCACCCACGGCCCCATTGCCACACTGGGACCCCCATGGGGACAGCACCCACGGCCCCATTGCCACCCCCATGGGGACAGCACCCATGGCATCACTGTCACACTGGGACCACCCATGGGGACAGCACGCACAGCCCCATTGCCACCCCCATGGGGACAGCACCCACGGCCCCATTGCCACTGCCATGGGGACAGCACCCATGGCCCCATTGCCACACTGGGACCCCCATGGGGACAGCACCCATGGCCCCACTGCCACACTGGGACCCCCATGGGGACAGCACCCACAGTCCCATTGCCACCGCCATGGGGACAGCACCCATGGCCCCAGTGCCACACTGGGACCCCCACGGGGACAGCACCCACGGCCCCACTGGGACCTCCATGGGAACAGCACCCATGGCCCCATTGCTACCCCATGCACCCAGAGCAGCACCTTGACGTGGTAGGGGCCCAGCACGATCCAGCCACAGAAGCAGTAGCCCAGGTAGATGACGGCCACGCAGCAGCAGAAGCGGATAACGTTGGGAAGAGCCACCCTGAGCGTGACAATGAGGATCTGAAGGAGGAAAACCACTTGGGAATGATCCCAGCCTTTGACGGGTGTCATTGGGAGGGGACCCCCAACGCATCCTATGGGACCCTAACGCAGAGCGGGATGGGGAGAGCGGGGACAGGCAGAGCCATAGGGTGAACCTGAGCCCATCCCGGCGCCATTCCCAGCGTTGGGAATGGTCCCGGCTGCCACTCACGTTGTACTTCTGGAAGAAGGTGAGGTACCGGATGACCCCGACCCACACGAGCAGCGTGGAGGTGCCCAGGAGGATGCTGCACACGTCGTAGCCGGCGAAGTTCTGCAGGGACAGAGGGGCCCCAGGCTCTGACACGGTCCCCCCATGAGCCACCAGGCAGCAGCAGGATGGGACCCTGCCTGTCCTTCTGCTGCCAATGGAGGCCCATTGGACCAGCACCCCTCAGGAGTGATGCTGGTCCCCTATCCCACCATAAAGACACCCACAAGAGCTTCACCCAATGCACTCAGCACCCATGGGTGCCCATTGCCTCCTGCCTTTTGCTGCCAATGGGGTCCCATTGGACCAGCACCCAACAGGAATGATGCTGGACCCCAACCCCACCATAGACCCACCCAGGATGCTTCACCCACTGCACTGCCAGCACCCATGGGTGCCCATTGCCTCCTGCCACATGGAAACATCCCCTCTCGTGTGCATGGGGACACCGGTGGCAGCACCCAGTGCACCAGGAGCTCGGGTACCTTGGACTCGATGCCAATCTTCATGATGGTGCCCAGCACGGTGAGGACATCACTGATGACCAGGAGGATGTACCAGCCATTGAGGAATTCCATGCGGTCCGAGAGGCACACGCTCTGGTTGTAGCGGCGCTGGAAGAAGCGGCTGAACTCCTGCACGGCGAGGAGAAACCTTCACCCATCCCACAGCATTCCCATGGGAAAAGGGCCTCCTGCAGCCCCCCCCCCGGCTCCATCCATCGCCAGGCAGAGGTGAGATGCAGCATCCCAGCACTCACATGCTGGAGCAGCAGGCCCCGGATGATGGAGCGAGCACAGAGGATGAAGGACAAGGAGCAGACGAGGATGACAACGACATCAAAGAAGAGCCGGAAGGAGTTGTCACCTACAAGAGGCACCGGGGCTCTTCTCAGCACCCAGCAGCACCCTTCTGGCACCCAAAGGGGGGGCAGATGCCAGCGCTGTGGTGCCCACCTCGGCCGAAGACGCTGGGATCTTTGCATTCCTTGATGTCAGCCCGGTTGTCCAAGTGGATTTTCACCCGGCCACTGTGGGCCTTGTTGTCAAACGTGATCTGGGGACAAGGTGGGAGGTGGCAGCCCAGGAAAGGCATGGGAATGGGGGCGGGATGGGAATGGGGGCGCGGGATGGGAATGGGGGGGCGGGATAGGAATGGGGGCGGGATGGGAATGGGGTAGGATGGGAATGGGGGGCGGGATGGGATCGGGGGTCGGGATGGGATCGGGGGTCGGGATGGGAACGGGGGGGCGGGATGGGAACGGGGGGGGCGGGATGGGAACGGGGGGGGCGGGATGGGAACGGGGGGGGCGGGATGGGAACGGGGGGGGCGGGATGGGAACGGGGGGGGCGGGATGGGAACGGGGGGGGCGGGATGGCAAGGGGGGGCGGGATGGCAAGGGGGGGCGGGATGGCAAGGGGGGGCGGGATGGCAAGGGGGGGCGGGATGGCAAGGGGGGGCGGGATGGCAAGGGGGGCGGGATGGCAAGGGGGGCGGGATGGCAAGGGGGGGCGGGATGGCAAGGGGGGCGGGGAGGCAACGGGGGCGGGGAGGCAACGGGGGGGCAGGACGGCAACGGGGGGGCAGGACGGCAACGGGGGGGCAGGACGGCAACGGGGGGGCAGGACGGCAACGGGGGGGCAGGACGGCAACGGGGGGGCAGGACGGCAACGGGGGGGGCAGGACGGCAACGGGGGGGCAGGACGGCAACGGGGGGCAGGACGGCAACGGGGGGCAGGACGGCAACGGGGGGGGCAGGACGGCAACGGGGGGGGCAGGACGGCAACGGGGGGGCAGGACGGCAACGGGGGGGCAGGATGGCAACGGGGGGGCAGGATGGCAACGGGGGGGGCAGGATGGCAACGGGGGGGGCAGGATGGCAACGGGGGGGGCAGGATGGCAACGGGGGGGCAGGGTGGCAACAGGGGCAGGCTCTAGGGGCAAGATGGGATTGGCAGCAGGATGGGATTGGGGTCAGGATGGGCTCTGGGACCAGGATGGGACTGGGGCAGGTTGGGTCCCTGTGTCCCCATAGAGGATGTCGTCCCCCCTCCCAGTGCCCCCACTCACAGTGATGGTGAAGGTGTAGCAGTCGGGGATCTCATTGTTGATGATGGTTTGGATGTTGATGGCTTTCAGCTTGAACTGGATGGTGACATTGATGAGCCTGTGCAGGGACAGTGGGGCTCATACAGGGTGTCTCAGCCCACTTGGACACCCCAAAAGCCCTAAGAGATGATGCTGAGAGTCAAAGCACCCTCCCAAACCATGATGCCAAGAGTTAAACACCACCAAAGAGGGGCCAACGCCTTCCTTTGGGTGCCCCAGCTTTATAGGAGCAATGGTTGGACTGGTTTCCATCCCACAAGCTGGTCAGAAGCCAATGGGGCTTTTCCAGCTTCAGCAGGAGGAGACCTCCACGTTGGGATCCCAACTCGCGCCCATGGGGTGTCCCCAACACCCAAAGGTGGCCATTTACTTGTGGAACTTGAGGGTGAAGTTCTTGTAGCTCCGATCCAGCTCTGGCGAAAGAGGCTGTGGGTCCTCAGGGTCCACTCCCAAGCAGTCTACATGGAGGAGAAGCAGCTCCAGTGAAGCCCAAAGCCCCCCATATCCCCCCTTGGGGACCTTCTCAAGCCCAAAACCCCAACCCAAGACCTTTGGGATGAGCAATTCCAGCCTTAACATCCCCCAGAAGCCACCTGTGACAATCTTGGGGTCGATGTTGAAGGTGTCATTGGCCGGGTCGATGCGCCCCTTCCTGTAGTACTGCTGACACAAGAGGAGGGCCGAGTGGTTGCCCCCATGCACGTAGGCATAGCGTCCGATGGTCTCGTTGGGAACGGCCAAGTACTGGGAGGAGATGCCAAGAGGAGCTGGATGTGGCTCTGAGCCACCTCAGTGTCCCCAAGGCACCGTCTGGTGTCCCCAAAGCGTGGCTCTCACCTTCTCCACAGCATAGAACATGCGCTCGTAGAGGTCCTGTTGGGTGTAAACGGCGTAGGAGTCCTCAGCACCATCCACGTAGTCCTTCAGGAAGAGGTGCTTGAAGGCGATGGTGTTCTCCTCCTTGAAGGTCACCACCATCTGGTTGCTGAGCCCGAACAGGATGAGCTGCGGGACAAAGGCCACCGGGATTCAGGTCCTGCCCTGGGCACGGGGGCACCGGGGCCCAAAACGCGGCAGTTTCAGCCCAAAAATGCTCCCAAAATGCCATCGACACCCAATAATGGATGAGCAGCAGCACCTTCCCAGTGTCTCCATGTCCCAGTGCCCCCTCCCCAGTGTCCCCATGTCCCAATGCCCCCAGTGCCCCCTCCCAGTGTCCCATGTCCCAGTGCCTCCTCCCCAGTGTCCCCATGTCCCAGTATCCCCAATGCCACCCTCCCCAGTATCCCCATGTCCCAGTGCCTCCAGTGCCCCCTCCCCAGTGTCCTCAGTGCCCCCCTCCTCAGTGTCCCCACGTCCCAGTATCCCCAGTGCCCCCTCCCCAGTGTCCTCAGTGCCCCCCTCCTCAGTGTCCCCACGTCCCAGTATCCCCAGTGCCCCCTCCCAGTGTCCTCAGTGCCCCCCTCCCCAGTGTCCCCACGTCCCAGTATCCCCAGTGCCCCCTCCCCAGTGCCCCCAGTGCCCCCCTCCCCAGTGTCCCCATGCCCCAGTGTCACCAGTGCCCCCTCCCCAGTGTCCCCACGTCCCAGTGCCCCCCTCCCCAGTGTCCCCATGCCCCAGTGCCACCAGTGCCCCCTCCCCAGTGTCCCCGGTGCCCCCAGTGCCACCCTCCCCAGTGTCACCATGTCCCAATGCCCCCAGTGCCCCCTCCCCAGTGTCCCCGGTGCCCCCCTCCCCAGTGTCTCCATGTCCTAGTGCCTCCAGTGCCCCCTCCCCAGTGTTCCCACGTCCCAGTATCCCCAGTGCCCCCTCCCCAGTGTTCCCACGTCCCAGTATCCCCAGTGGCCCCCTCCCCAGTGCCCCACGTCCCAGTGGCCCCCTCCCCAGTGTCACCAGTGCCCCCTCCCCAGTGTCCCCAGTGCCCCCTCCCCAGTGTCCTCAGTGCCCCCACGTCCCTGTCCCCGTCCCCGCCGTACCTGCACGGTGACGAGCAGGATCTTGGCCAGCTGCAGGCCCAGCTTCACGGGCCGCCGCCCGCGGGCCCGGTACTTGTCGCAGGGGCTCATGAAGAAGTACTTGAGGCGGCGGCGCAGCTCCTCTTCCTCGGCCACCCCCGGAGGCTCCGTGCTCCCGTAGGAGGGCCCGCGGCCCAGCAGCCGCTCGGTCTCTGCGGGGACACGGCCGGTGACGGCCGGGGCCTGCGCCCGGGCCCGGTTCCCTCGCTTCAGGCCCCGGTTCCCCCCCTCAGGCCCCGGTTCCCCCCTATCAGGGCCCGGCCGCCGCTCACCCGAAGGGGCCGCCATGACGCCACCACAGCGCGGCTTCAGCCGCCCGCCTCACGTGACCGCGGCTCCGAGCGCCCACCCCTTTGATCGTAGCCACGCCTCCCGCGGCGGCAGCCACGCCCACCAGCGGCTGTAGCCACGCCCACCAGACACGTGATTGGTCAGCCACCGCCCAGCACTCTGTGGTCACGCCCAGTGGGTGGAAGAGGCCACGCCCACACGGTGGCCTGCCTATGCCGGGGAGGTGACATGGAGGACACATACATGTACGGTGACATGGGACATGGGGGACACATACATGTACGGTGACATGTGACATGGGGGACACATACATGTATGGTGACATGGGACACGCTGGCCACATACATGTACGGTGACATGGGACACGCTGGCCACATACATGTACGGTGAAATGGGAGGACACATACGTGTACGGTGACGTGGGACATGGGGGACACATACATGGATGGTGACATGGGACATGGGGGACACATACATGTACGGTGACATGTGACATGGGGGACACATGCATGTACAGTGACATGGGATGCATACATGCCCACACCATGTCCTACACATGATGGAGGAGGACACATCCCCACCACCCATCCCCATCACACACCACAGCATCATCCCCTCCATGGGACATTTATTCCCTTCTCCTCCTTGAGGTGTCCCAATGTCCCCATGGTGTCCCCGTGGTGTCCCCACGGTGTCCCCATGGTGTCCCCATGGTGTCCCCATGGTGTCCCTCAGGCCCCCTTAGGCAGTGGCTCCAGCAGCAGCCAGAGCCCATCCTCGGTGCGCAGGATGAGCTTGCTCTTGCGCCGCGGCGGCCGCGCCGTGTCCAGGCGGATGCGGAACCGAGCCACGGTCAGGGCCGCCACCACCTTCATCTCGGCCATGGCGAAGCTCTGCCCGATGCAGTTCCTGCCACCACGTCCCCTTCCGTCACCTCCATGGGTGCCAGCGGCCACCATCTGGGCTGGTGGAGCCTCCCCATGGGGACGGAGATGTCCCCAGGACACCCAAACTTGGGTCGATCGCCCCTCCGTGCTATGGGGACGTTGGGGTCCCCACCATGGCTTACCTGGGGCCAGCAGAGAAGGGGATGAAGGCCAATGGGGGCCGTCCCTCGCTGTTCTCTGGGCTGAACCTCAATGGGTTGTAGACCTGGAGTGACACCATGGGGACACGGTTGTCCCTCCCCATGGTGATGGGGACATCGCCGCCCCATGGCCATGCCACCAACACCGAGTGGTTCTACCTGAGGGTCGGGCCACATTTCGGGGTTGTGATGGGTCCCATAGATGCTCATCAAGCAGATGACCCCTGGTGGGACAACAACAGCCACCTTAGGGACAAAGGGGACAAGGAGGTGGCACCGGATACACGCTGGGTGAGCCATACCCTTGGGGATGACCCTTCCATCACGCGTGGCCAGGTCCTGGTTGCAGCGGCGGGACACGGCGGTCACCGGGGGATGCAGGCGGAGGCTCTCCTTGATGCACATGGTGGTGAAGGGCAGGCGGGACAGGTCCTCCCTAGGGGAAAGGGATGGTGGCACCGGTGTCCCAATGGTGGCCAAGGGGTGACGATGGCGACCTCTCACCATTCGATGTCTTCCACATCCTGGCCCTTGAGGAGCTCCTGGACCTCCTGGCGGCAGCGGTCCTGGTGCTGCTGGTGGCAGGCCAGGTTGTAGAACAGCCAAGCCAAGCCGCTGGCTGTGGTGTCGTGGCCTGCAGGGACAATGGGGTGAGCTTGGGGACATGGGGGGGACCTCCCTGTGGTGGTGCCTGGGGGTGATTTGTCCTCACCTGCAAACATGAAGGTGTTGGCCTCGGCTGCGATGTCCTCGTCCGACAGCGTGTTCCCATCCTCGTCCTGCCGAAGGTGAACATGGTGGTCAAGGGACAAGCAATGGGCAACCTGCCCCATGGCCACCACTGTTCCATGGCCACCATCATCCCCTTGGTCACCTCCACCTCCCTATGGCCACCAACCTACAGTCAGGTCTGCCCATGGCCACCATCACTCCTTTGGCCATCACCAAGCCACTATAGCCATCACCCTATGGCCATCCTTCCTCATGGCCACCACCATCCCCTTGGCCACCACCATGAGTCTATGGCCACCACCATCCCCTTGGCCACCACCACCCTCCTATGACCATCACCTCCCCACAGCCAACCTTCCATGGCCACCACCATCCGTTTGGCCACCACCATCCCCTTGGCCACCACCACCCTCTTAAAACCATCACCACCCCATGGCCAACCTTCCATGGCCACCACCATCCCTTTGGCCACCACCATGACTCTACAGCCACCACCATCCCACAATGGCCACCACCCCATGGCCAACCTTTCCCATGGCTACCACCATCCTCTTGGCCACCTACGACCGTCACCACCCTACGGACAACCTTCCATCCCTTGGCCACCACCATGACTCTATGGCCACCACCATCCCCTTGGCCACCACCATGACTCTTTGGTCACCACCATGACTCTATGGCCACCACCATGACTCTTTGGCCACCACCATGACTCTATGGCCACCACCATGACTCTATGGCCACTACCATGACTCTTTGGCCACCACCATGACTCTATGGCCACCATCATGACTCTATGGCCACCACCATCCCCTTGGCCACCACCATGACTCTATGGCCACCATCATGACTCTATGGCCACCACCATCCCCTTGGCCACCACCATGACTCTATGGCCACCACCATGACTCTTTGGCCACCACCATGACTCTATGGCCACCGCCATCCCCTTGGCCACCACCATGACTCTATGGCCACCACCACCCCCTTGCCCACCACCACCATCCCACAATGGCCGCCACCCCATGGCCAACCATCCCCATGACCACCACCACCCCACGGCCACCTTAGCGAGCAGCAAGAGGTCGATGAAGTCCATGCGCTGGCCGCGGTGCTGATCCAGCCAGGCCTGGTGGCCCAGGCGCCGGAGAGCCTGGCGCCGGCGCTGCACCACGGCTGCGGTGAAGCCATGGACGGTGGCACAGGCCTGGGTGAAGCGGCGCCCATCGCCCGAGAGCCGGTAAAGCCACGAGGGGTAATGGAGAAGGCGCTGCTGGCGCCGCACCACCAACGTGCTCAGCTCCAGGATGGCCTTGATGTACTCACTGGGCTGCCTATGGACCATCGGAGGTGGTCAACGGGGCCACATCGATGGCCATGGGGGACTTCAGATTATGGGGGACACCTAAAGGGGACCCAGAGCCCTTGAGGAATAAGGGGGGACACCAAAGGGACAGAGTTGGGATGGGAGGATCTGGATGGGTGCAAAGGCCATGGGACCATCAGGGGTGGCCAACAGGGGCCACCTCAATGGGCAGGGGGAGATGCAGCTTATGGGGGACACCCAAAGGGGACCCAGAGCCTTTGAGGTGAGGGAATAAGGGGGGACCCCCAAAGGGACAGAGTTGGGATGGGGGGACCTTGATGGGTGCAAAGCCCATGGGACCCTGGGGATGACCAACAGGGCCCACCCCATAGGGTATGGGGAGCTTCAATGGGGACATGGGGTGGCAGAAGGTCCCATGGCCATAGGGACACGTGGGACCAAGCTGGGGTGACACCCGAAGAGGACTCCACTGGGGACCAAACCAGAGCAGACGGGACCCCAAAAGGGACATGGGGTGACCTTGATGGGTGCAAAGCCCAGGGAGGACCCCAGCAGGGGACAGAGTAAGGGGTGTCCCTTGTGTGGGGACCCTGAGAAGGGGGGGCAGGGTGACAGGACACAGGGTGACACCCAAGGGTGGCACAGGGGACACAGGGGGACACCCAAGGGTGCCACAGAGGACACACGGGGACACCCAAGGGTGCCACAGGGGACACAGGGTGACACCCAAGGGTGGCACAGAGGACACAGGGTGACACCCAAGGGTGGCACAGAGGACACAGGGTGACACCCATGTGTGCCACAGAGGACACAGGGGGACACCCAAGGGTGCCACAGAGGACACAGGGGGACACCCAAGGGTGGCACAGGGGACACAGGGGGACACCCAAGGGTACCACAGAGGACACAGGGGGACACCCAAGGGTGGCACAGGGGACACAGGGGGACACCCAAGGGTACCACAGAGGACACAGGGGGACACCCAAGGGTGGCACAGGGGACACAGGGGGACACCCAAGGGTGGCACAGGGGACACAGGGGGACACCCAAGGGTGCCACAGAGGACACAGGGGGACACCCACGGGTGCCACAGGGGACACAGGGGGACACCCAAGGGTACCACAGAGGACACAGGGTGACACCCATGGGTGCCACAGGGGACACAGGGGGACACCCAAGGGTGGCACAGGGGACACAGGGTGACACCCATGGGTGCCACAGAGGACACAGGGTGACACCCATGGGTGCCACAGAGGACACAGGGTGACACCCATGGGTGCCACAGGGGACACAGGGGGACACCCAAGGGTGGCACAGGGGACACAGGGTGACACCCAAGGGTGCCACAGAGGACACAGGGGGACACCCATGGGTGCCACAGAGGACACAGGGCGCTGCTCACTGCTGGCAGTGGCTCTCGTGGCTGAAGATGCACTTCTGGAGGGAGTCCAGGGTGAGGAGGCTGAGCTGGTCCAGCACCTCCAGCGCCACCGCAGCACCCGTGGGCCCTGCTGCTGCGCGCCACTTGTCCTGTGCAGGGATGGGTGCTGGGGATGGCTACGGGGGCAGGATGGGGGCTGGGGGAAGGATGGGTGCAGGGGGAAGGACGGGTGCTGGGGGAAGGACGGGTGCTGGGGGCAGCACTGATGCTGGGGGCAGGATGGGTGTTGGGTGCAGGATGGGTGCTGGGGGCAGGATGGGTGCAGGGGGAAGGATGGGGGCTGGGGGCAGGATTGGTGTTGGGGGCAGGATGGGTGCAGGGGGAAGGATGGGGGCTGGGGGCAGGATGGGTGTTGGGGGCAGGATGGGTGCTGGGGATAGCACTGATGCTGGGGGCAGGATGGGTGTTGGGTGCAGGATGGATGTTGGGTGCAGGACGGGTGCTGGGTGCAGGATGGGTGTTGGGGGCAGGATGGGTGCTGGATGTAGCACGGATGTTGGGTGCAGGACGGGTGCTGGGGGCAGGATGGGTGCTGGGCACAGGACGGGTGCAGGATGGGTGCTGGGTGCAGGATGCAGGATGGGTGCAGGATGGGTGCTGGGTGCAGGATGTGTGCAGGATGCAGGATGGGTGCTGGATGGGTGCAGGACGGGTGTTGTGCACAGGACGGGTGCTGGGTGCAGGATGGGTGCAGGATGGGTGCAGGATGGGTGCAAGACGGGTGCTGTGCGCAGGATGGGTGCAGGATGGGTGCTGGGCACAGGATGGGTGCTGGGTGCAGGGTAGGTGCTGGGTGCAGGACAGGTGCTGGGTGCAGGATGGGTGCTGGGTGCAGGATGGGTGCAGGACAGGTGCTGGGTGCAGGATGGGTGCTGGGTGCAGGATGGGTGTAGGATGGGTGCAAGACGGGTGCTGTGCGCAGGATGGGTGCAGGATGGGTGCTGGGCACAGGACGGGTGCTGGGTGCAGGGTAGGTGCTGGGCGCAGGATGGGTGCTGGGTGCAGGATGGGTGCAGGATGGGTGCTGTGCGCAGGACAGGTGCTGGGTGCAGGATGGGTGCAGGATGGGTGCTGTGCGCAGGACAGGTGCTGGGTGCAGGATGGGTGCTGGGTGCAGGATGGGTGCTGGGTGCAGGATGGGTGCAGGACGGGTGCAGGATGGGTGCTGGGCACAGGACGGGTGCTGGGTGCAGGGTAGGTGCTGGGTGCAGGACGGGTGCTGGGTGCAGGATGGGTGCAGGATGGGTGCAGGATGGGTGCAGGATGGGTGCAGGATGGGTGCAGGACGGGTGCTCACGTGCATGACGCGGGTGCTCTGGTTGAAGATGCCCAGGTAGGACTTGAGCAGGTCCCCATGGAAGGCGGGCGTCAGCAGGCGCCGGTGCTGCACCCACTTGCGCCCGTGGCTCAGCAGGAGCCCGTCCCCTGCACAGGGGACACCCGTTTCCATCCATGGGGCACCCATGGGTGCTGCCCGCCCCCTCCGGCACCCCTGGGCCCCCACTCACCCAGCCAGGGCTTGAGGAAGCCATAGAAGAGCTCCTCCTTGGGGGCGATGGAGGCTGCGGGAGAGGAGCAGGGCTGAGGGCGGCCGCATGGCAAGGAGGGTGCTGAGGTCCCTTGGGTGAGGGACCCAGAAGGTGGGGGTTTGGGTGCAAGGAGGCCACCTTTGGGTGGCCATGGGGGCCCTAAAGGACAGGTTGGTGGCCACCTTTGGGTACTATAAGGGCTGGACATGGTGACACCTTTGGGTGGCCATGGGCGCCCTAAAGGTCAGGTTGGTGGCCACCTTTGGGTGCTATAAGGGATGGCCACGGTGACACCTTTGGGTGGCCATGGGTGCCCTAAAGGACAGGTTGGTGGCCACCTTTGGGTGCTATAAGGGCTGGACATGGTGACACCTTCGGGTGGCCATGGGGACCCTAAAGGACAGGTTGGTGACCACCTTTGGGTGCTATAAGGGCTGGACATGGTGACACCTTTGGGTGGCCATGGGGACCCTAAAGGACAGGTTGGTGGCCACCTTTGGGTGCTATAAGGGCTCGACATGGTGACACCTTTGGGTGGCCATGGGGAACCTAAAGGACAGGTTGGTGGCCACCTTTGGGTGCTATAAGGGATGGCCATGGTGACACCTTCGGGTGGCCATGGGGACCCTAAAGGACAGGTTGGTGGCCACCTTTGGGTGCTATAAGGGCTGGACATGGTGACACCTTTGGGTGGCCATGGGGACCCTAAAGGACAGGTTGGTGGCCACCTTTGGGTGCTATAAGGGCTGGACATGGTGACACCTTTGGGTGGCCATGGGTGCCCTAAAGGACAGGTTGGTGGCCACCTTTGGATGCTATAAGGGCTGGCCACGGTGACACCTTTGGGTGGCCATGGGTGCCCAAAAGGACAGGTTGGTGGCCACCTTTGGGTGCTATAAGGGCTCGACATGGTGACACCTTTGGGTGGCCATGGGGACCCTAAAGGACAGGTTGGTGGCCACCTTTGGGTGCTATAAGGGATGGCCACGGTGACACCTTCGGGTGGCCATGGGGGCCCTAAAGGACAGGTTGGTGGCCACTATTGGGTACTATAAGGGCTGGACATGGTGACACCTTCGGGTGGCCATGGGGACCCTAAAGGACAGGTTGGTGACCACCTTTGGGTGCTATAAGGGCTGGACATGGTGACACCTTTGGGTGGCCATGGGGACCCTAAAGGACAGGTTGGTGGCCACCTTTGGGTGCTATAAGGGCTGGCCATGGTGACACCTTTAGGTGGCCATGGGGGCCTTCATGGGGACATGGTGGTGGTCACTATGGCACGGGCATCTTAAGGGGCTGACCAAGGATGACACCTTTGGGTGACTGTGGGGACCCTCAAGGACAGGTTGGTGGCCACCTTTGGGTGCCATAATGGCTAGCTATGGTGACACCTTTGGGTGCAGGTCGATATTGGGCGCTATGGTGACACCTTTGGGTGCAGGTCGGTATTGGGTGCTATGGTGACACCTTTGGGTGCAGGTCAGTATTGGGTGCTATGGTGACACCTTTGGGTGCAGGTCGGTATTGGGTGCTATGGTGACACCTTTGGGCGCAGGTCAGTATTGGGTGCTATGGTGACACCTTTGGGTGCAGGTCGGTATTGGGTGCCATGGTGACACCTTTGGGTGCAGGTCGGTATTGGGTGCTATGGTGACACCTTTGGGTGCAGGTCGGTATTGGGTGCTATGGTGACACCTTTGGGCGCAGGTCAGTATTGGGTGCTATGGTGATACCTTTGGGTGCAGGTCGGTATTGGGTGCTATGGCGCCACCTTTGGGTGCAGGTCGGTATTGGGTGCTATGGCGCCACCTTTGGGCGCAGGTCGGTATTGGGTGCTATGGTGCCACCTTTGGGTGCAGGTCGGTATTGGGTGCTATGGCGCCACCTTTGGGTGCAGGTCGGTATTGGGTGCTATGGTGCCACCTTTGGGTGCAGGTCGGTATTGGGTGCTATGGCGCCACCTTTGGGTGCAGGTCGGTATTGGGTGCTATGGCGCCACCTTTGGGCGCAGGTCGGCGTTGACGCCCCTGGCGCAGGCCGGCGCTGGTTGCACCGCGGCGCCGTGGCCGCGGGGCGGCGCTGGTGCCCTACCTGCGGCCGTGAGCACGGGGCGCAGCGTGTCGGGGTGGAAGAGCCGCAGGACCGGCAGCCAGGGCAGGAACCACCAGAGGCAGCCGCGGCCGTACCGGGCCGCCAGCGCCTCCGCCTGCTCCAGGCCCTCCTCCGTGCTCTTGGCCTGCCCAGGGGACGAGGGACGGGACATGGGGACGCTCGAGCTCCTGCGTCAGCGCCGTCACCCCCGTGGTCCCCCCCCATTGCATCCCCGTTGTTCCCCCCCTTGTCCCCATTGCTGCCGCGTTGTCCCCCGTATCCCCTCGTTGTCCCCTCTCCTTCCCCCTTGTCCCTCCTTGCACCCCCCTTTGTCCCTCGTTGTTCCCCCATTGTCCCCCTCTTGTCCCAACCATTGCCGCCCCGTTGCCCCCCCACGTCCCATCGTTGTCCTCCCCTTTGTCGGCTCTTGTTCCCCCGATGTCGCCCCTCGCTGTACCCCCCATTGTCCCCCCACTGCCGCCCCGTTGTCGCCCGTCTCGGCCCCCCCCCCCCCCCCGTTGCCACCCGATTGCTGCCCCATGTCCCATCGTTGTTCCCCCATTGCCCCCCTACTGCTGCCCCATTGCCACCCCGTTGTCCCCCCAGGTCCCATCGTTGTCCCCCCATTGCCACCCCGTTTGCCCCCCCCCACTCCGTCGTTATCCCCCCATTGCCACCCCTTTGCCCCCCCCACTCCATCGTTATCCCGCCATTGTCCCCCCATTGCCACCCCGTTGTCCCCCCAGGTCCCATCGTTGTCCCCCCATTGTCCCCCCGTTGCCACCCCGTGGTCCCCCTCCACTCCATCCTTATCCCCCCATTGTCCCCCCATTGCCACCCCGTTGCCCCCCCCCACTCCATCGTTACCCTCCCATTGTCCCCCCATTGTCCCCCCATTGCCACCCCGTGGTCCCCCCCCCACTCCATCGTTATCCCCCCATTGTCCCCCCGTTGCTGCCCCGTTGTCCCCCCAGGTCCCATCGTTGTCCCCCCGTTGCCACCCTGTGGTCCCCCTCCACTCCATCCT
The DNA here is from genome assembly GCA_039720435.1 of Amazona ochrocephala. Classification (NCBI taxonomy): domain Eukaryota; kingdom Metazoa; phylum Chordata; class Aves; order Psittaciformes; family Psittacidae; genus Amazona; species Amazona ochrocephala. Next base: position 243,483 of record CM077901.1, read on the forward strand.
TATCCCCCCATTGTCCCCCCATTGCCACCCCGTTGCCCCCCCCACTCCATTGTTATCCTCCCATTGTCCCCCCATTGTCCCCCCATTGCCACCCCGTTGTCCCCCCCACTCCATCGTTATCCCCCCATTGCCACCCCGTTGCCCTCCCCCACTCCATCGTTATCCCCCCATTGCCACCCCGTTGCCCTCCCCACTCCATCGTTATCCCCCCATTGTCCCCCCATTGCCGCCCCATTGTCCCCCCAGGTCCCATCGTTGTCCCCCCATTGTCCCCCCGTTGCCACCCCGTTGCCCCCCCCCACTCCATCGTTATCCCCCATTATCCCCCGTTGCCGCCCGTCGCTCCCCCCCCCACACCCCCCCCTCACCATTCCCGTGTGCCCCAGGACCCAACCGCGCCAGGGGGGGCGCGGGAAGCGCCGGAGGTGCCCGCACGTGGCCCGGATGCGGGCGAGGAGGCCCAGGGAGCCCCGCAGGCCCCGCAGCGCCAGCGCCAGCAGCGCCAGCAGCGCCAGGGCCGCGGCCGCCGCCATCGGCACCGCCACACGCCAGGGACACGCCAAGGACACGCCAAGGGACGGGGCAAAGGCCGCGGAGCCGCCTTCTCACGTGTCCCCGGCGCGGGGTCACTGCGGTGGCGCTGGCGTCGGCCCTTCATACGTTTCCTGGGGGCTTCATGCTCTGACACACGTGTCATGGAGGCATCAGCCCTTCATACGTGTCCTGGGGGCTTCATGCTTTGACATGTGTGTCATGGAGGCATCAGCCCTTCATACGTGTCCTGGGGGCTTCATGCTTTGACATGTGTGTCATGGAGGCATCAGCCCTTCATACGTGTCCTGGGGCTTCATGCTCTGACATGTGTGTCATGGAGGCATCAACCCTTTATACGTGTGCTGGGGGCTTCATGCTCTGACATGCGTGTCATGGAGGCATCAACCCTTCATACGTGTCCTGGGGGCTTCATGCTCTGACATGTGTGTCATGGGGGCATCAGCCCTTCATACGTGTCCTGGGGGCTTCATGCTCTGACGTGTGTGTCATGGGGGCTTCATGCTCTGCCATGTGTGTCATGGAGGCATCAGCCCTTCATACGTGTCCTGGGGGCTTCATGCTCTGACATGTGTGTCATGGAGGCATCAACCCTTCATACGTGTCCTGGGGGCTTCATGCTCTGACACACGTGTCATGGAGGCATCAGCCCTTCATACGTGTCCTGGGGGCTTCATGCTTTGACATGTGTGTCATGGAGGCATCAGCCCTTCATACGTGTCCTGGGGCTTCATGCTCTGACATGTGTGTCATGGAGGCATCAGCCCTTCATACGTGTCCTGGGGGCTTCATGCTCTGACACACGTGTCATGGAGGCATCAGCCCTTCATACGTGTCCTGGGGGCTTCATGCTCTGACGTGTGTGTCATGGGGGCTTCATGCTCTGCCATGTGTGTCATGGAGGCATCAGCCCTTCATACGTGTCCTGGGGGCTCCATGCTCTGACATGTGTGTCATGGAGGCATCAACCCTTCATACGTGTCCTGGGGGCTTCATGCTCTGACATGCGTGTCATGGGGGCTTCATGCTCTGACATGTGTGTCCTGGGGGCTTCATGCTCTGACATGTGTGTCATGGAGGCATCAACCCTTCATACGTGTCCTGGGGGCTTCATGCTCTGACATGCGTGTCATGGGGGCTTCATGCTCTGACATGTGTGTCATGGAGGCATCAACCCTTCATACGTGTCCTGGGGCCTTCATGCCCTAACATGCATGTCCTCATGGCACCATCCCCTCATGCATGGTGGCATCATGCCCTAACACGGGTCCTGGTGGCACATGCACACACAGATGGGTGGGCACACATGTAAGAACACACAGCAGCCCTGCTCACCTGCGTGCACACGTATGTACATGTATGCACACACACATGTATGCATGTGCACACCTTGTGCACTGCATATCTACACACGTGTGCACATACATGTATGTGTCCGTACACCGTGTACACACAATGCACACGCACATGCATGCACACACACATATGCACACGTGCACACGTGAACACACCTCCTGAGCACACACATGTAAAAGCACCCCATACACAGCACATGCACACACACCCGAACATCCCCCCGCGCACACGCATGTGCGTGCACACCCCCAACATGTGCGCACACGCATGAACACACATGTAGAAGCACTCCGTGCACACACACACGTGCATGTATGCAGACACATACATGCCTGTGCACATACACCCCCCATGCATGTGTATGCCCCTTCCTAGGCCCCTCCTACACGCGTGCTCCCCCCCCCCCCCGCAGCACACGCATGTGTCAGCCGTGTCCCCGCCCCGTGTCCCCTCCCCCATTGGTGCCACTGGTGGGGACAAAGTCCGGTGCCACGGAGCCGGAGCACGGGAAGGACCCGGAGCCGGCGGCATGGTCCTGAGGCTGCTCCTGGTGCTGAGCGTGTGCGCCCGCCCCGGCACAGGTAGGGACACGCCTCGACACGCCACAACACGCTAAAGCGCTCTATAACACGCTAAAGCACCCCATAACATGCTAAAGCACCCCATAACATGCTAAAGCACCCTATAACATGCTAAAGCACCCCACAACACGCTAAAGCACCCCATAACATGCTAAAGCACCCCACAACACGTTAAAGCGCTCTATAACATGCTAAAGCACCCCACAACATGCTAAAGCGCTCTATAACATGCTAAAGCACCCCACAACACGCTAAAGCGCTCTATAACACGCTAAAGCACCCCACAACACGCTAAAGCGCTCTATAACATGCTAAAGCACCCCACAACATGCTAAAGCGCTCTATAACATGCTAAAGCACCCCACAACACGCTAAAGCGCTCTATAACACGCTAAAGCACTCTATAACATGCTAAAGCACCCCATAACATGCTAAAGCACCCTATAACATGCTAAAGCACCCCACAACACGCTAAAGCACCCCACAACACGCTAAAGCACCCCACAACACGTTAAAGCGCTCTATAACATGCTAAAGCACCCCACAACATGCTAAAGCGCTCTATAACATGCTAAAGCACCCCACAACATGCTAAAGCGCTCTATAACATGCTAAAGCACCCCACAACACGCTAAAGCGCTCTATAACACGCTAAAGCACCCCACAACACGCTAAAGCGCTCTATAACATGCTAAAGCACCCCACAACATGCTAAAGCACCCTAAAACATGCTAAAGCGCTCTATAACATGCTAAAGCACCCCACAACACGCTAAAGCGCTCTATAACACGCTAAAGCACCCCACAACATGCTAAAGCGCTCTATAACATGCTAAAGCGCTCTATAACACGCTAAAGCACCCCACAACACGTTAAAGCGCTCTATAACATGCTAAAGCACCCCACGACATGCTAAAGCGCTCTATAACATGCTAAAGCACCCCACGACATGCTAAAGCGCTCTATAACATGCTAAAGCACCCCCACAGCATGCTAAAGCGCTCTATAACATGCTAAAACACCCCACAAGCTAAAGCACCCTATAACATGCTAAAGCACCCCACAACACGCTAAAGCACCCTACAACATGCTAAAGTACCCCACAACATGCTAAAGCACCCTATAACATGCTAAAGCACTCTATAACGTGCTAAAGCACCTCACGACATGCTAAAGCACTCTATAACATGCTAAAGCACTCTATAACATGCTAAAGCGCTCTATAACATGCTAAAGCACCCCACAACACACTAAAGCACCCCACAACACGCTAAAGCGCTCTATAACATGCTAAAGCACCTCACGACATGCTAAAGCGCTCTATAACATGCTAAAGCACCCCATAACATGCTAAAGTGCTCTATAACATGCTAAAGCACCCTACACATGCTAAAGCACCCCATAACATGCTAAGGCACCCCCACAACATGCTAAATCGCTCTATAACATGCTAAAGCACCCCATAACATGCTAAAGCACCCCATAACATGCTAGAGCACCCCACAACATGCTACATCGCTCTATAACATGCTAAAGCACCCCACAACATGCTAAAGCGCTCTATAACATGCTAAAGCACCCCATGACATGCTAAAGCACTCTATAACATGCTAAAGCACCCCATAACATGCTAAAGCACCCCACAACATGGTGAGGCACCCTATAACGCACTAAAGCACTCTATAACGCACTAAAGAACCCTATAACATGCTAAAGCACCCTATAAACATGCCAAAGCACCCCACAACACACTAAAGCACCCTATAACATTCTAAAGCACCCTATAAACATGCTAAAGCACCCTATAACATGCTGAAGCACACTATAACATGCTAAAGCACCCTGTAAACATGCTAAAGCACCCTACAACATGCTAAAGCACCCCACAACATGCTAAAGCACCCTGTAAACATGCTAAAGCACCCCACAACATGCTAAAGCACCCTATTACATGCTAAAGCACCTCACAGCTCCCCACAACATGCCACAACACACCCCAGCACCTCAAGTACATCCCAACACGGCCCAGTGCACAAGCACACGCTCTGACATGCCCCAACACGCCTCCACACACGTGGGCCAACTGCACGGGCCCCTTGTCAGGCTCTGGTTGCTTTGATTTGCCCTAATCTGGGTGATTCCGGCCCAAATCTGTACCATAGGGGGGTGGGGGGGGGAAGAATGGGGGTGATGGGTGATGGGTGCTGGCAATGGGCGCAGGAGCCCAGGGGTTGGGTGCCTCTGCCCTGGTTTGGGGGGTTTAGCCTTGTTTTGGGGTGGTTTCACCCTGTTTTGGGGTGGTTTCACCCTGTCTTGGGTGGTTTCAACCCTGTTTTGGGGTGGTTTCAACCCTGTTTTGGGGTGGTTTCACCCTTGTTTTGGGGTGGTTTCACCTTGTTTTGGGGTGGTTTCACCCTATTTTGGGTGGTTTCAACCCTGTTTTGGGGTGGTTTCACCCTGTTTTGGGTGCTTTCACCTGTTTTGGGGCAGTTTCACCTTGTTTTGGGTCCATTCACCCCTGTTTTGGGTGGTTCCAACTCTGTTTTGGGGAGGTTTCACCCTGTTTTGGGTCCATTCGCCCGTGTTTTGGGCTCTTTCACCTTGCATTCACCCGCCCATGGGTGCCTCCCCCCCCACCTTCTGGGCGCATCCACCCTGGTTTGGGTGCAGTTGCTCTGCTCTGGGCGCTTTCATCCTGGTTTGGGGTGGTTTCACCTTGTTTTGGGGGTGTTTGTCCCTTTTTTGGGTGCTCTCACCCTATTTTGGGTGCATTCACCCCCTTTTGGGTGCTTTTGTCTCGTTTTGGAGTGGTTTCGCCCCGTTTTGGGGTGGTTTCGCCCTGTTTTAGGCGCATTCGCCCTTTTCCTGGGTGCTTGCGCCCTCTTCTGGACGCTTATTGCATTGCTCTGGGTGCCTTCACCCTGTTTTGGGTGCGTTTGCCTTTTCCTGGGTACTTTCTCCCCTGTTCCGGGTGCTTTCACCTGGTTTGGGTCCTTTCACCCTCTTTTGGGTCCTCTCACCCCGGTTTGGGTCCTCTCATCCCGATTTGGGTCCAGTCACCCTGTTTTGGAAGCTCTCTTCCTTTTTGGGGTCCTTTCCCCCCTGTTTTGGGTCTTTCCCCCCTGTTTTGGGTCCTCTCACCCTCTTTTGGGTCCTCTCACCCTCTTTTGGGTCCATTCACCCTGTTTTGGAAGCTCTCACCCTTTTTTGGCTCCTTTCCTCCCTGTTTTGGGTCTTTTCCCCCTCTTCTGCGTCCTTTCCCCTCTTTTGGGTCCTTTCCCCTCTTTTGGGTCCTTTCCCCTCTTTTGGGTCCTTTCACCTCTTTTGGGTCCTTTCACCCTCTTTTGGGTCCTCTCACCCTCTTTTGGGTCCATTCACCCTCTTTTGGGTCCATTCACTCTGTCTTGGAAGCTCTCACTCTTTTTTGGGTCCTTTCCCCCCCGTTTTGGGCCTGTTCACCCTCCTTTGGTGCCTTTCCCCCTGTTCTGTGTCCATTCCCCCTCCTCCACCCCCACCCTCATCCCAATGGATGCTCCATCCCTCCCTTCACCTACAGCCACCCCTTCACCCACGGGTGCTCCTCCCGTACCCTGTCCCTCCTTGCAGGTCTCCCACCGCGCCACATGGACTCCGTGGTTGAGCTCATGGAATCCCTCGAGTCCAACAGCCCCAACCTGACCCTGCCTGAGCTGGCGCGGGCGCTGGGTGCCTGCAGCACCCATGGGTGCCGTGCGGTGCTGGGGGAGCCACCCCGCGTCCCACCAGCGCTCGGCCACGAGCAATGGGGGCTCCTCACCCATCTCCTCCACCGCGATGCTGCGGTGTTGGTACCCGATGGCTCCACCGTGGCCCTTGGGCCCCTCCTCGCCGGCATTGAGGTTGGCCAAAAGAGGGCGTTGGGGTGGCCCTTCCCCACCTTTGAGCCCCCCATTGACCCTCTTTACGCTGTCACCATCACCGAGGCCTTGGGGACATCGTTCCTCTTGGCTCGTGGTGGTGATGGAGCCACGCTGGGACCCGGCGGCTGTTGGGATGATGTGGATGACCCCCAAAACTACACCCTCCTGGGACCCCCATCACCCGTCCCTGACGCCATCGCCAATGGGGCTATGGATGGGGCGCTCTTGGGTGCCCGATTGGCCCAAGCACCCATCCCGCTCGCCGACCTGCTCCGGGGTTACTATGGGATGGGCAACACCACGGAGCAATGGAGACCCCACAGCAGCTATCGGCGGCGAGACTTTGGGGTGCTGATGGGGCCGGAGAAGCTGGAGCAGGAGGTGGAGGCGATGCTGAGGGTGCTGCGGGCGCTGCCACCCACAAGGGAGCTCCTGCGGGATGTGGCACCGGAGGAGGTGGCGGCCGTCGCGCGCCGGGCGGCGCGGGACTTCACCCGGCAATACGTGGGTAGGGAGGTGGTGATGGGAGGGATGGAGCTCGGGTGGGATGGGGGTCCCCGAGGGCGCCCTGATGGAGGTGGTGCTAAAGGGAGGGGAGAGATGAGTGGTCACACGTGGCCTGGGATGCTGGGACACCACTGAGGTCCCTGGGTTGGCATCGATGTGGTCCCTGGATGGACATGGGTGTGCCATGGACACCGCCATGACTTCTGCATGGACATCGGTGTCCTATGGATAATGGGTCCCTCGATGGACATGGGTGTGCCATGGACGCCACCATGACTTCTGCATGGACATCGGTGTCCTATGGATAATGGGTCCCTCAATGGACATTGGTGTGCCATGGACGCCACCATGACTTCTGCATGGACATCGGTGTCCTATGGATAATGGGTCCCTGGGCATTGCTTTGTCCTCTGGATGGACACTGCTGTGTCTCCTTGGTGGCCAACACCATGTCCCCTGGATAGCCATTGGTGTGTCCCCCTGATGGCCACCACCATGCCCTCTGGATGGCCACCAATGTATTCCCAGGATAATGGGTCCCTGGGCACTGCTTTGTCCCCTGGATGGCCACCAGCCCAGGGACCCCCTGAGCAGATGCTCCATGTCCTTTAAATGAAGGGACCCCAGGAAGCCACTTCCATGTGTCCCTCATTGGTCCTATGCTCCATGTCCCCATGTCCCTAACGAGATGCTCCATGCCCTCAAGTAGATGCTCAATGTCCCCAAGCCCCCAGGAGAAGCTTCATGTCCCTAATGAGATGCTCCATGTGCCCATATCCCCATAGAGATGCTCCATGTCCCCGTATCCCCATAGAGATGCTCCATGTCCCCACATCCCCAAGGAGATGCTCCATGTCCCCACGTCCCCATAGAGATGCTCCATGTCCCTGTATCCCCAAGGAGATGCTCCATGTCCCCCTGGAGATGTTCCATGTCCCCATGTCCCCTTAGAGATGCTCCATGTCCCCACATCCCCAAGGAGATGCTCCATGTCCCCATATCCCTAGTGGGATGCTCCATGTCCCCATGTCCCATAGAGACGCTCCATGTTCCTGTATCCCCATGGAGATGCTCCATGTCCCCACATCCCCATGGTGATGCTCCATGTCCCCATGTCCCATAGAAATGCTCCATGTTCCTGTATCCCCATGGAGATGCTCCATGTCCCCACATCCCCATGGTGATGCTCCATGTCCCCATGTCCCATGTCCCCATGTCCCATAGAGATGCTCCATGTTCCTGTATCCCCATGGAGATGCTCCATGTCCCCACATCCCCATGGTGATGCTCCATGTCCCCATGTCCCATGTCCCCATGTCCCATAGAGATGCTCCATGTTCCTGTATCCCCATGGAGATGCTCCATGTCCCCACATCCCCATGGTGATGCTCCATGTCCCCATGTCCCATAGAAATGCTCCATGTTCCTGTATCCCCATGGAGATGCTCCATGTCCCCACATCCCCATGGTGATGCTCCATGTCCCCATGTCCCATGTCCCCATGTCCCATAGAGATGCTCCATGTTCCTGTATCCCCATGGAGATGCTCCATGTCCCCACATCCCCATGGTGATGCTCCATGTCCCCATGTCCCATAGAGATGCTCCATGTTCCTGTATCCCCATGGTGATGCTCCGTGTCCCCATGTCCCATAGAGATGCTCCATGTTCCTGTATCCCCATGGTGATGCTCCATGTCCCCATGTCCCATAGAGATGCTCCATGTTCCTGTATCCCCATGGTGATGCTCCATGTCCCATAGAGATGCTCCATGTTCCTGTATCCCCATGGTGATGCTCCATGTCCCCATGTTCCATAGAGATGCTCCATGTTCCTGTATCCCCATGGTGATGCTCCATGTCCCCATGTTCCATAGAGATGCTCCATGTTCCTGTATCCCCATGGTGATGCTCCGTGTCCCCATGTCCCATAGAGATGCTCCATGTTCCTGTATCCCCATGGTGATGCTCCATGTCCCCATGTCCCATAGAGATGCTCCATGTTCCTGTATCCCCATGGTGATGCTCCATGTCCCCATGTCCCATAGCGATGCTCCATGTTCCTGTATCCCCATGGCGATGCTCCATGTTCCTGTATCCCCATGGCGATGCTCCATGTCCCCTTCCCTCGCAGAGTGCCCGCCCATCGTGCCCCGGTGCATGTGGGGTGCCCGTCCCTACCGGGGCACCCCCAGAGCCTTGACCTTGCCCTTGGAGTCGGTCTTCATCCACCACACGTTCATCCCCAGCGCCCCGTGCCACAGCTTCCGCTCCTGCGCCCGCGCCATGCGCTCCATGCAGCGCTTCCACCAGGACACGCGCGGATGGGACGACATCGGATACAGGTGAGAGCCCTTCACCCCCGACCGTGGTCCCAACGCCCATCACCGAGCACCTCGTGATGCCCAACGGGCGCTCGGCAGCTTCGTGGTGGGCTCCGATGGGTACCTGTACCAAGGCCGAGGGTGGCACTGGGTCGGTGCCCACACCAAAGGCTACAACAGCAAAGGATACGGGGTTGGGTACGTTGGAGACTTCTCAAGCACCTTGCCTGACCCGGACACCATCGCCCTGGTGAGGGATCAGCTCCTGCCCTGCGCTGTGAGGACGGGGAGGCTCCACCATAACTACACCCTCCGGGGGCACCGGCAGATGGGGCGCACCGATTGTCCCGGTAACTCCTTGTTCCGAGAGATCGGGACCTGGAGCGGCTTCAAGGTGAGCATCGGCCTTGGTGGCATCTCCAGGGCTTGGGGGTTGGGGTGCGCGGTGCAGAGTGAGGGTTGGGTGCGGTTGGGGATGCTGATGGTGGCTTCTTGTCTCCTCTGCAGTGAGGGTCAGCACCGTGGGTCCTGGGCTGGTGGGTGCGGGTAAGGTTGGAGCATGGTCTACACCGGTGTTGGCCCAATGGGTGATGGTCTGGATGGAGCCTGGTCCAGCAGATGTTGGTTTGAAGGGGGCCAGATTGGATGGACCATGGTCCGGATGGACACCGGTGTTATGGATGCTGGTCTGGATGGGCCCTGGTCCAGGTGGACACCAGTGCCATGGTTGGATCATGGTCTGGATGGACACCAGTGCCATGGTTGGACCTTGGTCTGGATGGACACTGGTGCCATGGATGCTGGTCTGGATGGACACTGGTGCCATGGATGCTGGTCTGGATGGACACCGGTGCCATGGATGCTGGTCTGGATGGGCCCTGGTCCAGGTGGACACCAGTGCCATGGTTGGATCATGGTCTGGATGGACACCAGTGCCATGGATGCCGATCTGGATGGACCCTGATCCAGATGTACACCAGTGCCATGGTTGGACCTTGGTCTGGATGGACACTGGTGCCATGGATGCTGGTCTGGATGGACACCGGTGCCATGGATGCTGGTCTGGATGGACCCTGATCCAGATGGACACCAATGCCATGGTTGGACCTTGGTCTGAATGGACACCAGTACCATGGATGCTGGTCTGGATGGACCCTGATCCAGATGGGCACCAGTGCCATGGCTGGACCTTTGTCCAGACAGACCCAGTCAATGACATCAGAGATCAGCCCTGGTCCAGGTGGACACCAATGCCATGGTTGGACCTTGGTCCGAATGGACACCAGTGCCATGGATGTCGGTCTGGATGGACCCTGATCCAGATGGACACCAATGCCGTGGTTGGACCTTGGTCTGGATGGACACCGGTGCCATGGATGCTGGTCTGGATGGACACTGGTGCCATGGATGCTGGTCTGGATGGACCCTGATCCAGATGGACACCAATGCCGTGGTTGGACCTTGGTCTGGATGGACACCAGTGCCATGGATGGACCTTGGTCCAGACAGACCCAGTGGATGCCATCAGAGATCAGCCCTGGTCCAGGTGGACACCAGCCTGATGGATGCCAGCACAGATGGACCCTGGCCCAGAAGAACTCCAGCCTTGAAGTCCACCATTCTGGATGGATCCCGGCCTGCTCCCACCATCCCAGCAGACCCTCCCCATGGCCACCAACCACCACAAATCCCCCCCCCACCACCACAATAAAGCCAGTGCCAGGACATCAGTTTAGGTTTGTTCCTGGAGGGGGAAACTGAGGCACGGGGTCAGGGATGCCCATGGGGTGATGGGAGAGGACTTAAGGACCTGCTGGTGTGCCCTAAGCATCACTTCCCTTGCCCACCCCATACGACCCCTAAGGACCCCCCCATCTCCGTTACCCCCCTTTAAGATGAGCACCCACATCCCAACCTGCACCCCCCCCCATCAAAGCAGCCCCCGTTCACTCTGAAGCCTAAGGATGCCCTTAAAGCCCCACAGCCCGGAGCTGGTCCCCTGGGTCCCCAGAGCCCATTGGGGTGACTCTGTGGGGCTGAGCCCTCTGGAGGTGGCCCAGGCGTGAGCTGGGAGCGAAGAGCTCAGCATCAGCGGCGTCCCCATGGGGCAGAGGCGGAGGTGAGGGTGTGACTGAAACTCCCGCTTGGTCACATGGGGAAGCCACGACAGGAACTGGGTGCTGGAGGAGGCAGAGAGGAGCCGAGGTACCGCGGGGGGGGGAGAACGGGAGGGGGACATAAGGGGGATACAGGGGGGATACAGGGGGTGGTACCCCAGGGGGATGCTCCGGCCTTGGGGGTGTGTTTAAGGTGCTGGGGATGGAGGGAGGGATGAAACAACACCCTGAGGGGTGATGGGTGCTGCAGATGAGGGTGTTGGAGGGTGATGGCGCCCCAAAAGTGATGCTCTGCCCCACCCCCCCCCCCCCGCCATCATCAGGGTTTGGGCACCCTCCTTGAATCAAAGGTGGTGGGGGGGTCCCAATGCCACCCCCACTCAATGAGGAGGTGCTGGGGTGCTGCCACCCATGGGTGCGCCCCAGGGTGCTGGGGGGTGCCCAGGGACTGGGGGCTGGGGGCTGGCGATGGGAGGAAATGAGGCTTCTGCGGTGACGGAAGCGCCCGCCTGTGCTTGGGGCCGGGGAGGTGACAGGGGACCTGTATGGGTGTCACCGTGTCATGGGTGTCACCATATCGTGGGTGTCACCATATCGTGGGTGTCACTGTGTCATGGGTGTCACCATATCGTGGGTGTCACCGTATCATAGGTGTCACCGTGTCGTGGGTGTCACCATATCGTGGGTGTCACCATATCATAGGTGTCACCGTGTCGTGGGTGTCACCATATCGTGGGTGTCACCACGTCATGGGTGTCACCACATCATGGGTGTTGCCATATCATGGGTGTCACCGTGTCATGGGTGTCACCATACCATGGGTGTCACCTTGTCATGGGTGTCACCACATCATGGGTGTCACCTTGTCATGGGTGTCACCACATCATGGGTGTCACCGTATCATGGGTGTCACCCTGTCATGGGTGTCACCACATCATGGATGTTGCCATATCATGGGTGTCACCCCGTCATGGGTGTCACCATATCATGGGTGTCACCGTGTCGTGGGTGTTACTATGGTTCTGGGTGTCACCATGTCCTGGTACCTCTATATCATGCTATGGATGGAGGCTTCAGGGGCCAGGGGCACCCCAGGGATGTGACACCCACAAATGGGGACCCCACCATGGACAGGGGCACCCCAGGGATGTGGCACCCCCAAGATGGGAGAAGAGCACCCAGATTGGGGTGCCCAGATTGGGGTGGGCACCCAGAGCATCAGATTGGGACATCTGGATAGGGGGCCATATAGGGTGCCCGTACATGGGTGTCTGGATAGGAACACCCTGCTATGGGTGCCCTGGATGGGGGTCCCCTAAATGGGGGTACCCAGATATGGGTGCCCAGATAGAGGTGCCCATATGAGGGCACCCAGGTAGGGGTCCCTGGATGGGGGGGCCCATACAGGGTCCGTGGTCATGGGTGCCTATATATGGGTGCCTGCATAGGCGAAGCATGAATGGGGGTGTCCAGATGTGGTTGCCTGGATGGGGGTACCCACATAAGGGCGCCCAGATGTGGGTGCCCAGATGTGGGTACCTGGATGTGGAGGGTACCCCAAGGGTGGAGATGCCCCAATAGGAACACTTGGATGGGACACCCAAATTGGGGCTGATGGGTGCAGACACCAGGTTAGGGGTGCCCAGCTGAGGGCACCCATCCCACCCCCCCCACCCCATGGACACCCATGGAACGTGGTTCTCCCCATCCCACAGATGGAGGTGATGGAGAAGCCCCCTTTAGGACCTGAGCCACCAACGCTACTGAAGAGCTACCGATGGCGAACAGCAGCACCCATGGGTGCTGAGCGGGGCGCAGGGTCCCCGGGCAGCCACCGCTGGACCCGCTTGCAGGGGTGGAAACGTTCCTACAGCCACCCTGAAGCCGATGGACCCAATGATGGGGTGGGAAGGGGCAGCTCCAACCTGGGGGCACCCAAAGGCAGCACCCGCCGGTCCCTCTTCCAAAGGGCTTTTTCTGCCCCCACCAAGGGGACCAAGGAGAGCAGAGCACCCGAGGGTGGCAAAGCCACCCTGCAGAGGTACCTGTGCTCCATGGCCAAGAGGAAGGGGCATGGGGAGAGTGGAAGCAGGGCTGAGAAGGTGCCGCTTGATGCTGGTCCAGGTATGGGGTGGTGGGGAGGGTGGGGGTCAGGGCGCTGGAGGTGTGTGCTGGGGAAGGGGGTGGTGGTTGGGGTGGTGATGATGATGGGTGATGGATTGGGGGTGGTGGGTGATGGTGATGGGTGATGGATTGGGGGTGATAGGTGATGGTGATGGGTGATGGATTGGGGGTGATGGATTGGGGTGATGGGTGATGGAGTAGGGGTGATGGGTAATGATGATGGGTGATGGATTAGGGGTGGTGGGTGATGGTGATGGGTGATGGATTGGGGGTGATAGGTGATGGTGATGGGTGATGGATTGGGGGTGATGGGTGATGGTGATGGGTTATGGAGTAGGGGTGGTGGGTGATGGTGATGGGTGATGGATTGGGGGTGATGGGTGATGGTGATGGGTGATACCTTGGGGGTGATGGATGATGATGATGGGTGATGGATTAGGCGTGATGTAAGCGGATGATAATGATGGGTGATACCTTGGCGGTGATGGGTGATGGGTTGGGTGCTGGTGGCTGGTGGGCAATGGAAATGGGCGATGCTCTGGGATGCGGTGAGTGATGGGTGGTGGTACCTCCACGGCCACATGTCCCCTGGCACCACCACACTGCCCATGGGTGACAGAGCCATGGTGGGCACCCAATGTCCCCCTGCAGTGAGCACCCATGGGACATCACCAGCTCTGCTGGCCCCAGCACCCAATGGCCCCGTGTGGGACGTCTCCCACTTCTCACTGGTGGACGGACACTTGGTGCTGGTGGGCCGGGACGAGGAGGTGAGGACGTGGGGGCACCCAGGGGCTTGTGCCGGAGTCCTTTGGGTGCCAGCGGGCACCCATGGGTGCTGGCGCCTGACCCCGATGTGCCACCAGGCCTCGTGCAGGAGCAGGATGGGGAGCTCCATGGCTGAGAGCTTCAACGTGCACCCAGCGGGTGGCAGGAGGGACCCCGGTGAGCTCATGGCACCCATGGGTGCCCGCACCCTCTGTCATGGGTGCTGGTGTGTGCAGGTTCAGTGCATGCAGCCCCTTGGGCCATGTGCTGTGCCATGCACCATGCGTGTGCCATATGGCGATGCGTCACGCGCCGTGTTGTGCCATGCGGCCACCATGCACCATGAATCATGGCCATGTCCTGTGCCATGCGCCACACCGTGCCCCACACCATGCCCCATAGCATGTACCATGCCATGCCGCATGCATCCCACTGTTCCCCATGCATCCCACCATGTGCCATGCATCCTACTGTTCCCAATGCATCCCACCATTCCCCATGCATCCCACTATTCCCGATGCATCCCACTATTCCCGATGCATCCCACTATTCCCCATGCATCCCACTATTCCCCATGCATCCCACTATTCCCCATGCATCCCTCCGTGCCCCATGCATCCCACCATGCCCCATGCATCTCACCATTCCCAATGCATCCCACCATTCCCCATGCATCCCACTGTGCCCCATGCATCCCACCATTCCCCATGCATACCTCCGTGCCCCATGCATCCCACTGTTCCCAATGCATCCCACCCTGCCCCATGCATCCCACCATTCCCCATGCATACCTCCGTGCCCCATGCATCCCACTGTTCCCAATGCATCCCACCGTGCCCCATGCATCCCACCGTGCCCCGTGCATCCCACCATGCCCCATGCATCCCACTGTTCCCAATGCATCCCACCATTCTCCATGCATCCCACTGTTCCCAATGCATACCTCCGTGCCCCATGCATCCCACTGTTCCCCATGCATCCCACCGTGCCCCATGCATCCCACTATTCCCCATGCATCCCGCCATTCTCCATGCATCCCACCGTTCCCCATGCATCCCGCCATTCTCCATGCATCCCACCCTTCCCCATGCATCCCGCCATTCTCCATGCATCCCACCGTTCCCCATGCATCCCACTATTCCCAATGCATCCCACCATGCCCATGCCCCATGCAGCACCCCATGGCCCGTGCCCCCCACGCGCCCCACATGGGAGGAAGCTCAGGCTGGGTGCAGGGAGGAAGCGTTGGGTGCAGCGATGTCACCACTTCCTCCCCCTGCTGCGCCTGCTGATGGGCTGATAAACCCCCTTGGGGCTCCTCACCACGGGGCCCTGGTGCTGCTCAGCACCATGCAGGGACCTGCATTACCCCCCCGCCAGCACCCACATGGCCAGGGCAGGATAAACCCCTCTGCACCCTTCTCCCTTTCACCCATCAGCACCCATTTGGCTGCATCTGAGGGTGATGGATACAGGGAGGGACCAGCAGGATTTGGTACCCACACCCCGGTGCACGCTTGATGGGTATAGGGGTTATGGGTGCATCCTGCACCCCCTCAGCCCTGTATGGTGCTGGGGTGCTGATGAATGGGTGTCAATGCCCGGTGCCCCCCCCCAGACCCTGCTGTAGACGAGCGGAGCACCCATAGCCCAGGGAGAAGCACCGAGAGCGACACCTCCCAGTCCCACAACGTCAAGGTGGGCACCCCCAGCACCCATCACCCCAACCCCTATGGGTGCTGCGCACCCATGGGTGACTCAGCACCCACCTCCTTCCCCGCACCCAGGGGCTGCTATGGAAGAGGCTTTGGGACCGCAAAGGTCGTGGTGGCGGCCCCAGCACCGACAGGTACAGCACCAAAGCGATGGGTGCCCGGGGTGGGCCATGGCTGCTGCTGGGGGTGCCCCGGTGATGGGGTCTGTGCCCCCCATAGGGTCCCCAGCCGCTGTGGGTCGAGGGAGTCGCTGCTGCCAGCACCCAGCGTGGCCGAGCTGGACCTCAATGGGGACAACGTCCTCGTGCGGCCCCTGCATGGCAGCATCGTGGGGGAGAGGTTCTGCTTTCAGGTAATGGGGTGCACGGCACCCATAGGGGCACCCATGGGGGCACCCCAGGGAGCTTAAAGGGGACCCTGGGGCACCCAAAGCACCCTGGAGGGGCAGCCAGGGCAGTCCAAGCACCCTGAAGGGGCACCCTGAGCACTTCAAGCACCCTAAAGGGGCACCCAGGGCACCCTGGAGGGGCACCCAGAGCAATTCAAGCACCTTAAAGGGGCACCCAGGGCAGTCCAAGCACCCTAAAGGGGCACCCAAAGCACCCTGGAGGGGCACCCAGGGCAGTCCAAGCACCCTAAAGGGGCACCCAAAGCACCCTGGAGGGGCACCCAGAGCAATTCAAGCACCTGAAAGGGGCACCCAAAGCACCCTGGAGGGGCACCCAGAGCAGTCCAAGCACCCTAAAGGGGCACCCAAAGCACCCTGGGTGAGCACCCTGAGCAGTTCAAGCACCATAAAGGAGCACCCAGAGCAGTTTAAGCACCCTAAAGGGGCACCCAGGGTGCCCTGGAGGGGCACCCAGAGCAATCCAAGCACCTTAAAGGGGCACCCAGGGCACCCAGAGCAATCCAAGCACCCTAAAGGGGCACCCAAAGCACCCTGATTGGGCACCCAGAGCAATCCAAGCACCCTAAAGGTGCTCCCAGGGCCCCCAGGCACTGTGAAGGGTACCCCCAAAGGCCACCCCAGCACAGCCCTTGGCCATGGGCACCCATGGGTGCCCCTGCAGACGCCCTCCCTGCACCCAGGTGATCACGGGCGAGGGCAGCCGCTCCTTTGGGTGCACGTCCCTGGCCGAGCGCGACCGCTGGATCGAGGAGCTGCGCCGCACCGCGCAGCCCAACAAGGTGGGACCATGGGGGCACCCATGGGGCACCCCCGGCACCCATAGGGTGCCCCCAGTACCCTGACAGGAGGGTGCAGAAACCTCCATCCCTCTCGGGTGTGGTTTTCCCCCTCCGTGTCCCCTGTTGCCCTATGGGAGCTCAGTTGTCCCCTGTCCCCATGTCCTGCCCTGCCCATATGTCCCCTCCTTTTCCCTATATCAGTCCACGTCCCCATATCCCTTCCATTCCCCCGTGTCCCCTCCTGTCTCCATTCCCCCATCCCCACATCCACCCCCAAATCTCTGTCCCCTGCCGCCTTTCCCCATCACATTCACCCACTCCTTCATGTCCCCCATGTTCAATGTCCGCTTGTCCCCATATCCCATGTCCCCATGACCCCATGTCTCCTTATCCCAGATCCCATATCCCCTATCCCATATCCCATGTCCCGTATCCCATATCCCCATATCCACATATAGCATATCCTGTATCCCATATCCCCATATCCCATATCCTATAGCCCATATCCCATATCCCCATATCGCATATATCATATCCCATATCCAATACCCTGTACCCCATATCCCATATCCCATACCCCGTACCTTATACCACATATCCCCATACCCCATACCCCATACCACATATCCACATCCTCCATCCCCCATCCCCCATCCCCCATCCTCCATACCCCATATCCCATATCCCATACCCCACGTCCCATACCCCATATCCCATACCCCATTTCCCACATCCCATATCCCATACCCCATACCCCATATCCCACACCCCTTACCCCATATCCCACATCCCATACCCCATATCCCACATCCCATACCCCATATCCCATACCCCATACCCCACACCCCATACCCCATATCCCATATCCCATACCCCATACCCCACACCCCATATCCCATACCCCATACCCCACACCCCATATCCCATACCCCACACCCCATATCCCATACCCCATACCTCATACCCCACATCCCACACCCATATCCCATATCCCACCCTACAGGACAACCGCGAGCGCCTGGAGCTCTCCCTTAGCCTCTGGGTGTACGAAGGTCGGGACTTGCCCCCGCGGCGGCGCCTCCGTTGTCACCTCCACCTCGATGGCGCCCTCTTCGCCCGCACCACGGCCAAGGTTGCCGGGTCCGATGGCGACCTCTTCTGGGGCGAACTCTTCCAGTTGGGCGCCCTCCCTCCCACCCGCGCCCTCACCCTCGCCCTGTGCCACGAGGAGGACCCTACTCAACCGGTGGCCTCCATCACCATCCCCTTGACTGAGCTATCGGGTGTGCGGCAGCCCCTGGAGCGTTGGTACCCATTGGGTGGCCCCGGCGAGCGGGTGCCGGCGCTGCGGGTGCGCGGGCGCTACCGGGAGGTGCGGGTGCTGCCCATCGTGCGCTACAAGGAATTGGCTGAGTTCATCACCTTCCACTACCGGGAGCTCTGCGCCCATCTGGAGCCCATCATTGCTGCAAGGCACAAGGAGGAGCTGGCCGGGGCCCTGGTCCGAGTCTTGCATAGCACTGGGAAGGCCAAGGTGGAGCAGGGATGTGGGCATGGTGGGTTGGGTTGGGGTGGATGAGTTGGGTTGGGTTGGGATGGGGTGGATGGGTTGGGTTGGATTGGGATGGGGAGATGGGTTGGGTTGGGATGGATGGGTTGGGTTGCATTGAGATGGATAGGTTGGGTTGGGTTGAGTTGGGATGGATGGGTTGGGTTGAATTGAGATGGATGGGTTGGGTTGGGTTGGGTTGGATGGATGGGTTGGATTGAATTGAGATGGATGGGTTGGGTAGGGTTGGGATGGGTAGATGGGTTGGGTTGGGATGGATGGGTTGGGTTGCATTGAGATGGATGGGTTGGGTTGGGATGGGATGGATGGGTTGGGTTGGGACGGATGGGTTGGGTTGGGATGGAAGAGTTGGGTTGCATTGAGATGGATGGGTTGGGTTGGGTTGGGTTGAGTTGGGATGGATTGGTTGGGCTGGGTTGGGATGGATTAAGTTGGGATGGGATGAGATCAGGTGGATGTGTTGGATTGGGTTGGGATGGATGAGATCGGTTGGGTTGGGATGGATGAGTTGGGTTGGGATGGATAGAATCATAGAATCATTGAATAGTTAGGGTTGGAAAGGACCTTAAGATCATCCAGTTCCAACCCTCCTGCCATGGGCAGGGACACCTCCCACTAAACCATGTCACCCAAGGCTCTGTCCAGCCTGGCCTTGGACACCACCAGGGAAGAGTTGGGTTGGGATGGATGAGTTGAATGGGTTTGGTTGGAATGGGTGGGGTTGGCTTGGAACGGGTTGGGTTGGGTTGAATTGAGTTGGCCTGGGATGGAATGGGATGGGATGTCTAAGTTGGGATGGGATTGCTGGGATGGGAAACGCGATCCAGGGGAGTGCCAGGAGATCCTGGAACATCCCAGGGTGGGAAGATCAAGTCAGTTGGGTCCATGGGTCCTCAACACATCCACCCACAGTCGTTCCTCGTTGACCTCGGTGTGGCGGAGCTGGAGCGCTTCGATGACCACGAGGCCCTCATCTTCCGGGAGAACACCTTGGCCACCAAGGCCATCGACGAGTACATGAAGCTGGTGGGGGGCAAATACCTCCAGGACACACTGGGTATGGCTGAACAGGTCTTTGGGGGACATTATGAGGTGTTTGGGGTGCAGGACAACTTGGGCATGATGTTACAAAGTGCTCCAGAGAGTTATGGATTGGGTTGACCTGGGATGGGATGAGGTCAGGTGGATGGGTTGGGATTGATGAGTTGGGTTGGAGTGCATGAGTTGGGTTGGGGTGGATGGGTTGGGATAGATGGGTTGGGTTGGATGAGTTGGGTTGGGATGGGTTGGAATGGATGGGTTGGGATGGATATATATATTGGGTTGAGATGGATGAGTTGGGTTGGGATGGATGGGTTGGGTTGGAATGGATGGATTTGGTTGGATGAGTTGGGTTGAGATGGATGAGTTGGGTTGGGATGGATGGGTTGGGTTGGAATGGATGGATTTGATTGGATGAGTTGGGTTGGGATGGATGGGTTTGTTGGGATGGATGAGTTGCATTGGGATGGATGGGTTTGGATGGATGAGTTGGGTTGGGATGGATGGGTTTGTTTGGATGAGTTTGGTTCGGATGGGTTGAGTTGGAATGGATGGGGTGGGATGGATATATATATTAAGTTGAGATGGATGAGTTGGGTTGGGATGGATGGGTTGGGTTGGGTGAGTTGGGCTGGAATGGATGGGTTGGGATGGATAGATTGGGTTTGGATGGATGAGTTGGGTTAGGATGGATTGAGTTAGGTTGGGAAGGATGGGCTGGGATGGGTTGGGTTGGGAGGGATGAGTTGGGTTGGGATGAGTTGGGTTGGGATGGGTTGGGTTGGAATGGATGGATTGCGCTGGGATGGTTGGGTTGGGATGGATGAGTTGGGTTGGGATGAGTTGGGTTGGGATGGGTTGGGTTGGAATGGATGGATTGCGCTGGGATGGATGGGTTGGGATGGATGGGTTGGGTTGGAATGGATGGATTGGGTTGGGATGGATGGGTTGGGATGGATGGGTTGGGATGGATGAGTTGGGTTGGGATGGATGGATTGGCTTGGGATGGGATGGATGGGTTGGGTTGGGTTGGGATGGATGGGTTGGGTTGGAATGGGATGGATGGATTGGGTTGGGATGGATGGGTTGGGTTGCACTGCAGGGCACCCCAGAACACCCATGGGGACGTGATGGAGGCTGGTCACAGCCATCCCCGCAGTGGTGGCTGCTTGGTCCCCCCATGGGCTGCCCCTTGGTGTCCAGGTGAGGCCGTGGCCCAGCTCTGCACCTCGGAGGAGAGCTGCGAGGTGGACCCCAGCAGATGCGCCGGCCTTGACCTCTCCGACAACCAGAAGAACCTACGGCACGTCTGCGAGGAGACCTTCCAGCGCATCGCTGCCTCCTGCGAGTGAGGGACAGCCCTGCGTGGCCATGGGATGGACCCCAGCAGGGGCAATGGGGCTGGCATGAAGGAGGCCTCCAACACCAGGAGGACCTGGGGATGGACATGGGCACAGGGATGGGTCTGGGGGACAGGGATAGGAATGGGAAGAAGGACAGGCACAGGCACCAGGGTGGGCATGGGGATGGGTCTGGGGACTGGCACCAGGATGGACAGGGGCATGGACATGGATATGAGCGCCACCAAAGACCCAGCTCCAACCTCAGCAACGAGCACAGGGGCCCAGCACATGGCCAAGCACAGGCATGGTGGGCACCGCATCCCACAGCCCCTCATGGTGGCACATGGGGGTGCTCCAGGACCTCCCTCCTGGCTCAGCACCCATGAGGGTGTCTTTGTTCCTACAGCACCTTCCCTGTGGAGCTGGGCGAGATCTTCATGGCGTGGCGGGAGGCGTGCGCGGCGCGGGGCAAGGAGCCCATTGGCCACCGCCTGGTCTCGGCTTCCTTGTTCCTGCGGTTCCTCTGTCCCGCCATCATGTCCCCCAGCCTCTTCGGCCTCATCCAGGAGTACCCGAGCGAGGCCACCTCCCGCACCCTCACCCTGGTGGCCAAAGTCATCCAGAACCTGGCCAATTTCACCACGTACGGCACGGTACCAGCATGGGCGGGACGTGACCATGGGGAAGCCGTGGGGTGATGGGGGCATCTCCTCCATGCCATGAACCAGCCATGGGGCAGTGGGGGCATCTCTGTTCGATGCATGGACCTGATGTGGCCCAGCTGCAGAGCCTTACATGTCATCTGTGTTGGCCCGACCTATGGGGGCTTGGTTCGTGAACATGGAAGTGTCTTCACCCATGTTCTGGCTTGTAGACAGGGTGGTGACATGGTGCAGGGACATTGACTGGGATGGTTCTGGTCTTGGTTGGGTCTATGGATGGGCTTAGAATCATTGGACCCAGTTTGGCCTAAGAGGGTGGGTTTGGTCACTGATGGGTCCAATGACTTGGTCTGTGATCCTGGAGGTGGCCTGGCCCATGACCATGGTGGTGGCCCGTGACCATGGTGGCGGCCCATGACCACGGAGGTGGCTCATGACCGTGGTGGTGGTCCATGACCATGGGGGTGGCCCATGACCATGGAGGTGGCCCATGACCATGGTGGCGGCCCATGACCATGGAGGTGGTCCATGGCCGTGTTGGTGGTCCATGACCATGGGGGTGGCCCATGACCATGGAGGTGGCCCATGACCATGGTGGTGGCCCATGACCATGGTGGTGGTCCATGGCCGTGTTGGTGGTCCATGACCGTGGAGGTGGTCCGTGACCATGGTGGTGGTCCGTGACCATGGAGGTGGTCCGTGACCATGGTGGTGGCCCATGACCATGGAGGTGGTCCATGACCATGGTGGTGGTCCATGACCATGGTGGTGGCCCATGACCATGGAGGTGGTCCATGAACATTGTGCTGGTCCATGACCATGATGGTGGCCCATGACCATGGTAGTGGCCCGTGACCATGGAGGTGGTCCATGACCATGGAGGTGATCCATGACCATGGTGGTGGCCCATGACCATGGAGGTGGCCCATGACCATGGTGGTGGCCCGTGACCATGGTGGTGGTCCATGACCACGGAGGTGGCCCGTGACCACGGAGGTGGCCCGTGACCATGGTGGTGGCCCAGGCCATTACCCAAGTAACCAGCCATGGTGTTCCCCAGCTTTGGCGAGAAGGAGGCCTACATGGGCTTCATGAATGAGTTCTTGGAGCACAATTGGAACACCATGAGAGGCTTCCTGCAGAGCGTGGCCAACCCCGAGAGCAGCGGCCACATGGCCACCTATGATGGCTACGTGGACCTGGCCCTGGAGCTCGCCACCCTCCACCTTCTGCTCTGTGACATCTTCTCCAGCCTGGACCAGGTGCCACCAACCCGTTTGTCCCCAAGGGTGACTGGCAAGACCGGTGGCCACCTACTTCTCCACGTCTATAGAGTTGGTGTCCACTGCCCCATGGCCACCCATTGTCACCTTAACGTCCATGTCTTGTCCTGGTAGGCCACGCAGAAGGAGCTGGAGCCCCTGCCCACCATCCTCACCGCCATCAAGGAGGGGACCCCTGTCCCTGTTTCCGTCAGTCTCATCTCCACCACGGAGCGAAGGTACCAGTGGGTGGACACAGGGACACGGGGCCCTGGTTGGGTTTGGGGGATGTTTCTGGTAACAACCGGGTTTGGGGCGTCTCTGGTTCGGGTTGGGCTTGGGGTGGTTCTGGACCTGCTGGGTTTGAGGTGCTTCAGGTCCAGGCTGGGGTCAGGACATGGGTTTGATCCCCACTGGAGCCTCTGGTCCCGTTTCAGTTCATGGTGGTTCTGATCCCTCCTGGGTCCTGGTCCCAGTTGGGGTCAGGTTGGTTCTAGTCCCTCCTGGCTCCATCATCCCCCAGGATTCATCCATCAACCATCCCTCCATCCCTCTGTCCATTCCTCCATCCATCATCCATCCATCCATCATCCATCCATCCATCCATCCATCCATCCATCCATCCATCCATCATCCATCCATCCATCCATCCATCCATCCATCATCCATCCATCCATCCATCCATCCATCCATCCATCCATCCATCCATTCATCCATCCATCCATCATCCTTCCATCCATCCATCATCCATCCATCCATCCATCCATCCATCCATCATCCATCCCTCCATCCTTCCCTCTCACCCCCCAGGCCCGCAGAGAGCTTTAAGCCCGGCTTCGTGCCTCCGCGGGACCTGGGCAAGCACAGCCCCCTCATCAAGAGCCAGTCCCTGCTCAGCATCCGCCGGGTGCGGGGCCGGGAGGAGGGACCCGAACCGGAGCCAACCCCGGCCCCGGCCCCGACGCCGGCCGCGGCCCCCGGCCGGGAGCGCCGCAACGTGCAGCGCACGCAGAGCGTCCCGGCGCGGAGCAGCGGGGCCCGGCGGCCCCAGAGCAGCGCCCAGCCCCGGGCAGAGCCGTCAACCGCGGACCCCCCGGGGGCCATCGGCGCCTGCGATGCTCCGGTAAAGGCACCGCAAACCCTCGTGTGGGGCTGGGGCGATGGGGGGGTCATGGGTGTTGGGGGAGCCCAGCACCCCTGGGTGCTCCCCATCACCCCCGGCTGCCCCCTTCCCTTGCATGCACTCGATACCCCTGGGTGCCCCCCATCACCCCTGGGTGCTCACCATCCCCCCCCCCCCCCGGTGTCCCCCATCCCCCTCGGGTTCTCCCCATCACCCCTGGGTGCCCCCCATTCACTCTGTATTCTACCCATCACCCCTGGGTGCTCCCTATACCCCTGGGTGCACCTCCTACCCATGGGTGCACCCCAACACCCCTGGGTGCCCCCCATCACCCCTGGGTACATCCCCTACCCCTGGGTGCCCCCCAACACCCCTGGGTGCTCCCCATCACCCCTGGGTGCCCCCCATTTCCCTGGGCGCACCCCCTACCCCTGGGTGCTCTCCATCACCCCCAGGTACCCCCATCCCCCTGGGTGCGCCCCATCTTTGGTTGCACCCCATCATCCCCTGGGGTACACCCCCCTATCCCTGGGTGCCCCCCAGCACTCCCTAGGTCCTAATGCCCCCATCCGCACCACTGATGGGTCCTAAAGCCCCCCATCCATCACTCCCCTGCCCCGTGGCCCCCCAGCACCTTGCGTGCGCCCCTGGGTGCCCCTCACCTGGTAGTGCCATCACCTTAGGGTGACACCACCGCTTGTGCCACCACCCTGGGGTGACACCCGGGGTTAAAGCAGCACCCAATGGGTGCCCCCGGTGCCGCAGGGCCGCGGGAAGCTCCGCAAGTCCACGGTGCCCTGGCAGCGCTACGTGGAGGAGGTGGCGGCGGTGGTGGCAAAGGGAGAGCTCTATGGCATCCATCCACTGGAGGAGGTAACCATGGGGTGGTGGCAACCAAAAGCCATTGGGTGCTCCATTGGAGAAGGGAACCATGGGGTGGTGGCAACCAAAAGCCATTGGGTGCTCCATTGGACGAGGAAACCATGGGGTGGTGGCAACCAAAAGCCATTGGGTGCCCCATTGGAGAAGGGAACCATGAGGTGGTGGCAACCAAAAGCCATTGGGTGCTCCATTGGAGAAGGAAACCATGGGGTGGTGGCAACCAAAAGCCATTGGGTGCTCCATTGGAGAAGGGAACCATGGGGTGGTGGCAACCAAAAGCCATTGGGTGCCCCATTGGAGAAGGAAACCATGGGGTGGTGGCAACCAAAAGCCATTGGAGAGCCCGTTGGAGGAGGGAACCATGGGGTGGTGGCACCCAGAAGCCATTGGGTGCTCCATTGGAGAAGGGAACCATGGGGTGGTGGCACCCAAAAGCCATTGGGTGCTCCATTGGAGAAGGGAACCATGGGGTGGTGGCACCCAAATGCCATTGGGTGCTCCATTGGAGAAGGGAACCATGGGGTGGTGGCAACCAAAAGCCATTGGGTGCTCCATTGGAGAAGGAAACCATGGGGTGGTGGCAACCAAAAGCCATTGGGTGCTCCATTGGAGAAGGGAACCATGGGGTGGTGGCACCCAAGAAGCCATTGGATGCTCCATTGGAGAAGGGAACCATGGGGTGGTGGCAACCAAAAGCCATTGGGTGCTCCATTGGAGAAGGAAACCATGGGGTGGTGGCAACCAAAAGCCATTGGGTGCTCCATTGGAGAAGGGAACCATGGGGTGGTGGCAACCAAGAAGCCATTGGATGCTCCATTGGAGAAGGGAACCATGGGATGGTGGCACCAAGAAGCCATTGGGTGCTCCATTGGAGAAGGAAACCATGGGGTGGTGGCACCAAGAAGCCATTGGATGCTCCATTGGAGAAGGGAACCATGGGGTGGTGGCACCAAGAAGCCATTGTTGCCCCATTGCCCCCATCGTTGTCCGCCAGCACGGGCGGGTGCTGGAGGCGCTGAGGAAGGAGGTGGAGCAGAAGCAGGAGCAGGCGCGGGCGCTGGAGCTGCGCGTGGCCGAGGTGGAAGTGCAGCTCCAGGGCATGGAGCGGGAGCGGGAGCAGCACCGGGAGCAGCAGCAGAGACTCCGGAATCAGCTGGAGGAGGCCAATGCCCGAGCGGCCACGTTGGGAGCCAGGTAGGGGTGGGGATGGGAGCGGGTGACACAAAGGGTGGGTGCTCCAAAGCAATGGGTGCTCCAAAGGAATGGGTGCTCCAAAGGAATGGGTGCTCCAAAGGAGTGGGTGCTCCAAAGCAATGGGTGCTCCAAAGGAATGGGTGCTCCAAAGCAATGGGTGCTCCAAAGGAATGGGAGCACCAAAGCAATGGGTGCTCCAAAGGAATGGGAGCACCAAAGCAATGGGTGCTCCAAAGGAATGGGAGCACCAAAGGAATGGGAGCACCAAAGCAATGGGAGCACCAAAGCAATGGGTGCTCCAAAGCAATGGGTGTTCCAAAGGAGTGGGTGCTCCAAAGGTGTGGGTGCTCCAAAGGAATGGGAGCACCAAAGGAATGGGAGCACCAAAGCAATGGGTGCTCCAAAGCAATGGGTGCTCCAAAGGAATGGGTGCTCCAAAGGAATAGGTGCACCAAAGGAATGGGAGCACCAAAGGAATGGGTGCTCCAAAGCAATGGGTGTTCCAAAGGAATGGGAGCACCAAAGCAATGGGTGCTCCAAAGCAATGGGTGCTCCAAAGGAGTGGGTGCTCCAAAGGAGTGGGTGCTCCAAAGGAGTGGGTGCTCCAAAGCAATGGGTGCTCCAAAGCAATGGGTGCTCCATAGCAGTGGGTGCTCCAAAGGAGTGGGTGCTCCAAAGCAATGGGTGCTCCAAAGCAATGGGTGCCCCAAAGGAATGGGTGACCGAAGCAATGGGTGCCCCTAAGCAGTGGGTGCTCCAAAGCAATGGGTGCTCCAAAGCAATGGGTGACCCAACCTAGTTGGTGTCCTAAACCAGTGGGTGCCATAAAGCAATGGGTGCACCAAACTAATTGGTGTCTTAAACCGATGGGACCTAACCTCCAAAGCAATGGGTGCTCCAAAGGAGTGGGAGCACCAAAGCAATGGGTGCTCCAAAGCAATGGGTGCTCCAGATCAGTGGGTGCTCCATACCATTGGGGATCCCTCCACCATTCCAAGAGCCGGGCTCATCACATCCCAATCCAGGTTGACAGCGGCTGAAGGCAACAGGAAGAAGGACCTGGAGAGGCTGAAGAGCAGCGAGGAGAAGAACCAGGAGCTGGTGAGAGCCAGGACATGGGGCACCCATGGGTGAAAAGGGTAACAATGGGTGGCAATGGATGATAATGGGTGACAATGGGTGACAAAGGTGGCAATGGGTGACAAAGGGTGACCAAGGGTCACAATGGGTGACAATGGGTGACAGTGGGTGACTGTGGGTGGCCATGGGTGACGATGGGTGGCAATGGACAGCAATGGGTGGCAATGTGTGTCAATGGGTGACAATGGGTGAGAACGGGTGTCAATAGGTGTCAGTGGGTGACAACGGGTGACTATGGATGGCAATGGGTGACAGTGGGTGTCAGTGGGTGACAGTGGGTGGCAATGGGTGTCAATGGATGGCAGTGGGTGACAGTGGGTGTCAGTGGGTGACAATGGGTGTCAACAGGTGTCGATGGGTGTCAATGGGTGACAATAGATGACAGTGGGTGTCAATAGGTGACAGTGGGTGGCAACGGGTGTCAATGGGTGTCAATGGGTGACAGTGGGTGTCAATGGGTGTCAATGGGTGACAGTGGGTGACAATGGGTGTCAGTGGGTGTCAATGGGCCCCCCAGGAGAGACGAGTGCTGGCGCTGGAGCAGGAGCAGGAGCAGCTGCAGGCCACCATCACCCAGGCCTTGGGCCACCACAGGAGGGTGGGACACCGGGTGCTGGGGGACGATGCCCAGGCCACCAGCGTGTGACCACCCTGGGGCCAGGGTGTCCATGAGGCTTCCCAAGGGGATCACCCCCATCCCATGGGATAATAAACAGCGTTGGGGTCACCTGCACAGGGTGGTTGTGTCCTGTGACCTGCCTGGGACACGTTGGGGCCGTGGGGACCCTTTGGGGCCATGGGGACCCTTTGTGGCCATGGGGACCCTTTGGAGCCATGGGGACCCTTTGGGGCCATAGGGACCCTTTGGAGCCATGGGGACTCTTTGTGGCCATGGGGACCCTTTGGAGCCATGGGGACCCTTTGGGGCCATGGAGACACATTAGGGCCATGGGAACATGTAGGGGCCATGGGAACACGTTGGGGCCATTGGGACACTTTGGGACCATGGGGACACATTGGGACCATGCGGACACATCGGGGCCATGGGAACACGCTGGGGCCATGGGGACATGTTGGGGACATTGGGACACGTTGGGGCCATGGGGACCCTTCGGGACCCTTCAGGACCATGGGGACCCGCTATGGCCCCGTTGTGCCCCCGTTGTGTCCCCGTGGTGTCCTCGCTCGATTCGCCCTGGGCCGCCCCTTACGGGACCTTCCCCGTCCGCCACTCTCAAGATGGCGGCGGGGCGCCAACGTCGCTCTCCGATGACGCACCACGCCGGCGCCGCTCCCTTCCCTTCCCCTCCCGCCACTCCCAAGATGGCGCCGCCGCCTCGCCGCCTACGTCATCAGCGGCGCGCCGGGAAGTGCGGGTGGTGGCGGCGGCGGCTCCGGTTGGGGGGGGCGTGGAGGGGGGGGCGCGGCGGGGGCGGTTCGGCCCAAGATGGCGGCGGCGGCGGCGGAGGCGGCGCTGGGGCCTCGTTCGCCGCCCCCAAGATGTCGGCGGCGGCCTGGTCGCGCCCGGCGTGACGTAGTCAGGCCCCGCCGCCGGGAGGGAGGCGGGGGAGCGGTCGGAGCGGAGCGGGAGGCGGCGGCGGCGGCGGCGGCGGCACCGGGACCGGGGGGGCCCCCGGCGGGGGATTTAAAGGGACCATGGCCCCGTCGCGGCGGCTGCTGCGGGAGCCGGAGCCGGGCAGGAAGCGGCGGCGGTTGCAGCAGCGGCGTTGCCGCTGAGGGGGAGCAGCCCGGCGGGCCCGGCCCCGGGGGACCTGCGGGGTGAGTGCACCCGGAGAGCGGAGAGGGGGGGGGCCTCGGCCCGGCGGGAGGAGCCGCGCTTGGGGCGGGGGGAGGCGGCGCTGACACCCCCCAGGACCCCCTGTACCGGCCCCGTCCGGGGTGCTGAAACGAGGGGTGGGGGCACCCGAGGGCTGAGGTAACCGGGAAGGGACCGGGGGGGCCCCGGTGTCCAGGGGGGAACCCGGGGTCTGAGGTAAACGAGAGGGGGCCGGGGGGGGCATCAGTACCTGCGGTAACCGGGAAGGGACCGAGAGGTCCGGGGGGGTCTGAGGTAACCGGGAAGGGACCGAGGGGTCCGGAGGGGCCCAATGGGTCCGGGGGGGGGGGCCTCAGTACCTGAGGTAACCGGGAAGGGACCGAGGGGTCCGGAGGGGCCCAATGAGTCCGGGGGGGGTCTGAGGTAACCGGGAAGGGACCGAGGGGTCCGGAGGGGCCCAATGTGTCCGGGGGGGTCTGAGGTAACCGTGAGGGGACCGAGGGGTCCGGGGCATGGGGGTCTGTGTTGATGGGGGGGGCGGGTGTCCGGGGGGGTACAGGAAGGGCCGGGGGGGGCCTGTGTTGAGTTGGAGACCCAGGGCCTGGCACACGGTGCCGGGATGGATCCAGATCCCTTCTGGCGCTTCCCGTTGGCCCTTCCCGTGCTCCATCGGCCCGGGGGGAAAGGGACGGAGCTGCGCCGAGGGGTTCAAGCCGCATCCGGGCATGGAATCTCCACCGGGAGCTCCTCAGCCCGGTTCTCCGCTGCTTGGAGCCGGGAATGTGCCCCCTTCCCAAGCAGCTCCGTGGTGGGGAGGAGGTCGGAGCACAGCCACCGCATGGCACCAATGGCAGGAGCGATGACCCGGAGCACCTTTGGCTTATCCCGGTGTTGTTTGACACCACTTGGAATCCTTTTGGATCATCCCAGCGCAGCTCAACATGGAATTCCCTTCCCAGAGCATGGTTTTGAGGAGGTGCCGCATGGATCCTCGCTGCTTGAGGCTGGGAAATCCCCTTCCCACAGTGCCGACCACCCTGCAGCCGAATTCCCTGTGGATCCCAGCGCTTGGATCCTGCCCAAACCCCCTTGGATCCTGCCAGGACCCCTCACCGCCGGATTTGCCGGAGCCAAATAGGAAGAGCTCCGCCGGGAGCGCGTCCATTGCTCATTCTGGCTTTGGGATGGGGGGCAAAAAGCTGCTCTTGTCCTAAATGAGCTTGGTAATGCCAAGGAGGAAAATCATCCAGGATCAGCCCTGGGAGCTTCCCGGATCCTCCCTGAATTCCTTTTGCATGGATATCTGGAGTCCTCTTCATGTGTTTTCTTCGTGGCTCTGATGTGTTTTGCATGGAGATGGTGTTTGTGCCACCTCGGTTGTAGCCTGGGAGGGAACGGGAAAGACCGGCACCGTTGTCCCATGATCCTGTAAGGAGGAAGGAATCACATGGAAAACCCACGGAGCTGGAATGTGCCGGCTTGGAGCGAGCTGGACCCTGTGAGCTTGGATGTGAACTGGTTTGGAGAGGGCAAAATGGGCACAACCACCGTGTGGCTCTGCTTTGCTGGGCAGGGGGCAAGAGGGGGCGTGGAGGGGGCAAAAGGGGACATGGAGGGGCAACAAGGACATGTGGAGGGGGCAAAAGGGGACGTGGAGGGGGGCAAAAGAGGATGTGGAGGGGGCAAAAGAGGATGTGCAGAGCAAAAAGGGGATGTGCAGGGACCAAAAGAGAACGTGGAGGATCAAAGTGAGCACATGGAGGGGCCCAAGAGAGCGCATGGAGGGCCCAAGAGAGCGCATGGAGGGGCCCAAAGAGCGCATGGAGGGGCCCAAAGAGCGCATGGAGGGGCCCAAAGAGCGCATGGAGGGGCCCAAAGAGCGCATGGAGGGGCCCAAAGAGCGCATGGAGGGGCCCAAAGAGCGCATGGAGGGGCCCAAAGAGCGCATGGAGGGGCCCAAAGAGCGCATGGAGGGGCCCAAAGAGCGCATGGAGGGGCCCAAAGAGCGCATGGAGGGGCCCAAAGAGCGCATGGAGGGGCCCAAAGAGCGCATGGAGGGGCCCAAAGAGCGCATGGAGGGGCCCAAGAGCGCATGGAGGGGCCCAGAGAGCGCATGGAGGGGCCCAGAGAGCGCATGGAGGGGCCCAGAGAGCGCATGGAGGGGCCCAGAGAGCGCATGGAGGGCCCAAGAGAGCGCATGGAGGGCCCAAGAGAGCGCATGGAGGGCCCAAGAGAGCGCATGGAGGGCCCAAGAGAGCGCATGGAGGGCCCAAGAGAGCGCATGGAGGGCCCAAGAGAGCGCATGGAGGGCCCAAGAGAGCGCATGGAGGGCCCAAAAGAGGACGTGGAAGGGGCAAAAGAGGACGTGGAAGGGGCAAAAGAGGACGTGGAAGGGGCAAAAGAGGACGTGGAAGGGCCAGAAGGAGCCGTGGAAGGGCCAGAAGGAGCCGTGGAGGGGCCAAAAGGAGCCGTGGAGGGGCCAAAAGGAGCCGTGGAGGGGCCAAAAGGAGCCGTGGAGGGGCCAAAAGGAGCCGTGGAAAGGCCCCCTTAAAAGGGGATCCAAGTCCCAACCAAAGTCTCCCTTAAGCCCAAGTCTTCCTGAGGCTCCAGCCTGGAGGATCCCGGGTCACGAGTTCCTCCCGGAGCCGTTTGGCCTTGGGGAACGGCCCCTTTTCCTTCCCGACTTCCAGGGCAGGGAATGATTGTCCCCACTTAACCGGTTTAGCATTTAAATTGTCCCGATCCTGCTCCGCCTTTGCATGGCTCTGGGCTGATGGGTTGGGGGAAGGGATTCCTCAGTCTGGCTCTCACCCTGGAGCCAGAGCTTGGGAAGCGACCTTGGGAAGAGGCTTTGGAGACAGCACGGTGAGCACTGGGAGTCTTTTAGGGTGGTGGTATGGAGCAAATTGGAATGGGGGGGGGAAATCCTTGTTTTTCCCTATCCAGGTGAGCTTAACCCCCCCCCCCCCCCCGGTTGGGTTTTTGGGAAGGATGGTGGCACAGCACATGGATGCAGCCGTGTTTTGGGAAGAATCAAAGGGAAAACTTGTGGAAGTCTGTGATTTATGGAGCAAGGGGGGGATGTGACACTGATGTCACTCCTCCCCCCCACAGCCCTCCCGGTCTGTGCTGGGTTTGGGGTTGTAGTGGGTGATGCTGAGCTTGATTCCAGGGAGTTGGTGTCATTCCAGGCATAGGGAATCTGGCACGGCCACTGTGGGATGTGGTGGGGAGCAAAGGTTGGGACGGAGCGCAGTGCTGAAGGCGTGCGGGGGTTCAGTGCTGGGGAAAGGAGGTGGCAGCTTCCAGTGGGATTCTCCCAATGGATTCTGTCCTGGAGTTGGCTCAGATCAACCCCCCAGCCCCCCCAAAATGCCGTTTTTAAATATAAACCCATTTTGGGGTGGTTTTCACCCATTCTCACCTCGATGGATCCCCCTGGCTTGGGAATGCGCTGGGATCTCCAGTTGGCTCGAGATGTGGCTGCGATTAAGAAGGGAAAACTCCACGATGGCTTTTCCAAGCCTGGATCCCAGCTTCTCTTGCCTGTCCCCCCATGCCTTTCCCTTCAGTGGGGTGGTGCATTTGGGGATGATTCCTTGCTGTTGGGAATTACCAGGAGGAATGTCAGTGCCACGCTGGAACAAGGCAATGTGGAAGCTTTTCCAACGCTCCTTGGATGAGCCACTGGTGGGTGAAGTGGTAAACTGGGAATGCTGTGTGTGTCCGACTGGATCGAAGCTGGATGGTGGTTAAAGATGAAGCCGGTGTGGGGAGAGTGGGTGGCTTCATCCCAGTGGAGCATCCCTGATCCCAGCAAATCCCTGAGCATCCACAACTTGGGCTTTGCTCCCCAAAACCCTCCCATGGACATGGAAGGAAGCGTGGACGTGGAGCCAATTGTGACAGTGAGAGCATCCCACCAGCCCTGGGTGCCAATCTGGGATGCTTCCCAAGGAATATCCATACATCGAAAGCCAGCTGGAGCACCTGATCCTGACGGATGAAAGCCACCCCGGCGCGTGGAGCCGACATAGGAATGAGCTGAATTGATTTGCTCTTTTCCCTTCTTATGAGCAAACTCAACCCACATTCCCTGGGGGAGCGGCGGCATTCCAGGTTGGCATTTCGGGATGGCTGCAGGCTGTCGGTTGGGGTTTGCTCCATCCCTTCTCCTCCCTCAGCCCCCGGGGCAGGAAAACTTCTTGTGCCAGCTTGGAATAATTCCCTCTTCATTTGCATTCCTTACCTTGAAGGTATTTATAGGCTCTTCTCCAGGGTAAATTTAGCTCCTTCCTCTCCTCCCGTGTGCCTTTATCCTCCCATGGAGCTGATAAGCCCTTTAGTGCCTCTTTCCTCCTGGTTTTCCCTTCTCCGTCGGGATCTGGATTCAGTCTGTGCTGCAGAGAGCAGGATCCTGAGCTGATCCTTTGATTTCTCCCAGTGATCCCAGTTGCACCCATTCACAGCAGGATCTGGCCCCGGAAGGTGTTCTGGGGTGATGGGTTTGGGTTGCGGACATCCACACTGAAGTGGCCAGCATTTGGTTGCCCCTTTGAGGGGTCCCAGACCCTGCAGGGGTCCCCCGTTCTGGAGGTACCCATCCATTAGGATTCATCCAGGGGGAAGGATGCAGCATCCCAAATCCCACCTCCCCCCCCCCATCCTGTGTTTAGGGGTGGCTGGTGGCAGAGCCGAGCTGTGGCTTTCCCATCATGGAATGGAATTGGGGGGGGATAAAGGAGCAGTTTGAGGGTGACCGGTGGGGGGTTGGGATGTGCATGGCAGGGAACAGTGGGGATGAGCCTGGAGGGCAAATTGGGGTGCAGGGAATGGGGGGGATGCTTCATATTGGGGTCCATCCAGCAGGGACCCAGCACCAAGGGGTGAGTGATGGGACCCGGTGTGTCTCCTGCTTCTGGGCCACCAAGAGCTTTGGTGACCATAGCAAGGCCTCGAGACCCAGAGCAGCCCCTTCTCCTCCAGCTCACCAAAATCCAGCTTCTCATGTCCTCCTCTTGTATCCCTGCTTCCCTCCAGGTTTGGCCGTGGGTCCCTGGCCAGCGGCGTTCCCGAGTGCCGGCGCGGGGCTTTTATCCGAGTGACCCAGCACCATCGGCGAGGGATGGAGAAAGCTGTCCCCGGCTTCTCAGAGCGCCAAGGAGATGGAGGCAGAGCCCTGTTGATGCCCCCAGAGCCGAGCAACGAGGCTTTTCCTCCCCTGGAGTGTCCCCAAGGGGAAGAGCGGAGAGCGGCTTTCCTTCAGGATGCAAAGAAGCCCCTGGAGAACCCTGGGAGCTCGGTGGAAGCGGAGGCAGAGCTTGAGGAAGATGCTTTCTATGCTGAGGATGACCTGGAGACCATGAGCAGAGAGGGGAAGGGACCCTCCAGCGTTGAGCTGTGCCCGTTGCAAGAGGAACCTGATTTCTTCTCATCACTGGCCCGTCAAGAGCCCGACATCGCCCTGGAGGCAGACAACATCGCTGGTGAGTCCCTGGGTTGGTGCCATTGGGGTGGCTTTTGGAGATGGGGGTGAGACCAATGGCATGAGGTTCAACAAGGCTCAGTGCTGGGTCCTGCGCATGGGTCACACCGATCCCATGGGATGCTCCAGGCTTGGGGAAGAGCGGCTGGAAACTGCTCATGGAGAAGGAGCTGGGGGTGCTGGTTGATGGAGCTTGTAGTCAAGAGTCTCCGGTTGTTACTGGTGTCCACTTGGGTGTTGAGATGTTGACTTGAAGTCTTTGGATGGAGCTGGTCTGGCCCATTCCTGGTCTACTCAAGGTGGTTGCTCCAAGTTGTCCATAGATCCCTGTTTGTCCGGTGTCTTTAGAGGATTAACCCTCTCCTGCCTCAGCTTCTCCATCAACCCAGTGCCAAATGCTGGCCAGATGCCACCACCTGAACCCCTCCATGTGTTTGCTCCCCTGTCCTTCTGCATCCCTGCATCCCTGCTGGCAATCAGGTGGCCATGGATCCCACCAGTGGCCTCTACTTGTCCCCTGGCTGGTGGGTGGCTTTGTCCCCATCTGGAATGGGAGTCTCCATCAACAGGATTGACTTCAAACCTCATCTCCTGGTTTGCAAACCCCCATCACTGCCTCCCAGCTGGAGAAACCAGGGTGAAATGGCCCCAAATGCCCCAAAACGGAGGCCCACCAGGCTAAGGGCCTTATGGGGTGGGAAAACCCCACACAGAAGCTGATGATGCCACCAACCTCAAGGCTTTCGGGCTCTTCTGATGTTCTTTGGTGGCTCTGTTCTGCTCCATTGGGCTTTGAGCTGAGCAGGAGGAAGGAATTCCCATCTCTGGTGGTGGCACCTGAACCCTCTCCAGCCCGAAGAGTGATGGGGGCTGGCACAGAACCCTTCCCATGGCCTTTTGGTGGCTTCTTTCCCCTTCCTTGCTCCTCGGGGGGCTGTTTTTGGCTGTTCCTTGGAAGTGTTTTGGGAATGCTGAAACAACCGGGACTCAGAACCGGTTGTGTGTGGTACCAACAGGGTCTGAGATGCTCCAGCCTTCACCCCATCACTATAGGGGGGCTCATTCCTGGCCCTCCATGGGGTGTTTGGGGATGGTGCTTCCCTGTGGGACCCACAGGGTGGGATCTGAATGGTTGAGCCTTTATCTCCATGCTCCTGGTCCCGCCTTGTGCTTATCAGCCCAGCCAGGAGGGATTTCCTCCCCATATCAGCACTGGGATCATGGGAGCGGTTGGAGCTGTGGTCAGAGCCCATGGACACGTGGAGCTTTCACTTGGTTCTTCCTTCCCCCCCCCTTATGGCTTGGGGGTGCCCTCAGTGTGTCCCCCACGTCCCCAGAGGTGATGGAGCGTGAGGAGGTTTCACTGCAGGTGAGGGGAGGTTCTGGAGGAGGATTTGCCCTCATGGCACTGGGAATGGGGAGGTTGAGGTGGTTTGAGCTGCAGTGTGGGCTGGATGATGCCATGAGGTCCCTGATGTGGGGACATGTTGTTTTGGGGTTGCGGGGGCACTGTGGGGTGTCCCAGGGTCCCAACGTGGGGACATCCCGCTCTGGGTCAGGAGCGGTGTCACCAAGGCCCCTGATGTGGGGCCACGTGGGTGCCCTGGAGGTGCTGTGATGCCACAAGATAGAAGAACAAGGAGCTTTTGTGGGGCTGGTGTGAGGTTCTGGACCCCAAATCGGGGGTTTGGTGGGGTTTGATGGGAATTTGATGGGGTTTTGTTGTGCATTTGGTGGAGTTTGATGGGGTTTGATGAGGTTTGATGGGCATTTGATGGGGTTTTGATATGCATTTGATGGGGTTTGATGAGGTTTGATGGGGTTTTGATGTGCATTTGATGGGGTTTGATGAGGTATGATGGGCATTTGATGGGGTTTTGATGTGCATTTGGTGGGGTTTGATGAGGTTTGATGGGCATTTGATGGGGTTTTGATGTGCATTTGGTGGAGTTTGATGGGGTTTGATGAGGTTTGATGGGCATTTGGTGGGGTTTTGATGTGCATTTGATGGGGTTTGATGAGGTTTGATGGGCATTTGATGGGGTTTTGATGTGCATTTGATGGGGCTGGTGTGAGGTTTGATGGCATTTGATGGGGTTTTGATGTGCATTTGGTGGGGTTTGATGGGGTTTGATGGGCATTTGATGGGGTTTTGATGTGCATTTGGTGGAGTTTGATGGGGTTTGATGAGGTTTGATGGGCATTTGGTGGGGTTTGATGGGGTTTGATGAGGTTTGATGAGTATTTGGTGGGGTTTGATGGGGTTTGATGAGTATTTGGTGGGGTTTGATGGGCATTTGGTGGGGTTTGATGGGGTTTGATGGGCATTTGGTGGGGTTTGGTGGGGTTTGATGGGGTTTGATGGGCATTTGGTGGGGTTTGATGGGGTTTGATGAGGTTTGATGAGCATTTGGTGGGGTTTGATGGGCATTTGGTGGGGTTTGATGGGGTTTGATGAGGTTTGATGAGCATTTGGTGGAGTTTGGTGGGGTTTGATGGGGTTTGGTGGGGTTTGATGAGGTGCGAATGGGTTTAGTTGGGATTAGGTTTAGGAATGATGGCCCACCAGCTGGGTGCTCTCTGGTCCCATGGGGCTGTAGCCTGTCAATCTCTTTCTTCCTGTATCCTCTCTTAGGAGGTAATTCCAAGGTGTGGGATGTGATGGGCACTGGTGCTGCATACATTGGGAAGTTGTTCCCATCCATATCTCCAGCTTGGGGTGGTTTGGGACCAATCCATCCTTGCATTGGCATTCATTTGCCACTGGGGAATAGTGATGCTCAGCCGCATCCCATCTCTGGGGTGCTGGGAAGAGCCTGGGGTATTGGGTTTGGGATGGAGCCTTGCTCTTGATGGTGGCCTCTTGTCCCCAAGCAGGACATGGGTGTTGGGCTTGGGTTGTGTCACCTACCAACAGAGCATGTGTGAGGGTCCTGAGGTGCTGTCGCCTGTCCCACCTCTTCCTGATGGATGTTCCAAAGAACATCTGGATGAGCCTTCTGGGGGACATGGAGCAAAGACCTGGAGCAGTTGGGTTATGGGAGCCTGGGATATCAACTGCACAGGATGAGGAGCTCAGAGTATCCTCAGCCCTTCCAGTGCTGGGGTTCCTCCTGGATGTGGGCTTTGGTGGGTGCTGGGACCTCCCGGCAGCATCCTAGGTTTAGTTGGGAAGTACTGGAGTGAGTTTGGGTGGGTTTTGGGGTGGACCACGTTGTCCGTGCATGAGGGGTCCCCATGTTGAGGTGCTCCAGCCTAGGAAATGATGCTTTGGTTTGATGTTGGCTCGAGCAGAGAGCTCCGAGCCTTCCGTGTAGCCCATCCCAGGCTGTGTTTGCCATGTGCTGGGGCACTTCATGGCCCATCCTTGAGCCCCATCCAGTGCACATCCACAAGACATGAGACCAAACACCTACTGGAGGTGCAGCTCCTCCTAATCTCGCCTTAACTCCTGAGGACAGCCCCTGGTGCCTCCATCCAGTGGCTCTTCCTGGCATTCCTTACCCAGGCCCATGAAATCAAGGCCGGTTTCCCCCTTATCTCCTTCCTTGCTGGACTTGGGCTGAGTTTAAGCTCTCGGCTTCCCTGAACTGGGAGGTTCTGCTCCCATTCCCAATGAC
The DNA here is from genome assembly GCA_039720435.1 of Amazona ochrocephala. Lineage (NCBI taxonomy): Eukaryota > Metazoa > Chordata > Aves > Psittaciformes > Psittacidae > Amazona > Amazona ochrocephala. Next base: position 281,710 of record CM077901.1, read on the forward strand.
CTTCCCGACTGCTCCCACTTGGTGGATGCTGCCAAGGGAGATGTCATGTTGTTGCCTAGCAAGTAAATAAGTGAAGGCCTGAGGCCAGGACGAGAGGCAGGGCTTGGCTGGAGCCGGGATGTGGAGTGCACTTGGAAACCTGGAAGTTGGATGGAAAAACCCCACGCTGCATCCCTGTAACAGTGAATCTCTTCCCAAAGAACCCCTGGGGTCTGGTGAGACCCTTTTTGGATGCTGCATCCAGCTCTGGTGTCCTCAACGTAAGGACATGGAGCTGCTGGAGCAAGGCCAGAGGAGGATGAACAGGGCCTGGAGCAGCTCCCACATGGAGCCAGGCTGAGGACATTGGGGCTGGAGAAGGGAAGCTGCATGGGATGCTCAGAGCAGCTTCCAGGGATGTGGAGAGGGCCCTTCATCAGGGATAGGACAAAGGGTGATGGGTTCAAACTGGAACAGGGAAGCTCAGGTTGGAGATAAGGAAGTTCTTCCCTAGGAGGGTGCTGGCACACTGGGATGGGGGGAATGGAGAAGGTTTGGATGCCTCATGCCAGGCTGGAGCAAGCTGCTCTAGTGGAAGGTGTCCCTGCCCACGGCAGGGGGATGGAACTGGATCATCTTAAGCTCCTTTCCACCCCAACCCATTCCATGATTCCATGACTTTGGGGATCAGGAGCTTTCCACCCATGCCATGGCCTAAGCCCCAAAGCAGGGATATGGTTGAGTGCTTGGCTGGAGATGTGGTCCTCACGTATCCCACCAAGAGGATGGGGAGGAGCATTGAAGGTGGGCTTTGACCTAAAGCTGTGGCCTCACATGGACAAGGTGTATGGTGAGGGGGGGTCCTGCCTGGTGCATAGGGAGAAGGGCTCATCCCGACACTCATCCCAGCACCTGCCGTGCCTGTCTTTGGGTGCCTATAAATAACTCCCAGATCCACTCCCGGAGCTCCTGGAAGTGGGCCACGGGCTATAAATAGGCTGGGGACAACTCTGGGCACGGCCAGGGATTCTCCTGGTGCCTCTGCAAAGTAGGACATGGCCCAATCCTGCTTCTCCACTGGGTGCTGCACTGCTGCGACTCTGCTTTGTGGCCATGCAAAGGCAAGGTCTCGGTTGGGGTTTGGGGTGGTTTGTTTGGGTGCAGCACCCCTGGGTGCTGTCCTGCTCCATCCAGGTTCTCCCGAGATGTGGAAAACCTGGAATCTGGTGGTTTCTCCTTGATATCAGTGGGATAAAAGCCCTTTAGGAGCGTGGTTGCGGCAAGAGGAAACTGGTGCTGGGTCAAGCTGGGGATGAGGAAGCTTTGCACAGGGCCTCCTGCAGCTCTATGGCTGGTCAGGATCATGGTGGGTAACCCCAAAATGCTTGGATTTTGGTGTTTTAACAGCAAAAAGAGGGTTAAAGGAACTCTTGGTTGATGATGGTGGTCCCCTCATAGGTAGGGATGAAGGGAATGCAGAGCCTTTAACACCAGGGATGGGCCCTGGGGCCACCATAGGTGGTGGCCCACAAGTGGGGAGCGATGACCTCCCGGTGGAGTTCGATTTGGATGGGATTTGCTGCCGCAATTCCACGCGCAGAAGTGGCCCGATGGGATTCATCCAACTGGGAATGTTGGGCAATGGCCCCGTGGGACCTTCTGGAGAGGTCTCAGTCAAGTGGGAATGGTCAAAGCCAAGGTGGATTTGGGAGGGAAGGTCGTCTCATCCTGACTATCCTCGTGGATGAGGGAAGGTGCCTCTGTTCCACAGCATCCTTCTCCATTGTTGCTTTTTGGGGTGCTTAAACCCAGTTTTAACCATGGTGAGGCCAAATCCTTCCTCCATTGATGCTGTTTTAGGTGCTTAAACCCAGTTTTAACCATGGTGAGGCCAAATCCTTCCTCCATTGATGCTGTTTTAGGTGGTTTAACCCAGTTTTAACCATGGTGAGGCCAAATCCTTCCTCCATTGATGCTGTTTTAGGTGCTTAAACCCAGTTTTAACCATGGCGAGGCCAAATCCTTCCTCCATTGATGCTGTTTTAGGTGCTTAAACCCAGTTTTAACCATGATGAGGCCAAATCCTTCCTCCATTGATGCTGTTTTATGTGTTTAAACCCAGTTTTAACCATGGTGAGGCCAAATCCTTCCTCCATTGATGCTGTTTTAGGTGGTTTAACCCAGTTTTAACCATGATGAGGCCAAATCCTTCCTCCATTGATGCTGTTTTATGTGTTTAAACCCAGTTTTAACCATGGTGAGGCCAAATCCTTCCTCCATTGATGCATGGTTAAAACCCAGTTTTAACCATGGGGAAGCCAATGGTTCCCATTGTTGTTGTTAGGTGGTTTAACCCAGTTTTAACCATGGTGAGGCCAAATCCTTTCTGGAATGGGATGGATCCAAACAAGATGAGTCTGCTCCAGAGGCTGGAATCCCATCCAGCAGCTTGGATTGGAACTGCTCTTCCATGAGCTGCTGGATGTGTCCTCTGCTGACGAGGGAAGTTTGTTGCCTCTGGTCCCATAAATCTTCCTTAAAGCTGGATGGATCCAAAGGGATGAATTTGCCCCTGGAACTCTTTCAGGGAAGTGAAGAAGCAAGGAAAGGTTTGCAAGGATCCTCTTGGAATGCTCTGAAAAGGGTTGGCACCCTCAGTGGGGGCTCTTTCTCATTGCCTTTTCCTTTGAAAGGCTTGGTAATTCCCAGTTTTGGGAATTTTGGGATCGGAATGGGAAACACTGGGGGGAGATTTTGGGTTGAAGGTCGTTGTCCTGGGGGTAAATGGGACTGGGGCCATCCCAAAAGGTGCTTCAGGCTGAGCATCGTTGGTGCAAGTGATGCTCGGAGGTTGCAGCATGGACCAAGCTGGCAGAAGAAGGAGCAGGTTTGGGCACTGCCTGCCCTTGCCCCATGGTCCCATCTGTGGGAGCCTCAGGAATCCCATTGGTTTGGAGTATCCTGGGAATCCCCTCTTTTCCTGGAGCCTGGGATCAAGCCCTTAACCCTCGCTATTGGCCTTGCACCACTTTTCTCTTGGAGGAAGCACAGCCCCAACCTTCTCCTCTTGGCTCCCGGAGCTTTCGGGATGGGTTTGGGCTCTTCATCCCCCTCCTAAGCTCTGCAAACACCCCAAGAGCCAAGTGTGACCCTTGTGCTGTGGGCAGGGAGTGGGGGAGGCTGGGAAGAGGAGCCGAGCTGCTCTCCGGGAATGTGCCGGTTCCCTAGGGATGGTGCCAAGGCAAACAAGCCACGCCGCCGGCTGCTCGCAGCTCCGCATCCTTCCCCCTTCCTCACACCTCCAGCGCTTGGGGTTCATCCCGCTCACTCTGCAGTGATGGAGCCTCATGGGGGGGCTCTTTGACCTGTTGTTGATGGGGTTTTGGGGTGGAAAAGGGGGTTTTCCACCTCCTCGGATGTGCCGGAGGTTTTCCAGCAGGGAGCGGATGCCTGTTGGAGCCGCTGCCGGCTGCGGGCTCTGCTCGGCCGCCTCCACAAGTCAGGGAGCTGCAGGTTGCAAACACACTTGGATGGAATCATGGAATGGGTTGGGGTGGAAAGGAGCTTAAGGCTCATCCAGTCCCAAGCCCCTGCCATGGGCAGGGTCACCTTCCACTGGAGCAGCTTGCTCCAGCCTGGGATGAGGCATCCAAACCTTCTCCATCCAACCCATCCCAGTGTCCCAGCGCCTTCCTAGGGAAGAACTTCCTTATCTCCAACCTGAACTTCCCCTGTTGCAGTTGGAACCCATCACCTCTTGTCCTATCCCTGGTGAAGGTCCCTCTCCACATCCTTGGAGCCCCCTTCATCCCTGGAAGCTGCTCTGAGGTCTCCATGCAGCTTCTCCAGCCCCAGTGTTCTTCCATACGGGAGCTGCTCCAGGCCCTGCTCATCCTCCTCTGGCCTTGCTCCAGCAGCTCCATGTCCTTACATTGAGGACCCCAGAGCTGGATGCAGCATCCAAGCGGGATCTCACCAGAGCTCAGCTGCTCACACTTGATGGAGCCCCATGGGGGTTGTTGATGGCTCCCATTGAGCTTCTCCTCACCCAACACCCCCAAATCCTTCTCTTTGAGCTGCTCCATCCATTCTCCACCCAACCTGGAGCAGTGGAGCAGAGCTGGGGGGGGGAATTGTGCTGGGATGAGCTGGAGCTCCATGGATGCTGAGTCAGCAGGGCCAGCACCTCCCCTTGCAGCAGGTCCCCACCTCCGGCTGCTGAGACCACATCCTGAGCCGCTGCTGCCTTCCCAACTGCCGGAAGGTTGTGAGAGGGGGGGCAGGAGAACCTGGAATGGTGACAGAGGGGGACAGGAGAACCTGGAATGGTGACAGAGGGGGACAGGAGAACCTGGAATGGTGATGGTGAGAGGAGGAACAGGAGAACCTTGGACCAGTGATGGTGATAGAGGAGAGAGGGATGCCCTCATCCTGCAGCACATGGTAGGACCCTGGTCTCATGTGGGGTTATGGGAGGGTCTGTGGTGTGATACCAACCAGGGGACGCAGTAGATGGGCTCGATTCCATGCAGGGATGGGATTCCCTCTTGTATGGAAGAGGGTGGGAATGCCCATGCTCTGTTTTAGGGAGTTGGAGGGGACATCAGTGCTTGTCCCAAAGCCCATCCATGGGGAAGGACGGGCCCTCATTGGGTGCTTCAGGGTTTCCTTGTGCCCACTGAGACCCATGGCCATCACTGCGTGTTGCTGGTGGATGGGGAATGTGGAGTGAGTGGCTTCAGCTGGAGCTGACGTGTGATCCATGGTCTTCTCCTATGGGAATTGTCTCATGTTCATCCTTGCTCAGTGGCATCAAAGCTGATGTTGGGGTGCTGCTGGGTTTGATGGTGCCTGAAGCTCCGTGACTCCTGCGGTGGAGGTCCTGGTGATGTGGTTTCTCTTGCCAAGAGACTTGGGGGCACCGGGATGTTGTTCCTGGCCCCCACGTTGTCCTGGTGTCTCCCCATAGCCTTGGCCTTCACCTGGGACAGTGAGGAGAGGCAGTTCCCGACCCATCCCTCATCCAGACTTACCCCTGGAGATGCTTTGTGGCCCCCCATCCCCTTCCCATGCTGCTGTTTTGGATGATGCTCCATCCTCATGGAGCTTCCCAAGTCCCTGAGCCCCGTGAAGGCTTCTACCCCTTCAGGTTCAGTGGTTGGGTGGATACTGGGAGCAGGCAGGATGGAGCTCAAGGATGGAGGTGCCTTGGGGGGACCATTGTCTGTCCCCATGTACAAAAGGAACCCAAGGGGGAGACCAACGGATGGGAATTGTGCTGATTCCCAGCATCCCAAATGCATTCCGGGTGTCTCTTGGTGGGGAGACCCTGCATGAGATAAGTGTCAGGTCATGGAGGAGCTGTTCCTTGGTTTTGGACCTGATCCCATCATTCCCAGTACTTCTCTGCATAAACCCCACTGAAATGGCTCCAAAAGAGCTGAGCAAGGGATGATTGGGATGCATGGAGCTGGCAGGATGGATGGGACCAGTGCATGGTTCCCTCTGCTATGGTTTTGGAGCTGGTTTGTGTCCATGCTGCCTCCGGCATGGCTTGGAGCCAGAGGGACACGTAGGGATGGGTTTGCTCCTCCTATGAGCCTCAGTGAATGCTTTGGTGGAAGGGCGCCATTAAAACCATGGAATCCTGGGGCTGGGAAGCTGTATCCCTTCAGGATGCTGGGTTGTTCACCCCATCCCAGGGCGGCCATCAGGATCAGGATCTGCTCCCCCCCCCCCCCCCAGCCAATACAGAGTCCTCCAAGTCCAAAGTCCCAACTCAGACAGCTCCTCCCAGGCCAGAGCCTGGAGTAAAGCACGAGCAGCTCCCAGCAGTGGGAGCCCAACCCATCCTGCTGCATCCCATCCAATTGGATCCCTTTGTGTGGGAGCTGCAGCTTCACCTGGATCTGGAGCAGAACATGGGGTCCATAGGGGTGGATCTGCTCCACACCTCATGGTCTGCTTCACTTGGGCCCTTTGCCGTGTCTTTCCCTGCCTGTGCAAAGTCCACGCTGGATCTATCAGCACCTGGATGCTGATTGCACAATCCCGGGCATTCCAGCCCTTCAATCCATGAGCTTCCGGCCCATAGAGAGGTGAAGGGACCCACGTTGCTCCCGGGAAGCCCAAGCAGGAGCTGTTGGTGTTGCATGGGCACAGCGGCACCATCGCCGGCTCCATCAGCGGCCACGTGAGACACGATGTGGTGCCAGCTCCTGCTCTCAAGGTCACCTCCCTGCAGGATCCCTGCGTGTCCTGGAGCCCTGAGATGCCACGAGAAGGAAATGTCTTTGGTTTCCATCAGCTTCCATTGGAGCAGGACCTGGAGCTGCATGGAGGAAAACCAACCCCAGCTGTGCCCACTTTGAGGAGGAAACGGGAAGGTTGTCTCTGGCCAAGCCCTCTGCAGCAGATCCTATCCCATGGCACCAGAAGCCCAATTCCCACCTTGCTCCTGGTGAACGGTTGGAGAACATCACCTCTGGCTCCATTCGGATGCTCCTTGAGGCTGGGGGTGAACTGGGTTCTCTTGGAATGTGGTTGTTGCCAAGCATGGGCTGACGCTGGGCTCTTGGGATGGAGGTGTCTCCTCCAAGAGATGCTCTGGTGTGGAGCATCTGATGGTGCTCCTGTGAAGCTCTGCCTCTGGTGGCCCTATCTAGAGTGGGTTGGGGAGGGAAGAGCTGCTGGTTGCCTCCTCTTCTGCAGAAATCCATGTTTGGCTTCTTCCATGGCCTGCCAGAGCTGTGGTTGGGGCTATGGGATGGATTTGGAGATGGGCTGGGATAGGGGAAGTGCTTCCCTGTGTTTTGAGGAGCTAAATCGGAGTTAGGGGCTGGAAAACATCCCATTTCATGGATATCTTCTGGATATCACTGGAACATTCCCAGTGCGGGTTCCTCATTGCCCTGGTACCAAACCCTGGTGCTGGGTCGGGTGGCATCACCCCAGTGACCACCCAGCCACTCAATTGGCCACCAGTGTGCTCCAGTGCCCCCATCCCAGTGCTTATCCCACCAGGTGGGACTCTCCATTGGTTCTCTCACCACTTCTGGTGGTTCTGGACCACGTGTGGAGCCCCAAATCTTTCCTTCCAGGTTCTCTCCATGGTGTATCAGGGACTGGTGTCAACCTGGGGTGGTTCTGCTCTTAAATGAGGCATCTCCAGGTTAAAGCTGGAGCCTTAAGTCGGAGCTGGGCTTTAGCTCCAGAGCTAAACCATCCCTTGCATCACCTCAGCAGATGATGCAATATCTGCCCCCTTGCCTCATCCCAGTGCTCAGATGGGCCCTCAGCCTCTTCTTACCTCCGTTTCTCACTTCCTTTCCATAGGCTGCAATTCCAAAGCTTGGGAGAACGCATGTGGGGTCAGAGGAGGCTCTTTGGGGGGGGGGATTGGGGGCTTTTGGAGGTGCTCAGACAAGAGGTGTTGCTAATTCCTGCCCGCTTTAGTTCAGTTTTGATGCTTGAGGAGCTCAGTTGGGGTCTAAAGCAAGTCATCACCCTCTGAAGGACCTCTTGTTGTCCTCCCATGGAGGCTGCTCCTTGTCCATTGATGTCCTTCTGCAGTGGGAATTGGATCTGGGAGCTACTTGAGTTGGAGCTGAGGCTCCTTCCTTATTCTTCATTGGTGAGATAGGAGATGCAGGAGGTCGGGGTGGGGGGTGTCCGTCATCCCGTCCTGGAAGGGAATCCTGTTGTATTCCAGGATGGAGCCTCTCACGGTCCAGCAGCTTCTGAACTTTGGGATCCGATAGTCTTCTGAAGGGGTTTTCTGTCCATCTTCACCCCTTTCTGCTCCTTTGGGCTGCCACGAGACCTCCACCGTTGGATTGGAAACCGCCATCCAAAAGACCTCTTGGCTTCCAACTCTTCTTTGGGATTTGAATCCTAAAATGATGGTCGGGAAGACCCTCCGGAGCTCTTCATCCCATCCCTGTGCTCAAAGCAAAGCGAGGTTGCTCCAGCCCCATCAAGCTGAGCTTTGAGCACCTCCAAGGATGGAGATCCAAGGAGAAGGCGTCCCACGTTGTGACTTCCTTGTCCTCTCCTTGCACAGGTCCAGGCTTCATCTTCTCTCCACCCTGCAATGGGTGGCTGGAGGTGGCACCTTCACGCTCTCCATCCATCGCATCCTCCAGTCCCTGATGCATGGGGACCTTCATTCGGTTCTCTTCATTCAATGGTGGCTCTACCACCACCTCAGTGACCTTCTGGTGCCCTAGGGACCACTTTGCTCATTGTCACAGCTGCTGTTGGGTGCATCTTTAGCCTTCAAATACATGTTGAGTAGCTCCGGTACAAAGCAACCCGATGTCTTGGTGTAGGAAGCATCTGCCATAGGAAGAGGATGCCATGGAGAAGCATCTCAGTGTTCATCCTGGTGCCTTCTGGGGCAGTGATGGAGGTTGGGGTGAAGGGATTTGCACCCTGATACGTGACTGAGCCTCTTGAGTGTGGTGGCCTCCATAAGGTTCTTCTGGAGATGTTGGCATCTCTCAACCCACAACCTTCTGGGATGTGATTGCGCATCACCAAAAGTATCCGGATCTCTTGGGCTCCATGGAGCTGCTCCTGCATTGGGGATCTCATGGATTCCTCCCTTATCTCTGGCTTTTTTGGGTGGGTTTTGGCCATGGGCTCATGCGATGGTTTGGTTTCAAAGTGTTTCCGCATCCTGCTTGGTGCTTTAGCTCTTGGGAGAGAGGAAGAGCATTGAGGAAAGACCCATGGCCTTGTGTTCATGGAATCATGGAATGGGTTGGGTGGGAAAGGAGCTTGGGATCATCCAGTTCCAACCCCTTGCCACGGGCAGGGACACCTTCCATAGAGCAGCTTGCTCCAACCTGGCCTTGAGCAAGGCCAGGGATGGAGCATCCAAACCTCCTTTCAACCCATCCCAATGTCCCACCACCTTCCCAGGGAAGAACTTCCCTATCTCCAAGCTGAACTTCCCCTGTTTCAGTTGGAACCCATCACCCCTTGTGCTATCCCTGATGAAGGTCCCTCCATGGCCTCCTTATGTTGGGGACAGCACCCAAGTGGGGTGTCCCCAGAGCAGAGGGGCAGGACCCCCTCCTTGGACCTGCTGCTTGGATGCAGGCAGAGTTGAGGGTGTTTGACCTCTTGGAGGAGAAGCCTGAGCTCGGGAATGGGTCCAACTCTGCTCCCTGGGGAGGAGCTGCAGCTCCTGGCCTTGAGGAGCTGGATTTCCATAGAGGGTAACGTGGAGCCTCTGAAACCATGGAATTCCCTCCTCCGGCCGCTTCCAAGCAGCGGGATGGAGGGAGGGATAAATCACCTCGTGTTTGCCTCCAAAGGAGACAGCTTCTAAAAATAGGGATCACACTGGAGCTCTGGAGAGCAAAGGAGTCCCCGGGAGGCTCCTGCCCCCTCCAGCCACGTGCTGGGGGTTTGGGAAGTGTTTAAAGCCTTCCTGTTGGAAGAGCACCCGGAGGAGAAGGATTTGGGGGTGTTGGGGTGAGGAGAAGCTCAATGGGAGCCATCAACAACCCCCATGGCCTGGGGGTCATCACGTGTGAGCAGCCGAGCTCCGGTGAGACCCCGCTTGGGTGCTGCATCCAGCTCTGGTGTCCTCACCATAAGGAGGACATGGAGGGACCTGCATCAGGGATAGCACAAGGGGTGATGGGTTCCAACTGAAACAGGGAAGTTCAGCTTGGAGATAAGGAAGTTCTTCCCTGGGAGGGTGCTGGGACACTGGGATGGAATGGAGAAGGTTTGGATGCCCCATCCCTGGCTTCAAGGCCAGGTTGGATGGGGCTTGGAGCAGCCTGCTCTAGTGGAAGGGGGTTGGAACTGGATGAGCTTTAAGGTCCCTTCCAACCCAACCCATTCCATGATTCTATAAAGGGTTGGGATTTTCCCATCCATTCCCTGGCATTCCCACCAGTGCCTCAGGTTTTCCTGAATGCTCTCCCATGACCTCAGCGGCTTGGCCCTGGATCCCATCAGCCTCTTCCAAAGGGATTCTGGAGCCAAGAGGACTTGCTGTGGGAGCCAGGGATGCTGCCACCTCTCCAGTGCTGATGCTGGATAAACCCTGGATGCAGTGGTCCCAGCTCTGCAGGAGCTCCAGGTGAGACCTTGGAGAAGTCCTCTGCTTCCAGGGCAGGTCCTGCTCATGCATTCATCATGAAGGTTCTCTGGCTCAGTGCGTGGTGAAGGTTCAGTTGCTCTTCACTTATCCCTTTCCTCCATAAGCCCCAGGCATGGTTGGTGCTGGATCTGCTCCCTCCTCCAAGCTGCGCCGACCTCATTCCCATGGTCTCCTGCTCCTTTCCACCCCACCAATGAGCCCCAGGCAACATCTTGAGCATCCCATGACCCAAGGTAATGATGATGATGGAGCAGGGACACAGGGCAGGTCCTTGGCTTGGCCTGGCTCTGGGCCACAGCAGGTATCCAGATGGATTCATGGATTCACCCAGCTTCCCAGCCTGGAAGAACAAGGGAGTCCCGGTTTTCCAAGTGGCTGGACCAGGATGGGGAGATCCGGCATGAGGAACAAGACCACTCCTTGTCCTGCCTTGAGCTCAGGCTTGACCAATGGATCTTGTGGGCCGTGTAGGTCCGATCCAGACCCTTTTCCAAAGGCTTTTCTGCTCTTGAGGAAGGACATGTCCAGCTCTGACGGAGCTCAGCACATCTTCAGGAGGCATTTTCCTGCCTGGCATCTCATGAGCAGACTTGGAAGTGCTTTAGAGGATCCATCCCAAGGGTTCAACCAACCCCGGCATGAAGCAAAGCTCCTCCAAGCCCCAGCTGATGCTCAGGCACCCAGAGAAGCCTTGAATGCATTCCAAAGGCAGGGAAGCATGCCAGTGCCTTGGAGGCCCCATCCATAGAGGCAGGAGAACCGGCCTTCTCCACAGGGTGACCCAAGACAACCCTTATCCAGCCACTCTTCCTGCTTGGCTGCAGGAATGGTTCTCCATCAGAAAGGTTCCTATGGGATGAAACCCTCAAGTGGGACTCAGGAATCCCATAATCCAGGTTGGGCTGAGGTGGGAATGCCGGGCACAGGAGCAGAGGGGGGTTATGGGCTGGGAATCCACCCCAAAACCCCATTTGGTTGCAGATGGTGTTGAAGGAGCCTTGGGTGGACACTGACCTTGGGGCTTTCCTCTCTTGCAGATGAGCCTGATCCTGCTCTGTCCGGTGCTGTCCCGGCTGCTGCTCACAGGACGGAGCTCGGGTAAGTTCCCAAGGGATGTCTCCATGGATCCTCCTCTCCCTGTGCTTCAGTTCCACAAAGCCCGCACATAGCTCCCTGTGTTGGAGGAGGAATTGTCCCACCATGGAGGACATCAGCAGGTCCCTTAGAGCCAGGCAGCTCCATCCCCATGCTGCGGAGCAGTGTGGGCTGCTCCAGTGCATCCCATTTATCCCGCTTCCCAACAAACCTCCCTGCTCTGCCTGCCCTAAGTGACATCCTGGAGCCATCCCAGTTCTTCTTGGAACCATCCCCATTGCCCTCAGAGCATCCCAGTTTCCCTTGGAGCCACCCCGGTTCCCCTCGGAGCATCCCAATTCCCTTTGGAACCATCCCAGTTTCCCTCAGAGCACCCCAATTCCCTTTGGAGCCATCCCAATTTCCCTCGGAGCATCCCAATTCCCTTTGGAACCATCCCAATTTCCCTCGGAGCATCCCAATTTCCCTCGGAGCATCCCAATTCCCTTTGGAACCATCCCAATTTCCCTTGGACCATTCCAATTCCCTTTGGAGCCATCCCAGTTTCCCTCGGACCATTCCAATTCCCTTTGGAGCCATCCCAGTTTCCCTCAGACCATTCCAATTCCCTTTGGAGCCATCCCAGTTTCCCTCGGAGCATCCCAATTCCCTTTGGAGCCATCCCAATCCCCTTTGGCACCACTGGGCCTGTCCCTGCCATGAGGGACAGCGATGCTGGAAGGTGGGTGCTTGATCTGGGTGCATTGGGTGCCCCAAAGGGGTGTCCCAAAGCGCTCGGAGCACCCGGGAAGGGCCGGGATGGAGGTGCCAGCCCAAGGCTCATTATAGTGCCTGTTGTTCCCGGCTCCTTCCTGGGCCAGAGGTTCCTTAAGGAGTTGTTTTAATCCGGTTTTAATCATGGTTTTAGCATGGTTTTAGCATATTTTAGTCATGTTTTACACTTTAGTCCCGTTTTGGGATGTTTTAGTCCCGTTTTGGGATGTTTTAGTCCCGTTTTGGGATGTTTTAGTCCCGTTTTGGGATGTTTTAGTCCCGTTTTGGGATGTTTTAGTCCCGTTTTGGGATGTTTTAGTCCCCTTTTACATTTCAGTCCTGTTTTAGTCCCGTTTTGGGATGTTTTAGTCCCGTTTTGGGATGTTTTAGTCCCCTTTTACATTTTAGTCCTGTTTTAGTCCCGTTTTGGGATGTTTTAGTTATGTTTTAGGATGTTTTAGTCCCCTTTTACATTCTAGTCCTGTTTTAGTCATGTTTTAGGATGTTTTAGTCATGTTTTAGGATGTTTTAGTCATGTTTTACATTTTAGTCCCATTTTAATCCCATTTTAGTCACATTTTGGGACATTTTAATAATGGTTTAGGACGTTTTAATCACATTTTAGTCCTGTTTTACTCATATTTTAGTCATATTTTATGTTTTAGTCACATTTTACTTGTGTTTTACTCCTGGTTTACTCATGTTTTACATGTTAATCATATTTTAGTGATGTTTTAACCCTATTTTACTCATGTTTTATGTCTTAACCATGTTTTACTCATATCTTAATCACCTTTTACTCATATCTTAATCACCTTTTAATCACATTTTAGTCATGTTTTGGTCTCGTTTTAGTCCCATTTTATGTTTTTATCACGTTTTACTCACGTTTTACACTTTAACCACATTTTAGTCAGGTTTTAGTCACGTTTTAATCCCGTTTATGGGATTTCAGTGGTGTCGGCATCACATTTCCCCATTGCCACACCACAGACAATGGGGATCCCGGCCCCCAATCCACAATCATTCCTCTGCAATTAAACCAGGGAAAGGTTTGGAGTTGGGAATGGCGACTGAAGTGGGTTGGAAGGGTCACTTCTTCCCTCAATGTGGCTTTTCCCAGGATGAAGTTGGGAATAAATAGGTTGGAAAAGGAGGCGAGATTGATCCGTGCGGATCTGGCAGAGCTGCTGCCTCCATCCAACAAAGGGCCTTTGTTTTCCTGCAGCACAACTTGAGCCAGTGTTCTGCTGGCCCTGGAGTTGTTGGGCTCCACGATCCAGCAGGTTTCTTCCCTAGGGATGGGTTAGCAGTGGGCAGGAACCGGGATGTGGTGGTTTGCATCCTGCTCTTGGCCATGGGTGCTGCGTAGAGGGAGAAGCCATACGTGAAGCTGGCTGTGGAGGACAGAAGGGTCACACCATTAGGGTCAGGATGAGGACACAGAGGACCCTCGAGTCTGCTTAAGCCCCATGAAGCTGCCATCAGGGCCATTGGGGCTCCTGGATCTCTTGGATCCCAGTTCTGAAGCCTAAATGTGGGGATCCGGTGCCATTCCAGGCTCTCGGCTTCCCCACCACCCCAGCAGAAGAACTTGAGGCTCTTCAGATCCCGTCTCGTGCTGCTGATCCCATGCCAGAGGGAGCCATCCCTGTTGCACCCTCATGGTCCTCACCATGTCCTTTCTTCCCTGAGAAAGCTTCCAAGCCCAATGTAGGCCTTAAAACCCCACCAGGCTGAAACTGCCCCTTTGGTCCAAGAGACCATTGGGATGGTCCATGTTGACCACGAGATCTGTTATGGCCTGAAGTGAGAAGCATCATTGCTAAGAGCACATCCCCCTGTTGAGGTGGGAATAAAGGAGACCATCAGGTGTCCAAGCATCCCAAGAAGTTAGGAGGGGAAAGGGAAGGAGAAGCAGAGAGTGGGATGGAGCAAGGGAAAGGCAACGTGGTGATGGGAACCCCACAGTCCTGTTGTACCTGGCAAGAAGGTGGCAGAGCCAATGTAAGGAGCAGATAGAGCCATCACCAAAACAGGCTTGGAGCAAGGCCAGGAGAAGGGATGGGTGACCTCATGTCCCTGCTCATCGCAGGGGGTTACAGATGAGCTTTGAAGGTCCCTTCCAACCCAAACCATTCCATGATTCTAAGGTGCAGAAACGTGGCCACAGGAAGGTGGGATGGGATGGGCTTGGTCCCAAGTCTTTATTGGGGACAATATGGGAGTCCCCATGAAATCCCATCCCGTGTCACCCTGTAACACCAACGGGAATGTCTCCGTTGTCTCCTTCAGCCCTTCTGACCTCTCCAAACTCATTTGCAGCTCCACGGACGAAGAGCATTTGGAGTTCAAGAAGGCTTTGTACAGAACGGATGCCAGGAGCTCCTTGGACCTGCGAGCCATGGCCTGGGACAGCTCCACCCTGGAGAGCAGAGCAGGCGATGGCAGAGAAGAAAGCACTTTAAAGAGGCTCCCTGGCTTGAAGGACTTGAAGGACACGCGGTGCGTAAAGGAGGCACCGTTTGCCATGGAGCCCCAGGTTGTGAACGCGGTGCAGGTGGACCCTGAGAGTGACTCTGAGGACCTGGGTGGTGGCAAGGGGACAGCGGGGCCACCCAGCCCTTGCGCTGGGGCATCGGTTGGCGGCGGCGAGGAGAAGTACCTGAAAACGGAACCAAAGCAACTTGAGGGCCTCAGCAAAGAGCACTTAGAGAAGGGCAAGAGGGGGATCCAGAGGGTGGACTGGATCCCAAGGCCCACCGGAAGCCCAAGTCCTCACTATAAAGACATGGGCAAGGTGACAGATGTAGCAACCAACCTGCCCTTCCGGGGCCAGGCCGTGCTTGAAGTGCCTCCTCCGCTGTTCAGGAAAACACTGAACCCTGTCCTCAGCAAGGCCAAATCCCTGGAGAGCGCCTCATCCCATAGGAAGGGGCTGCTGGTCGACTCGGACTTGGGGGAGCTCAACCCGCTCAACGCGGCCGAGTGGACCATCCCAAAGCTCGGCGCGGACCTGGCCGTGGGCAAACAGACCTGGACAGTGAATGCTGAGGACTCGGTGGAGAGGATGCCGTTGATGCCTCTGGATCCTGCTCCCTGCAGCTCCTACGACATCGAGATGAGGCCCTATGTGTGCAGTGTGTTGGTGGAGGAGCAGGGGAAGGAGGAGCTGGGTCCGGAGGAGGACCCCACGGTGTACACCTGCATCGAGTGCAGCATCTACTTCAAGAAGAAGGAGCACTTGATGGATCACATGCTGCAGCACAATCGTGGACCAGGGAGGGACCAAGACAGGGATGCTTTGGGAGGACAGTGTCAGTTCTGCTGCAACGAGTGTGGATGGGCCTTTGGAGACCCCGCGTCTTTGGAGCAGCACAAGAGGCTCCACCAAGAGTCCAGGGAGAAGATCATTGAAGAGATCCAGAAGCTGAACGAGTTCCCAGACGAAGGCCGGGATGCGCGGCTCCAGTGCCCCAAGTGCGTCTTTGGCACCAACTCCTCCAAGATCTTTGTCCAGCACGCCAAGATGCACGTCAAGGAGAGGAAGGACCAAGGGGCCAAGAAGCTGAACCTCTTTGGAAGCACGAGCAGCGGAGAAATCCAAGACAGCCCCATGCACGGCGTCTACAAACACTTCAAACCCAACGAGCACGTGGCCCTGCAGATGCAGGTTCCGCCCCAAAGCAGCAGCAGCAGCAAAGGGCTCAGCACCTGCGTGCTCTGCAGCTTCCCGGCTCCCAACGACACCATCCTCAAGGAGCACATGAAATACGCCCATTCCCACCTCTCCTGGGACACGGAGGTGTATGAAGATGATCCCAACCAACCCGGAACCAGCAGAGATGCCTACAGCCCGGCCCGGCCGGCCCGCTTTGCCGACACGGATTACTTTGGCAAAGCAGAGCAGCTTTTCCCACCGCCTTCCCAGGAAAGCACATCCCATTACGAAGCTGTTCCCACTTTTGCCCTGGCTCATCCCAGACACAACAAGAGCAACGGGGCCGGCAAGAAGGACTACCAGGCCTCAGGGTTTCACGCCAGGAAAGCGGCTCCCTATGGTGCCCCCCACAAGACCTTGGGATTATCCGGTTTTCCCTCTGCTAAAGCTTATTCCCAGTTCGCTCTGCAGCAGCTGAAAAAGAAAGGAGGAGCTCAGCCCCTTGAAGGAGAAGGCGATGCCCTCAGGAGTCCCCCCATGGGGCTGGAAGAGCTCAGACACAAGTGGCTGTTGGGCAGCGATGCTGTGAGCATGGAAGAGGAGATCTCCGGAAGCACGGAGATGGATTTGGGGGAGAACAGAGGCGTCAAACCCCTCAGCATCCCTCAAGCTGCCCTGGACCTCAAGAGGACGTTCAGAGACACCTTGAAGGCCACGGACCCTTCGATAGCTTCGGAGGAGCAGCAGCAGCAGTTGCGGATGATGGTCCCCATCGTCCTCCTGGAGGAGGTGAACCTGCATCCCAAAGCGACAAAGAGGCCCCGGGGGAAGCCCTTCAAGAAGAAAGCGCTGCTCCCATCCCGGGATTTCCTGATGGAAGAGCCCATCCCCTTGGATATGCTCCTGTTGGATGCTCCTTTGGAGGGTCCTCTGGAGCTCGACGACCTCTTGGACTCTGACTCCCCCATGCTGAAGAACGAGGAGCGGAAATGTCCCTATTGCCCTGACCGCTTCCATAACGGCATCGGGCTGGCGAACCACGTGCGGGGCCACCTCAACAGGGTGGGGGTGAGCTACAACGTCCGCCACTTCATCTCGGCAGAAGAAGTCAAAGCTATTGAGCAAAAGTTTTCCTTCCAAAAGAAGAAGAAAAAAGGTAGTATGTATTCAATTCACCGTGCCCCTCTTTTCTTGCCCTCCTCCCACCGCCGCTTGGGTATGTATGGAGCCGTGCTCCACCGCGACCGCGGTGGCCACGGCGCCGCGTCGTCCCGCGCGCGGTAACCGCCGTCGGAATGGGCTCGTCCCGGTGGCGTTGACTCTGTCCCTCTCTTCCCGCAGTTGCCAACTTCGACCCCAGCACCTTCAGCTTGATGCGCTGCGAGTTCTGCGGCGCCGGCTTCGACACGCGCGCCGGGCTCTCCAGCCACGCCAGAGCCCACCTGAGAGACTTTGGGATCACCAACTGGGAACTCACCATCTCGCCCATTAACATCCTCAAGGAGCTGTTGGCCAACTCCTCGGAGCATCCGATGCTGCAGGCGGCGATGGGAGCGGAGCCTTCATCCCCGAGCAGAGAGAGGGAAGCTCATGGCTTCGGGCCTCGCAAGAGCATGACCCCCATGTCGGAGTGCAGCATTCCACGTTCTCCTCTGTCCCCGTTCCCTGCATCCTGGGGGGATGAGTCCCTGCAGTCCTACAGAGATGGTGAGTGTCCATGCGAGCCCCAAACCCCTTCTGATGACCCCAACCCATGCTGGAGGGTGGGTATCTGCAGGAAAGGGTTGACCTGGTGTAAGCTGGTGTTACTGATGCTGTGTCCTGTCTGCTGCTGGTTTGGGGCCGGAGGGATGGAGGTGCCAGCAGAGGAGAGGGTTGGCTCGTGGAGAGCTCACATTCCATCAGGGAGTTGTGCTTTGGATGTTCAGGCTTTGCCCTTTGGAAAGGTGGTGTTTGGGAATGAGGTTGCCAGTTGGGAAGCCCCTAAAGCCTCTCCAATCGCAGGCTGGAGGAAAGGAGAAGAGTGTGGTCACTGGTGCCAGCCCAGGCTGGGGGCACTCCTCCATGCAGGATGCAACCTCTGGTCTGGGATCTGTGTTCACCCATCAGCTCCTTGTTTTCCAGAGCTGTTCCTGCAAGGGGCAAGGCCCCCTTCCCAAGCGGGTTTGGATCTGAGCTGCTCCCCCTCCAACAGTGAAGCTCCAAACCCTTCAAACAGGTTCATCTATCCCAGAGCTGAGCCTGTCCCAAACTGCTTCCAGGCTCCAAAACCTGAGCGTGCACCAAAAGCTTCCAAAGCCTAAAACCTTGGTTTGGGCATTCCAACCACCTCGTGACACTTGGTGCTTCTGGCAGCGTCTTGAAGGAGCTTCTCATTAGGTTCTCCTCAGCCTAATCCTATGGGAGAGACACCCCTGCAGCGAGAAGCTATTTGGTTGTAATTGAAATTCCAAAGAGCCTGTAATCCCGGCTCTCCAGACAGCTCCATGTGACTTTGGCTGCTCCTTGGGATGAGTCTGGAGCATAATGAACACAAATGAACCCTCTCCCCCCCCTTCCCTTGATACAACAAACCTGAGCTGCCAGCCTGAGGTTGATGCCAATGGGAGGTGTTTGGAGGGCTCAGCTCCTGCCTGGGCCTATTGCCTGGGAAGAGGGAGGTCTCCTGGTGGCTGGAATTCACTGGATCAAGTTGTTTGGGATAGTGGTGCTGTTGGAAGAGCCAGGGCTTAGGGCTTTGCTATCTAAGAAGGGTGGAAAGCATCTCGTGGGCACCCTTTGGTTCATGCAGTTCGTAACGTGGCAGATCTAACAGCAAATGGCCCCAAAGGGAGGGTTAGGGGGCAACAGTGGGTCACATCCTGCACCGTGATCTTGCTCATCAGTGTCCCCCCCAAAGGTTTCAGCATGTGATGGGAGCAGCTCCTGCTCCTCGCTGTGCCCACCTGCAGATGCCAATGGGGGTTTGGTGGGAGCAGTGGGGTTGGGAATTGGGCAATTCCCAGTTTTACTCCCGGAAGGGAAAGGAGCTGAGTTAGAGCTGGACTGGAGGAGCTGAGTTCAAGCTTTGCCTCAGTGTTGTGTTTAAACCCGGAGACGGGTTTAAGCTGAAGCTTTCCCCTTAGGCTGTGCTCCTGGATTTAAAGTCACATGCTCCATATTCCCTGTGTTGTGCCTTTACCAAGAAACCATGGAAATGGGGAAGGCTTCAGGTTCCCCAGTGCAGGAACCTGTTGTGTGACCCACGTGTGCGCTGCAACCACGTGGAGGCAGTGACTCCCGATGCCTTTGGTATTCCACTCCCAGCCTGGAGCCTCCTGCTTCCCTTCCCAAGCTCCAGGAGATGGCTTGACCTCCTCCTTGTGTTGCTCCCAGCCCCGCAGGAGGCATCCACGTGCTCTCTGTTGCAACCACTGGAGTCTTTATTCAACTCTTCGCTTTGGGTTTGGCGTTGGGAAGCAGTTGGGTAAACAGGGAACAGGTTTGGGAAGGGGGGATGCGCCGTCAGTAGCTGGCAGGGGTTTAGCTGGATTTCACTCCTAAATTATCCCTGTGTCTCCTTAAATCACCCATGAAACATCCTTAAGGACACCATTAGTCCCTTGCTCATGTTTTGCACCGATTCCTTCGTGTATAGAGGGTCCTAAGCAGCATTGAGGCCATAAAGGCCATTAGGAAGCTCTGATGAGGAGGATCTCATGGTGGTGGTGGCACCACAGCAGCGGCTCCACGCGGGAGCAGCGATGCTGCTGCTGTCGCAGCTCAACATGTGCAGGCAGCTTCCTGCTTCCTTCCTCTCCCCATCCAGCCCTGCAAACGGCCGGCAGGTCCCCGCTGCTGTCGCAAGGTGCCTCTGGAGCTGCTAAGGGGGAAGGATGTAGGGAGATCCTTAAGGAATCCCAGAGGTTGATTTTGGAGGGTGATGGTGCTCTCTGGGCGCACCAAATGGCCCCATGGGGGGGAAGTTCTCCCTTCCTGGAGCTGCTCGATGAGGAAGAAAGGAGCTCTATGGGGTTTAACACACACTCTCTTTGTGGTCTCACAGCCTTACCTGTTCCCTCCCGTGGCTTCCAAGCAAGTCCATAGCACCTAAACCAACCTGGACTTGGCTCCACCATCATCCTCAGCGCCTCGGCTGCCATCACCCTTGGACACCCAATGGGATCTTTGGTGTTCTGAGTCTTCACATCCATTCCCTCTTACCCACAAGAGCAACCCCCCCACCCCCAACTTCATGCTCTTCTGCAGGTCCATAGCTTCCAACGACCCCTTCTTGGTGATGATTTTAGACCCTGGATCAATGCGATTCTGCCCTTAGGTGCCACATTCAATGCTCTGCTGTGCAGGGAAGGGTCACCTCAGCTCTTGTCCCCCCCCCCGTTTGCTTCTGAGCACCTTCACCATCTCCAAACCTTCCTCCCCTGCTGCTTCCCTATGGGACACCCCCGTCCCGAGCTGTCCCCCAGTGGGGCCGCTGTGTCCCTGGGGCCTTCCCCTGCCTGTTGGGACGGGGGGAGCTGTGCCCCGCTGCTGCAGCCGCCTCCTCCGAGGCCAGCTTGGCTCCTTCCTGCGTGCACGGCTCCAAAGCTCTTGGCAGGCACCGCGGGACCACGTGGGGCCTCTTGGCAGGCGTTGGGAAGCGTTGGGCAATGGCATCCTCTGGCTTCTCTCCTCCCCGCCTGCCTCACCTTGCTTTCCCAGCCAGCGCCGTCCAAGTCCCATTCCTTGCCTGGATTCCTCCCTTAGGAATGGGAGCAAGCGTGGCTTTTCCGGTTGACTTCCCTTGCCCACGCGGAGGCTTTCCTTCTGGAGCGCATCCCAAGGTTTTTAGGGGAGGATAGGCTGAAAGCGCAAGCTTCGGGAATGGTGCTCCAGCGTCGTTCCCTAATGCTCCTTGTTGAGCGTTAGGTGAGGACTCGGATGTCTCCGTGCCCAAAGAGCATCGTTTTCCTCCCTTTTCAGGAAGATGCTGGGATCTGGGTTGGAAAAGAGCCACGAGGATCCTAAATCCCGACTGCACACAGAGCAACCTAAAGCTAAAGGCAGGATCTAAGGGTCTTCCATCCCCTCATCCCTTGGGAGCTCCCTGACCACCTTCCGCAGGAGGATCTCATTCCCAATGGACAATCTGAGCTTCCCTGGGGAGCTTTAGGCCGTTCCCTTGTGCCTGGTTGAGTCTGGGACCCCTTTGATTCCTTCTCCCACCTCTCCTCAGCCAGGCTGGGGGAGCCGGTGACGCTGTGGTGCTGGGATGGAGCTGAGCCCAGCCTGAGCCTGGAGGGCACCAGGAGGGGAAGGTTCTTCCACAGGGCTGGAATAGGGCATTTATGATGGATTTTAGAGGGGGTTGAGCCTTCTTTCTTCCTCAGCGCTTTGACTCGAGAGCAAAGAGCTCAGCGCGGCCCCGGTTCCATCCTGACCTTTGCTTCCACGCGAAGGCATCAAGATGCTTTGTGGCCATGGCCTTTTGGCCTCCTCCTCCTTCCCGTCCCATGGTGCCTGCTTGAAGTGCAGCTAAAGGAAACCTCTGAGGGTCCACAGGGCCAGCAAAGCCAACCTCAAAGGCAGGTCAGGACCCTTAAGGGCCGCATCCTGTTGAGCTGGAGGTCAGTGTGCTCCTTTCTGCTGTGCTCCTGACCTACTTTGCGCTGCCTTTGATGCCTCTCCTGAGCTCCAGGTCAGTGAGGAGCTCACGTTGGGCTCCTCCTTCCCTTTGCGCAGGGAGAAGGTGGGATTTTTGCCCTGGATATTATTGTCATTCCTATGGTTTTTAGCCTCAATTGCAGCTCCCTTTTCACCGCTCAACCAGGTCTCAGCACAGGGATGAGAATCCCTGAGGGCAGCACGTGAAGGCAGATGGGCACAATAACCTCATTTCAGCAGAGGAATCGTCCCTTTCCCCATGGGAGGAGCTGGTTTGTAGGTGCTGGACAAGGGGATGGTGTTGGGATGGCTGCAGCACCCCCATGGGGCTCAAACCTGCCAAATCCCAAGCTGGATCCCGATGGAGAAAGGAGCATCTGGAGTCCGGAGCTCCTCCTTGTGACCTACTCCTCCTGGTGGTGGCTTTGGCTCCGGCTCCTTTAAGCCAAGGAGGGGTTTTAAGGGGAGGAAAAGAGGAACTTGAGGCTCCGTGGTTAAAGTGATTCCATAGCTCCAAGGTTAAAGTGATTCCATAGCTCCAAGGTTAAAGTGATTCCATAGCTCCAAAGCCTGACACAGCCCTGGCAACCCCCCCGCCCTCCTTTGGCAAGGAAGTGGCTCTGGATGCTGCAGCCTGGCCAGCAGGGACGGATGCTTCCACCCTCATCCCGCATGGAGCCAGCAGGCAGCATTCCCGCCTGGCTCGGCCTTCCCAGAGCCCGCTCTGGATCTTCCTCTGCAAGGTTTGGCTCCAGTTTAGGAATGAGTTGCGCCGCAGCTCGGAAGCACCGTTGGCTGCTCCAGAGCCCTGGAATTCCGGGATAACGGAGCCTTTCCCACTACAAAGGGCTTTTCCCCCCCTCCTTTCTCAGGGTGGTTTATGGAGAATGAGGGCTCCTGGATCTCGCTGTTACCCCACAAGGGTCACCTCAGCACCCAAAAGGATGGGACCCTCTGTGTTGTCACTGAGCCCCTGCTATGGGCTTTGGAGCTCCCTAAAGAAGTCAGGATTTGGGCCAGTTGGGGGGAATCATGGAATGACCCAGGTTGGGAAAGACCCTCAGCATCATCCGCTCCAGCTGGTCCACAGCACATTCCCTTCTCCGTGCTCCAGCAGCGCTTGCCTTTTCCAACAGGACTCATCCTTGTTGCTCGGGGCCGTGGCTGCGTTTCCCTTCTCCATTCGGGAATTCTGCTGTAATTCCCATGTCTCTTCCCAAAACCCCGGAGTTCTCAGCTGGTTTCTATAGGGGCACATCGCTGCTGTTGTCTCTTTGGGGCTGAAGCCGTGTTGTCTATGACGAGGAGGGGTGGCAGCGCCATAGGTGCCGGGTATCCCTGTATCCCTCCGTTGCGCAGAATTCCTTCTTGTTGGCATGCTTTGGATACAACCCCGGTGGCTGTGGCTGAGGGGGGACGCTGGAAACGGCCTCGGGTGGCCTTTTCCTTCGCACTGTGTGGACGGGCTCATCCCATCCCTTGGGAACGGGAATGACAGCGTTGGGATGAGAGGGAAGTGACACCCCCCCCCCCCCCTCCCGCCTGCACTCGGCGCTCGCCCTCTCGCCCTGGCGGCCGCGCCGCCGCTCGGCGCTCGGCCCTCCGCCCTGGCGGCCGCCCCGCATGTGCCGGAGCCAAGATGGCGGCCTCCACCTCCTCGCAGCCCAAAGTGACAAAAGCGGCGGCGCCGCCGCGGCCCCGGGACCGGGACCGGGGCGGGGACGGCGAACCCGAGCCCGAGGCGCCGCCCGAGCCGGGTGAGCCCCCATCCCCCGCGCCCGCCCCGCCGAGCCCCGGCCCCCCCCTCTAGGCCCCCCCCCCCATCCCGCCCCCCCCCACACCCCTTCTCCGCCGCAGCGGCCCCGCGGCTCCCGCTCCGAGCCCGCGGCTCCCGGGGCAGGCGGAGGGGACCGGGGCAGCCCCCGCCGAGGCCGCTGTCTCCGGGCCGCCGCCCTCCTTTGTCCGTACCCCGGCGGTCGCTTTGTCCCATCCCCTCCGCGGGTCCTCCCTCGCAGCGGCCCGGCCTGGCCGCTTGCTGCGGGCCGCGCCTGGTTCCTGTCACCGCTTTGGGGGGGGACGGGACGACACGATCGGGGTGGGGGGTGCAAAACCGGCACCGCCCCCCGCGGGAACCGGGCTCCGAGGGGGGGGGTCGGGCTGCCCCCGAGCTGCCCCCCGGGCGCGGTGGGGCTGAGGGCGGCCTTCGCCTGCTGCGGGGGCTGCCACCATCGGTGTCCCCATAGGGGGCTGCCACTGTTGGTGTTCCCATAGGGGACTGCTGCCATTGGTGTCCCCATAGGGAGCTGCCACCATCGGTGTCCCCATAGGGAGCTGCCACTATCCCTGTCCCCTTCCCATAGGGAGCTGCCACCATCCCTGTCCCCTTCCCATAGGGAGCTGCCACCATCCCTGTCCCCTTCCCATAGGGAGCTGCCACCATCCCTGTCCCCTTCCCATAGGGAGCTGCCACCATCCCTGTCCCCATCCCATAGGGAGCTGCTACCATCCTTGTACCCTTCCCGTAGGGAGATGCTGCCATCCCTATCCCTGTCCCATAGGGAACTGCCTCTGTCCCTGTCCCCTTCCCGTGGAGCTGCCATAATCCCTGTCCTCTTCTCATAGGGAGCTGCCACCATCCCTGTCCCCTTCCCCATGGAGCTGCCACCATTGATGTCCCTTTCCCATAGGGAACTGCCTCCATCCCTGTTCCTTTCCCTATGGAGCTGCCACCATCCCTCCATCCATCCATCCATCCATCATCCATCCTTCCATCCATCCATCCGTCCATCATCCGTCCATCCATCATCTATCCATCTCCCTATCCATGCATCCATCCATCATCCATCCATCCATCATCCATCCATCCATCCGTCATCCGTCCATCATCCATCCGTCATCCATCCATCATCCATCCATCCATCCCTTCATCCATCATCCATCCATCATCCATCCATCCCTTCATCCATCCATCATCCATCCATCCCTTCATCCATCCATCCATCCTTTCATCCATCCATCATCCATCCATCCCTTCATCTATCCATCCATCCATCCATCCATCCATCCATCCATCCATCCATCCATTCATCATCCATCCATCCATCCATCCATCCATCCATTCATCATCCATCCATCCATCATCCATCCATCCATCATCCATCCATCCCTCCCTCCCCCTGCAGACAGATGCCACCTTCGTGTCCTTGTCCCCCCTTGATGATGCCACCTTCATGTGTCCCATGAGGTACCTGTCACCATGTCCCCCCTCTGCAGGGACATGGCCACCATTGCCCCCCCTTCCCACTGTCCCCAAGCACCCCATATCCCTAGGGCAGGTCCCTGCCACCCCAGTGGTGTTCCCTGCTGTTCCCAGACTCTGGAACAGCTTAAACCTTCATGTACCAAAGCCACCTCCTCACTCCAATGTCCCTCGGGGCCATTCCCACCCTTAGGATGTGACAATGTCCTTCTCTCCACAGTCCTGGCTCCGGAAGAGGAAGAGCTGGTGGCCATGGAGGTGGCTTCCCCCCCTCTCCCAAAAAAAAGCCTTCCCAGTGGGCAGCTGGATCCACCCCCCTCCAGGATAGGGACCAAAGTGTCTCCTGAGCCACCCGGGAGCAAAGCAGAGCCTCAGGACCCCAAAAGTGAGTATTTCGACCCCAAAAGTGAGTATTTCGACCCAAAAAGTGAGTATTTTGCCCCAATTCCTTGTCGTTTTGGACAGCTCAACCCCTGTTTTTGCTGCGGGGAGGGAGTAAGGAGCTGGTTTATCCCAATCCATGGGGATTTTCAGGTCTTCTTCCTTAATCCTCTCTTGAAGTGGTTATGTTGTCCTCTGCTATCACTGCTTCACATCTCTTTGCCTTCCCTGCACCAGCAGCTTCCCGATGCTCTCCAGCACCAACCTGCATTCCCAATCCTCCTTAACCCATCTCAATCCATCTTTCCCATCCCAGTTAGCAACATTCCCTAAACTGATCTTTTGGGAATCCCTCTCTGGTGAGCTTTGGAGCCTGCCTGCAGGTCACCAATAGTGGGCAAAGCTTCCAAAGCCACCTGGAAAACAGGGAAACCAACCTCCTGCTCCTCCCACAGCTCCACTCGCTCTTCCCTGCGTTGTTCCTGCCCATGTTGGGATGCACAGAGCTGTTCAGTGTCCAAAATGAGGGTTGGAGTGGGAAAAACCCCTTTGAGGAGGGGTAAACCAACGCATCCAGATCCCGTTCCTTGTGCTTCCGACCACCTTCACCCCCTCATTTCCTCCTTTGTTCCTCTTTTCCTTGCTCTTTCCCATTCAGCACCAATTTGATGTTCAGAACCAGGCTTGGGATGGGAAAACCCCCTTGAGGAGGAATAAACCAGCATGGCCAGATCCCGTTCCTTGTGCTTCCCACCACATTCACCCCCTGTTTTCCTCTTCTCCTTGCTCTTTCCAGCTCAGCGCCAATTTGATGTTCAGAACCAGGCTTGAGATGGGAAAAACCCCTTGGGGAGGGATAAACCAACACTTCCAGATTCCGTTCCTTGTGCTTCCCACCACCTTCACCCCCTCATTTCCTCCTTTCTCCCTCTTTTCCTTGCTCTTTCCAGCTCAGCACCAATTTGATGTTCAGAACCAGGCTTGGGATGGGAAAACCCCTTGGGGAGGGATAAATCAACACTTCCAGATCCCGTTCCTTGTGCTTCCCACCATGTTCCCCCCCTCATTTCCTCCTTTCTCCGTCTTTTCCTTGCTCTTTCCCGCTCAGCACCAATTTGATGTTCAGAACCAGGCTCAAGGTGATAAAACCCCCTCGAGGAGGGATAAACCAGCATGGCCAGATCCCGTTCCTAGTGCTTCCCACCACATTCCCCCCTCATTTCCTCCTTTCTTCCTCTTTTCCTTGCTCTTTCCCATTCAGCGCCAATTTGATGTTCAGAACCAGGCTTAGTGTGGTAAAACCCCTTTGGGGAGGGATAAACCAACACATCTGGATCCTGTTCCTTGTGCTTCCTACCACGTTCCCCCCCTCATTCCCTCCTTTCTCCCTCTTTCCCCTCCTGTCTGCAGCCCAGAGCCAATTCAGGTTCAGAACCAGGCTCAAGGCGATAAAACCCCCTTGAAGAGGGATAAACCAACACTTCCAGATCCCGTTCCTGGTGCTTCCCAGCACATTTATCCCCTGTTTTCCTCCTTTCTCCCTCTTTCCCCTCCTGCCTGCAGCCCAGAACCTCACGACGTGCGAGGTGTGCGGCGCCTGCTTCGAGACCCGCAAAGGCCTCTCCAGCCACGCGCGCTCCCACCTGCGGCAGCTCGGCGTGGCCGAGTCGGAGAGCAGCGGGGCTCCCATCGACCTGCTCTATGAACTGATGAAGCAGAAGAGCAAACCCGACGGCAGCCCCCTCGCTCCTCCCTTGGCCAAGAAGCCCCCCAAAGACGCCGGCACCGCTTCCCCTCGCCCCTCGCTCCTGGCGCTCGGCAAAGGCGAGCGCCCGACGGATGGGCCTGTGAACAAAGCCATCAAATCTCCTCCTGGCTTCTCCAAAGGCCTTTCCCAACCGGGATCTCCCATCCTTAAGAAGGTGCCCGCGGCTCTTTCGGGGTCCCCGTCCCCCAAGAACCCTGAGGAGAAGAGCTCCAAGCTGTCGCTGAGCCCTCTGCAGAGCTCGCCCAATGCTCAGTGGCCGCAGGCGGATGAGGAAGGACCCCTGAATTTGAGTGAGTTTGGGTTTGTTCCCTGTTTTCCATGGGGATGGGGGGAGGGAAAACCATGGCTTCTGCCGGCCTTGCTCCTGCCAAGCTGCGAGGAGCTGGAGGTTGGGAATGCCCATGATGAGGGCGGCTCGGTTGTGACTCTCAGTGGGCCCAGTGAAATGGGTGTTCCCATTGGGATTTCGGGAAAACCACTGCCTCTGCCCTGCCAGCTCCTCACATCTCTCTCCTGCTTCAGTTCCCTTGGCTCGTCCAGCCTGTGGTTTGGTTGGGGTGGAAAACCCTCCTTTCCATAGGTCCCTCCTCTCCATAGGCGCCTCCTCTCTATTGGTTCCTCCTCTCCATTGATCCCTCTTCTCCATAGTTCCCTCATTTCCATAAGTCTCTTCCCAACATCGCTTCAGCAACTCCCAAAATCCCACCTCAGCTTAGGAATTACAGCCCCAGAGAGCTCTTCCCACCATTGGGAATGGATACACAGAGCCTGGGAATGGCTGGTTGAATCCTGCTTGTGCCCGTCTCCCTCCACATGCAGTTATCCTGCTGGAGCTTCCCTTTCCATGCAGATTGGAACTGCTGGAGTGGCTCTGCCCCAATTCCAGGCAGGAATCTGCCTCAATTCCCCATCCCAACACAGTCATGATGGGCGTGTTTATCCTCTGGGATATGGTAGTGGCATTGAGGGCCTCAGCTACATGGGTTGGGAACACTTCCAGCCTGTTCCAATGCCTGAGCACCCTTTGGGGGAAGGAATTGTTCCTCATCTCCATCTAAACCTCCCCTGAGGCCGTTTCCTCTTGTCCCATCCCCTGGGAGCAGAGCCCGGCCCCATCCTGGCTCCATCCTCCTGTAGGCAGCAATCAGGTCCCCAGTGCCCCGCACAGGGGGCCAATCCCTGCCCTGGCCCTGCTCCAGGCCAGGATGCTGCTGGAATTCCTGGCTCCAAGCTCAAGTTCAGCTCCCTCAATCCGCACCCGCAGCTCCTTTTCCATGAGCGGTTTCCAACCGCTCTTCCCCAAGCCTGGAGCATTGCATGGGATTGGTGCGGCCCAAGTGGCAGATTCAGGGCTGACCCTCATCCCATGGACCCAGATCCCTCTGGAGCCCCTCCAGCAGCTCCCCATCCCCACCTAACCTAGTGTCATTGGGCTGCCCTCCATCCTCTCCAAGACCTCATTGAACCTCATCCCATAACGGATGGGCCCGTCCGTTGTGGAACGCCTCTGTTCCTTTGCTTCCCTGTTTCCACAGCCTCGGGAGCGGAGCCGGTGCGGGATATCCGCTGCGAATTCTGCGGGGAATACTTTGAGAACCGCAAGGGTTTGTCGAGCCACGCTCGGTCCCACCTGCGGCAGATGGGGGTGACCGAGTGGTACGTCAATGGCTCCCCCATCGACACGCTGCGGGAGATCCTCAAGAGGAGAACCCAACCCCGGAGCAGCGCCTCCAATCCCGGTATTCCCGGCCAGAAAGCCATGGCCAAGAGCCTCCTGAGCACCATGGGATCCTTGGAAGCGCGTGGGCCCGGAGAGCTTCACATCCCAGCCCTCCCCAAGAAGGTCCAGCAACCCGGCAGTCCCATGGGGCAATCTCCTACCTCGTCCCCACCTCCCACCGCCCGGAAGATGTTTCCAGGCCTTTCTCCTCCCTCCTTGCAGAAGAAACTCAAACAAGATCACCTGAGGGTGGAAATCAAGCGGGAGATGATGTCGGGAGGACTCCATGGAGAACCTCATCCATCCGACCAAGCCTGGTCCCCACGGGAGGACATGTCTCCTTTGAACCTCTGTAAGTCCATAGTTAATACCTTCCTATCTCCATCCACGGGGCCGAGTGGGATCCAAGTCCATTGTTGTCCCCTTGTTCCATGTGTGGGGTTGAGTGGGATCAAAGTCCATAGTTGTCCCATTGTTCCATATGTGGGATCAAATTCCGTAGTTGTCCCATTGTTCCATATGTGGGATCAAATTCCATAGTTGTCCCATTGTTCCATATGTGGGATCAAATTCCGTAGTTGCCCCATTGTTCCATATGTGGGATCAAATTCCATAGTTGTCCCATTGTTCCATATGTGGGATCAAATTCCATAGTTGTCCCATTGTTCCATATGTGGGATCAAATTCCATGGTTGTCCCATTGTTCCATATGTGGGATCAAATTCCATAGTTGTCCCATTGTTCCATATGTGGGATCAAATTCCATAGTTGTCCCCTTGTTCCATCTGTGGGGTTGAGTGGGATCAAAGCCCATTGTTGACCCCTTGTTCCATCTGTGGACCTGAGTGGGATCAAAGCCCATTGTTGACCCCTTGTTCCATCTGTGGAGCTGAGTGGGATCAAAGCCCATAGTTGTCCCCTTGTCCCATCTGTGGAGCTGAGTGGGATCATGCTCCCTCATGGAACCCCAGGATCTGCCTTACTTTGGGAGGGCCGATAGCTCCCTATGGCGCTCTGGTGCACCCCACAGCATCTCCCACGGGTCGAGGCGTTGAGGACCCATCGTTGGGGCTGGGAAGGAGCGGAAGCGGGAATTCAACGCCGTTCTTCTCCCCCTCGATCCCACTGTATCCCACAGCTTCCCGAGCGGAGCCGGTGCGGGATATCCGCTGCGAATTCTGCGGGGAATACTTTGAGAACCGCAAAGGTTTGTCCAGCCACGCTCGGTCCCACCTGCGGCAGATGGGGGTGACCGAGTGGTCGGTCAACGGCTCCCCCATCGACACGCTGCGGGAGATCCTCAAGAAGAAATCCAAGCCCTGCGTTATCAAGAAGGAACCTCACCCTTCCACCATCGAACCGCCCAAAGGCCTCGGGGAGGAAGGGCTGGAGCCGAAATCCCCCGGGAAAATCCTGCAGGGAATGACCCTGGCTCCTTTAGGGGGGCGGCCGGGGAAGCCGGGCCCCGGGGGCTCCAGCCTGAGCCGGGAGCTGTCGCTGACCCCTATCGCCAGCAAAGGCCAAGGTGGGTTCCTGACGCCGCTGGCGGCCAAGCGGCCGCTGCAGGAGGAGCGCTTGGGTCCTCACGGCGACATCAAGCACAAGAGCTTCATCCAGACCGAGCTGCCCTTCAAGGCCAAGGCCGTGCACGACAAACCCGCGCACACGTGTGAGTGCGGGACGCGGGGAGGCGCGATGGGAATGGCCTCGGGATGCGTTGGGAGCGCCCGGCGCGGCGCTGGGAAGAGGGGCAGAGGAGGTTGGGTTGGGGGTGGCTGCTTCCCCTGGTGCGAGTTTGCCTCCTTCACGGAGCCCGTAGGGAGGGCTGGGAATGGGAATTTCAGACCCGCGGATGGGAAGAGCAGTGGGGAGCAGCTTCCGTGCTGTGTCCCACTCAACCCCCCCATATCCTGGGCTGCATCCCCACAGCGTGAGCAGCAGGTCCATGGATGGGTTCCTGCCCCTGTGCTCTGGTGAGACCTCACTGGGATGCTGCCTCCAGCTCTGGTGTCTTCAATATGAGGACATGGAGCTGCTGGAGCAAGGCCAGAGGAGGATGAGCAGGGCCTGGAGCAGCTCCCGTATGGAAGAACATTGGGGCTGGAGAAGCTGCATGGAGACCTCAAAGCAGCTTCCAGTGATGAAGGGGGCTCCAAGGATGTGGAGAGGAACCTTCATCAGGGATAGGACAAGGGGTGATGGGTTCCAACTGCAACAGGGGAAGCTCACCTTGGAGACAAGGAAGCGCGGGTGGTGGGATACTTGGGATGGGTGGGCTGGAGAAGGTCGGGATGCTCCAGCGAGCACCTTTCCCACCGCATCCCATTCCATGCTTCCCTGTTTTCCCTGCCCGCAGCCGGGGAAGCGTGTTGCGAGCTCTGCGGCCTCTACTTCGAGAACCGCAAGGCGCTGGCGAGCCACGCGCGGGCCCACCTGCGGCAGTTTGGCGTCACCGAGTGGTGCGTGAACGGGTCCCCCATCGAGACCCTCAGCGAGTGGATCCGGCACCGGCCCCAGAAAGCCGGCGCCTACCGGAGCTACATCCAAGGGGGACGCCCCTTCACCAAGAAGTTCCGGAACTCCTCGCATGCCCGGGATCACCATCACCACCACCACCACCACCACGACGGCGGCGGCGGCGCGCGGCGGGTGCCGCTCAGCCTGCAGGCCGGCGGCATGGCGTTCCTGAGCAAGGGATTGACGGGAGAGCTGGCTCACGGCGAGGCCGGGAAGCTGCTGGATGGGGGAAGCGGGGCCGAGCGGCCC
Source organism: Amazona ochrocephala (assembly GCA_039720435.1). Taxonomy (NCBI): domain Eukaryota; kingdom Metazoa; phylum Chordata; class Aves; order Psittaciformes; family Psittacidae; genus Amazona; species Amazona ochrocephala. The sequence continues at coordinate 312,858 of CM077901.1, forward strand.
ATGGTCACGTCGCCGCTCTCCTTGGTGAAGCTGGAGGAGCATCAGCGCTCCAACATCAACAGTGAGTCCGGAGGAGCTGGGAGAGGGCAGAGGGAAGCGCTGGGAATGGCCCAGCAGGGTCCCTCTGCCCGTTCCCGGCGCTGCCGGGGGGTTCTTCAGCCAAGGCTCTTCTTTTCCTCCTCCTCTTCCTCTTCCTCCTCCTCTTTTTCTCCTCCTCCTCCTTCTCTTCCTGTTCCTCTTCCTTCTCGTCTCTTCCTCCTTTTCCTCCTCCTCTTTCTCTTCCTATTCCTCCTCCTCTTCTTCCTCTTCCCCTTCCTCTTGCTCTTCACCTTCCCCTTCCTCCTCTTCCTTCTATTCCTCCTCCTCCTCTTGTTCCTGTTCCTCTTCCCCTTCCTCCTCTTTTCCTGCTCCTCCTTTCTCTTCCTATTCCTCCTCCTCTTCTTCCTCTTCTCCATCCCCTTGTTCTTCTCCTTCCCGTTCCTTCTCTTCCTTCTGTTCCTCGTCCTCCTCTTCCTCCTCCTGCTTCTCTTCCTCCTCCTCTTGTTCCTGTTCCTCCTCCTTTTCCTCCTCCTCTCTTCCTGCTTTTTCTCCTCCTCCTCTTTTCCTGCTCTTCCTCTTCCTATTCCTCCTCCTCCTCCTCTTCCTCCTCCTGCTTCTCTTCCTTCTCCTCTTCTTCCTGTTCCTTTTCCCTTTCCTGCTCTTTTCCTGCTCCTCCTTTGTCTTCCTCTTCCTCCTCCTCTTCTTCCTCTTCTCCATCCCCTTGCTCTTCTCCTTCCCGTTCCTTCTCTTCCTTCTGTTCTTCGTCCTCCTCTTCTTCCTCCTTCTCTTCCTCCTCCTCTTGTTCCTGTTCCTCTTCCCTTTCCTCCTCCTTTTCCTGCTCCTCCTTTGTCTTCCTATTCCTCCTCCTCTTCTTCCTCTTCTCCATCCCCTTGCTCTTCTCCTTCCCATTCCTTCTCTTCCTTCTGTTCCTCCTCTTCCTCCTGCTGCTTCTCTTCCTCCTCTTCTTGTTCCTGTTCCTCCTTCTTTTCCGCCTCCTCTGTTCCTCCTTTTTCTCCTCCTCCTCTTTTCCTACTCTTCCTCTTTTTCTTCCTCTTCCCCTTCCTCTTGCTCTTCTCCTTCCCCTTCCTCCTCTTCCTTCTCCTATTCCTCCTCCTCCTCTTCGTTTCCTCTTCCTCTTGTTCCTGTTCCTCCTCCTCTTCCTCTTCCCCTTCCTCTTGCTCTTCCCCTTCCTTCTCTTCCTTCTCGTGTTCTTCCTCCTCCTCTTCCTTTCCTCCTCCTCTTCCTCCTCCTGCTTCTCTTCCTCCTCTCGTTCCTGTTCCTCCTCCTCTTCCTCTTCCCAGTTCCCTGTGATGAGCAGGAGCTTCTCCCAGCCTCCGGAACTGACCTGAGCGGCCCTTCCGCCGGTGCCGTGCTGATTTGAGTGCCCCCCCGTCCCCCTCTAACCCCCGCATTCCCACCTTTCCCCCTTGGCAGAGTTTGAGCGGAGGCAGGCGCGGCCCTTGGACGCTCCAATCCATCGGGAAGGGGAAGGAGGCGAGTTCCAGCAGAAGATGGAGGAGACGCGGCAGCCGCCGCCGCGGGTGAGGCCGGTCCCATCCCTGGTCCCTCGCCCGCCCCAGACCTCCCTGGTCAAGTTCGTGGGGAACATCTACACCCTCAAATGCCGGTAGGTGCATCCCACATCCGTATCCATAGGGATAACCTCTTGGCCCGGCCTTTCCCTGCCCCTGGCGGCGTGGATCCCTCTTTGTTAGGGAGCCCCCTTGTGCCATCCCGACCCATTCCCAAGCTGACCCCGTGTTTCCGTAGGTTCTGCGAGGTGGAATTCCAGGGTCCCCTCTCCATCCAGGAGGAATGGGTCCGGCATCTCCAGCGGCACATCCTGGAAATGAATTTCTCCAAAGCGGATCCTTTACGGGGAGAAGCCCCCCCCCAGCCCGAGCCTCCCGCTATGGCTGAGGCTCAGTAACCGCAGCCCAAATCCCGGCTCCCACCGGGAAGCGGCACCGGGAAGCGACCTTGGATGTGGCCGGAACATCCTCCCCCCCCTTCCCGCATCCACAATTCCCTGTTTTGTCAAATGGTTGGGAAAAGGGGGGGAGGGGGGGTGGCGGTCGCTGCCTTTGTCCCCTCCGGAGCTCCCCCATATCCAAGGGGATGAGCTGAAGGGGGGAACCCAATCCCAGCCACAAGCACTACATGGATCAAGACAACCCTCAGTGATCCCATGGGAGAGACCCGGGATCCGGATCGGGAGCGACTCAGTACGGGGAGGGGATGGGGGGGACGACTTTTCCCCCTTCCTCATTCCCAAAATCCATTAGTTTTGTTGTTTTTAACCCAAAGAACAAACGGTGTCGCCTCCAGCGGGATGGAGCCGGAGCCGGGGGGGGGGGGGGGGGGGGTTGGGAATGTCGGGAGCAGCCACATTCCCGGAAAACGCTGTGGATTTTGTATATGACCCTTTAGAGTTAATGTATATTCGATTATTTTTGGGATTCCTGGTTTTTTCCATAGGCAAAAAGAGGAGTTTTAGTCTCACGTAGATGTCGGAATCCCGCCATTCCGGGGTTGCATGTTCCCAAAATTCCCCTTTTCCCACCCCAAACGCTGCTGCTTCCCTCCCGCTTCATTCCACCGCAGCCACGGATCCCGAGGGATTCACCCTGCTCCCCCCCCTCCACCAAGGGTGACATTCCCGGCGTTCCCATCGGGAATGGGCCGCGGCAGCGCCGGGAGGAGTTGGCTCAGCCCTACTTTCACTGTTGCTTTCGTATTCCTTTGGTTTTCCCGGTTTTCCCTTGTCTAGCTCCATAGACTTCCTGACTTTTTTAAGCTCTAGATTTGTGTAGGACTAAGGAATCTTCATTTTTATTTGGAATTCCCAAAAACTTCCGAATTTCAGGAGGAATTTTAACGGATAAATATTTTTTTCTCTCCTTTTTTTTTTTTTTTTTTATTTCATTTCCAAGGATTTTTTTGGGACATTTTCTGGTGATTCCTGTACCCGGGAATGTGGGACGATGGATTAAATACTGCTGGAAATGAAGCCCGGGGAGGAGCTCAGTCTCTGGATGCCTGGAATGCTGGGATGGGGGTTGGGATCTGGGGGGGGTTTGAAGGGGGGAAAGGGGGCAGGATGTGGCGTTGATCCCTGGGAATGGGGACACGGGGTCGGGATGTGGCTGTGACCCCTGGGAATGGGGACATGGAGTCGGGATGTGGCCTTGATCCCTGGGAATGGGGACACGGGGTCGGGATGTGGCTGTGACCCCTGGGAATGGGGACACGGGGTCGGGATGTGGCTGTGACCCCTGGGAATGGGGACATGGAGTCGGGATGTGGCCAATGGGACCTGGATGGGGCCTTGACCTTTGGGAATGGGGTCATAGGGTCAGGATGGGAACTTGACCTCTGGAATGGGGTCATGAGGTCACATTGAGGGCACGTCTTGTGGGACCTGGATGTGGCTTTGACCCCTGGGAATAGGGTCACGGGGTCACGCGGAGGCCACGCCCTCGGGCAGCCGCGTGGGGGCGCCCACGCGCGTGCTCCCGGCGCGCGGCCTCCCCGCGGGTGGGGCGGGGCCTCCGCGGAGGGAGCCAATAGGAGCCGGTGCATGGGCGGGAAGGGGCGGGGCTAACGGTGCGCGGCTCGATTGGCTCAAACTGGGGTTCAGCCCGCCTCAAAGGTGACCAGTGAGGGAGTCAGAATTGCTTCGCCCACGCCCGCAGACCAATCAGCGCTCAGCTTCGCGGGGTCCTTAAACCAACCAACGGAGGGGCGTCTGGGAGCTCCAGGACCAATAGCGGCGGGGCAAGGCGGGGCCGCGGACCAATGAGAGCGGGGTGGGCGGGGCCGGCGCGGCGCCGGTGCCGCCGCTCGCAGGGGGAGGCGGCGCCGCCATCATGAGCGCCTCAGGTGAGCGGCGGTGGAAGATGGCGGCGGCCGGGACGGGGCGGGGGGGACAGGGACAGGGAAAGGATGGGAATGAATGGATCAGTCGCGTTTGTGAGGGAGCATCCCTATGGATAAGGCTGGAAGTCGGCCTCTTTGCGCGTTTTGTGTCCGTTTGGAGCAGGGACAGGGACAGGGAAAGGACGGGAGTGGATGGATCAGCCCCGGTTCCTGAGGGAGCATCCCCATGGATAGAGCTGGAAGTCGCCCTCTTTGCGCGTTTTGTGTCCGGTTGGAGCGGGGACCGGGACAGGGCGGGAATGAATGGATCAGGTCCCGGTTCCTGAGGGAGCATCCCCATGGATAAGGCTGGAAGTCGGCCTCTTTCCCTTTGGATGTCACATTCCCGGCTCATTCCATCCCTGTATCCACCTTTCCTGCAGCGGGATCCATGTCAGTGCTGTGGGGGGGTAATGGGATAACCCCCCCCCCCCACCTTGTGTCCCTGCTCCCTCTTGGATCAGAGCAAGGGTTATTCCCGGTGGTGCTTTCCCAAAGGATTCCAGGGTGGAATCATCCCCAGGGGCTCGGTTTGGGGTTCAGAAGATGTCATTGTGGGGATATCTCATTGCTGGGCCGAGGTTGGGGCAGGATCCATGGATTATCGGGAGCGTGGTTCCATTTCCATGCTAGGAAACGGGAATCCCTTCATCCATGACGATGCTGGACTCATTGAATGGCTTTTCCGTTCTATTCCAGGTTATGGGGATTGGAATTCCGGGACAAACAGAGGCAAGTAACGGTGGCAGCTGTACAGGAAAGCTGTTTTAAGCAGAGAATTGGCGATTTTGGGGTTGTTTCCCCCAAAACTTGTCTTTTTTAGCAAGAGGAGAAGCTTTTCCATCCCTTTCTGCTCTAAAACGTGTGGAAAACGCGCTCCAGAGCCTCATCCCATTGGATGCGGAAGTGGCTCTTGGTTACCCCTGTGTTAACCCAAAATGGGGTTTATGGAGGCTCTGCTGTGGGCAATGGGTTTATTCCCACCTGGAGCAGAGGGAAGTATGGAATGTGGCTGTGTTTTATGGGATTCCAGGAGGAAATCGATCCCTTGTGAGCTCAATGGGATCAAGTTCCCAGGTGGCGTAAGGAGGAATTGGAGATGGTTTGAATGATTTGGCCTCTGGATCCAAGCGGAAGCTAGAAATGAAGCCGTGATTCCCGTTTTTCCAGGTTATGAGGGCTACAGTTACAGCTATGGCTACAGCCAGGATAACTCTGGGAATTACGGCTATGGAATGGCCACTTCGAACTCCTGGGAAATGGCCAACTCGGACGTGGACGTGAATCCGGATGGCTCCGGTGGCGCTGAGGGTGTCCTGGGGAAGATGAGCCAACGCTTGGACATGGTGTCCCACATGGATACGGATGCGATGCAGGAAGCACACTATGGATCTGGGGACAGGTGAGTGCATGGAACCTGCTGTTCCCGTTGTTCCTTATGGAGAGGTGGGGATGGGGACAGCGATGGTGTCCCTTAGGGCCGGCGTTGTTCGATGTCTTCATTGATGAGGGGGTGGAAGGCATCCCAATGACACCAGGTTGGGTGGGAATGTGGAGGGATTCCATAGGGATCTGGATCCGTGGGATGAGGCTCAACCCTAAACCTGCCACTTGGGCTGTGCAGTGATGGTTTTCCTTATGGAAAAGGAGATGGAGGTGTGGATTGATGGAGCTGGACTTGAGCTTGGAGCCAGGAATTCCAGCACATTCCTGGCCTGGAGCAGCACCAGTGCTGGGCACTGGGGACCTGATTGCTCCCTACAGGAGGATGGAGCCAGGATGGGATTGGACTCTGCTCCCAAGGGATGGGACAAGAGGAAACGGCCTCAGGGGAGGTTTAGATGGACACTGGGAGCAATTCCCTCCCCAAAGGATGCTCAGGCATTGGAACAGCCTGGAAGTGTTCCCAGTGCCATGGTTTAGTGGTGGCCTTGGCACTGCTGGGATGAAGGTTGGACGGGATGAGCTTAAAGGTGCTTTCCCAACGCGCTTGATCCCGTTATTCCATGATTCTGCCTTTTCGGAAGTCAGAAGGACCAAACTGCTCTCAAAGGGTAACCCCCCCCTTGGAGCAGAGGTTCCTCCACCAATGGAGCCTTGAGGCTCTGCCACCACCTCTTGGTGCCCCATGGCCTGGCCCATGGCAAGGGGCGTCTGTTGGGTGCAGACGACACCTAAAAACCTGGGATTTGGGGGGGTTTTGGGGAGGTGTTGATGGGTTTTGTTGAGTTTTGATGGATTTTGGTGGATTTTAGTGAGTTTTGGTGAGGTTTTGGTGGGTTTTGGTGGATTTTGGTGACTTTTCCTGGGCTTTCTTGGGTTTTCATGGGGTTTGGTGGGTTTTAGTAGATTTTGGTGAGTTTTTGATGGGTTTTCATGGGTTTTGGTGGATTTCAGTGGGTTTTCTTGGGTTTGGTGGGGTTTGTTGGATTTCGATGACATTTTGGTGGGGTTTGATGGGTTTTAATGACTTTTTGCTGGGTTTTCTTGGGTTTTTGTGACTTTTTGCTGGGTTTTCTTGGGTTTGGATGGGTTTTGATGACTTTTTGGTGGGTTTTGTTGGCTTTTGATGACTTTTTGGTGGGCTTTGTTGGCTTTCGATGACTTTTTGGTAGGTTTTGAGGACTTTTTGATGGCTTTTGTTGGCTTTTGATGACTTTTTGGTGGGTTTCATTTGGTTTTAATGACTTTTTGGTGGGTTTTGTTGGCTTTAGATGCCTTCTTGGTGAGTTTTCATGTGTTTTGATGACTTTGGTGGGTTTTGTTGGCTTTCGATGGCTTTTGTTGGCTTTTGATGACTTTTTGGTGGCTTTTGTTGGGTTTTGATGGCTTTTGTTGGGTTTTGATGGCTTTTGTTGGATTTTGATGACATTTTGGTGGCTTTTGTTGGGTTTTGATGGCTTTTGTTGGTTTTTGATGGCTTTTGTTGGCTTTTGATGGCTTTTGTTGGCTTTTGATGACATTTTGGTGGGTTATGATGACTTTTTGTTGGCTTTTATTGGTTTTTGATGGGTTTTGTTGGCTTTTGATGACTTTTTGGTGGGTTTTGATGACTTTTTGATGGCTTTTGTTGGCTTTTGATGACATTTTGGTGGGTTATGATGACTTTTTGATGGCTTTTGTTGGTTTTTGATGGCTTTTGTTGGCTTTTGATGACTTTTTGGTGGGTTTTGATGACTTTTTGATGGCTTTTGTTGGCTTTTGATGCTTTTTGGTGGGATTTTCATGGCATTTGATGGCTTTTTGGTGGCCTTCGGAGGGTTCTGGCTGCACCCCATCCCCATCCCTCCCTGCTGCCTCCTGCAGGTACGACTCCTACAACCCGAGGCCCTCCGTGGCCGAGCGCGACGTCTATCGGCCCGGCTACGACTACGGCGAGGCCGAGCACGACAACGACAGCTCCTACGAGGGGGCCTACGACGGCTTCTATGGGAATCGCCGGGATCAGTTCCAGAGCAGAGCTCGGGAGAACTTTGGGCAACGGGGCCAGAACTGGGGGCGGGAAAACCGCCCCACCAGGCCCTTGGCATCGGCGTATCCCGGGCGGATGAGCGGACAATGGAATGAGGCTCCGCAGGCCATGGGATCCCGCGGTCCCTACGGCTCTTCCAGGCTTCCTTCCCTCTTCTCCCACAACATTATCCCAGAGCTCGGCATGTTCCAAGGGATGCGAGGCTTCCAGGGGAGCATGCGCTATGGAGGAGGGATGATGAAGCAGCGCATGAGGAGGAACTGGAAAATGTGGGATTCGGATTTTAAAGTAAGTGTTGGTGTCGCCTCCTCCTCGGCGTCGTTCCCAACGGCTCCATGTGTCCTGCAACGCTCTGGGAAGTGCCAATTCCACGTGGTTTGGCTTTGGGGGGTGTTATCTCCTAAGCAGAACAAGGGGGTTGCGCTCGGTTGATTCAACATGGGGTGTTGGAATCCCAAATTCCTGGTTTCCTGAAGATGGGAAGGATGTTGCAGCCCTTCCTGGCTTCAGCTCCTGCATTATGGGATGGGGGGGTGGTGGGTTGAGAACATTGGGGCTGGAGAAGCTGCGTGGAGACCTCAGAGCAGCTTCCAGTGATGAAGGGGGCTCCAAGGATGTGGAGAGGGACCTTCATCAGGGATGGGACAAAGGGTGATGGGCTCAAACTACAGCAGGGGAATTCAAGTTGGAGATAAGGAAGTTCTTCCCTAGGAGGGTGCTGGGACACTGGGATGGGTTGGATGGAGAAGGTTGGGATGAAGCATCCCTGTTCAAGGCCAGGTTGGACCCAGGGCTTGGAGCATCCTGCTCCAGTGGAAGGGATCCCTCTTCTCCTTCCTCTTCTCTCCCAGCCCCAGAAGAAGAAGCTCAGGAAGGATCCCAGCACCAAGAAGCGGAAGCTCACGAACAGCTCCGATGATCCCGACTGCAGAGCAACCAAGACGGACGGCTCCGAGAACTCCGACTCGGACAACGGTAGGAGCATAGCAGCTTCCTGGGGCTGGGATTTGCCCGTTTGGGATTTGCCATGGATTTCATGTGGTGGCAAAGCTGTTGGTGTCCATCTGGAGAAGAGAAGGCTCAGGGGGGACCTTATTGCTCCCTACGGGAGGATGGAGCCAGGAGGGGGTTGGGCTCTGCTCCCAAGGGATGGGACAGGAGGAAACGGCCTCGTGGGAGGTTTAGGTGGAGATTGGGAACAATTCCTTCCCCAAAGGATGCTCGGGCATTGGAACAGGCTGGAAGTGTTCCCAACCCATGCAGCTGAGGCCTTCAGTGCCATGGCTTAGTGGTGGCCTTGGCAGCGCTGGGGTAAGGGTTGGATTGGATGAGCTTCAAGGGCTTTCCCAGCACGGTGATCCCGTGATTCCTGCTCTTTGTGCTGACTTTGTTGTTCCTTCCAGAGGAGGGCACAGAAGGAGAATCAGGAGAGAAGGAGGAGAAGGAGGGCTCCAGAGGGGTGAGTACCTCCTGCGAGCTGCTTTGGCATCATTAAATGCTGCGGTTCCGGTGAGGGCAGATCCCTGAAATCCCACATTATTCCCAAAGCAGATGGGGGGAGCAAAGCCCCCAGATCCATCTCCTGTGAGCTGGAGAATGCCAGAGGGTGGGATTGGGTTGTGTCACTGCATGGGGATGAAGTAACCCCTCATCCAGCTCCTTTGGTGTGGTGGGATGAGGTCTGCACCTTGAGGCTTCTCCTACTGAGTGAGTGGTGTCCCGGCAGGAAGGGACCATGGAGCAGCCGGATCCGATGGAGATGCTGCTCCTCCATGCAGAGCCGGGAATGCCAGGAGGGTTGGAGGTGGGGGAGGCGTCAAAGCAGCCTCCAGCCATCCCCTTCTCTTGGTGTTAACTTCCCAACGTTGCCTTTCTAGGAAGGGGAAGAGGAAGAAGGAAAAGATTCGGAGAAAGGTGAGGTGGTGTCTGCGCTCCAAAGCTCCATGGAGCAAAGCCCCTTCCCATAGAGGGCAATTCCATGGGAGAGAACAGGGAAGAGCTGTCAGACGTGGGGACGTGGAACACATCCAGCTGCATTCAGTCAGACAAATCCCATCCTTTGTGCCTGCTCAGGGATAAGGAATTCCTGGGGAGGAGCTGGAGCTGCTCAAGGTGGGTTGGTGAACTCCCAGCCTGGGATATAGGGATCCGCCTTGGATTGCCCATGTGCCATAGATTTGACTTGGGGTGAGTGGTTTGCGATGGAGCTTCCTGGTTTGGAGTGATGGGATCGGTTGGAGAAGCATTGGGATACCTGAAGGGAGCTTAGGGAAGCAGGGCTGGGGAGAAACCTCCTGGTGGGATGCATGGGGGGCTCTTGCTGCCCATCCCACCCATGGGCAGCACAAACGTGGTCCTGGGATGCTCCAGGGAAACCCATGTTGGAGTCTTTGTGTGTGGTTCTTCCCTCTGCTCCCACCCTTCAAACTTGTCCATGTGGAGCTTTTAGGGGGAAAAGCTAATTACGGGATCATGGAATGGGATGGGTGGAAGGGACCTTGAAGCTCCTCCAGTTCCGTGGGCAGGGGCACCTTCCACTGGAGCAGCTTGCTCCATGCCCCATCCAGCCTGGCCTTGAGCACTGCCAGGGATGGAGCATCCCAACCTTCTCCATTCAACCCATCCCAGTGTCCCAGGGAAGAACTTCCTTATCTCCAACTTAAAATTCCCTGTTTCAGTTTGAACCCATCACCCCTTGTCCTGTCTCATTTGGGATGCCCTATCTCTCATTTGGGATATTCTCTCATTAGGGATGCTCTACATCTCATTTGGGATGCTCTCATTAGGGATGCCCTATCTCTCATTAGGGATGCTCTATCTCTCATTTGGGATGCTCTCATTAGGGGTGCCCTATCTCTCATTAGGGATGCTCTATCTCTCATTTGGGATGCTCTCATTAGGGATGCTCTATCTCTCATTAGGGATGCTCTCATTAGGGATGCTCTATCTCTCATTTGGGATGCTCTCATTAGGGATGCTCTATCTCTCATTAGGGATGCTCTCATTAGGGATGCTCTATCTCTCATTTGGGATGCTCTCATTAGGGATGCCCTATCATTAGGGATGCTCTCTCATTAGGGATGCCCTATCTCTCATTAGGGATGCCCTATCTCTCATTAGGGATGCTCTATCTCTCATTAGGGATGCTCTATCTGTCATTTGGGATGCTCTCATTAGGGATGCTCTATCTCTCATTTGGGATGCTCTCATTAGGGATGCTCTATCTCTCATTTGGGATGCTCTCATTAGGGATGCCCTATCTCTCATTAGGGATGCTCTATCTCTCATTTGGGATGCTCTCATTAGGGATGCTCTATCTCTCATTTGGGATGCTCTCATTAGGGATGCTCTATCTCTCATTTGGGATGCTCTCATTTGGGATGATCTATCTCTCATTTGGGATGCTCTCATTAGGGATGCTCTATCTCTCATTAGGGATGCTCTCATTAGGGATGCCCTATCTCATTAGGGATGCTCTATCTCTCATTTGGGATGCTCTCATTTGGGATGCTCTATCTCTCATTTGGGATGCTCTCATTTGGGATGCTCTATCTCTCATTTGGGATGCTCTCATTAGGGATGCTCTATCTCTCATTAGGGATGCTCTCATTAGGGATGCTCTGTTTCTCATTTGGGATGCTCTGTCATTTGGGATGCTCTCATTAGGGATGCTCTATCTCTCATTAGGGATGCTCTATCTCTCATTTGGGATGCTCTCATTTGGGATGCTCTATCTCTCATTTGGGATGCTCTCATTAGGGATGCTCTATCTCTCATTAGGGATGCTCTCATTAGGGATGCTCTATCTCTCATTTGGGATGCTCTCATTAGGGATGCCCTATCATTAGGGATGCTCTCTCATTAGGGATGCCCTATCTCTCATTAGGGATGCCCTATCTCTCATTAGGGATGCTCTATCTCTCATTAGGGATGCTCTATCTGTCATTTGGGATGCTCTCATTAGGGATGCTCTATCTCTCATTTGGGATGCTCTGTCATTTGGGATGCTCTCATTAGGGATGCTCTATCTCTCATTTGGGATGCTCTCATTAGGGATGCCCTATCTCTCATTAGGGATGCTCTATCTCTCATTTGGGATGCTCTCATTAGGGGTGCCCTATCTCTCATTAGGGGTACCCTATCTCTCATTAGGGTGCTCTATCTCTCATTAGGGATGCCCTATCTCTCATTAGGGATGCTCTCATTAGGGATGCCCTATCTCTCATTAGGGATGCCCTATCTCTCCTTTGGGTCTCTTTGGTTGTGTGGGGCTTGGTTGTCCCCCTGGCCGAACTTGTCCAGGGCCATTCCCTTTGGTGAGCTGGGGCCCTGAGCTCCGCTCCTTTCACCACTCAGGTGCTCTCACAATCCAGGAGGAGATCAGCCAGATCAAGCGCCGCTTGCAGGCGGGCAAGAGAACCCCGGAGAGGCAGAAGAAGAAGCATCGGGATCGCATGGTGGAAAGGTAACAGCTCCCGCCTGGATTCTCCTGGGATTTGGGGGGGGGGTGGCACTGGAGGTGGGCAGGCTCCATCCCGTTGGTCCCGGTTGTCCCGGTGTTTTGGCTCTTGCTCGCAGAGCTGCTTTGCTCTCCTGCCCGTTTGCTCCATGTCTGTGCTCAAAAGAGAGGTAGGAAGAAGAAAACATCCTGAAAATCATGGAATCATGGAATGGTTGGGGTTGGGAAGGAGCTTAAAGCTCACCCGGTCCCAAGCCACGGGCAGGGACACCTTCCATAGAGCAGCTTGCTCCAACCTGGCCTTGAGTACTGCCGGGGATGGGGCATCCCAACCTTCTCCATTCAACCCATTCCACCCTCACAGGGAAGAGCTTCATCCCAATGGCCCATCCAACTCTTCTCTCTTCCAGTTGGAAGCTGCTCCTCCTCATCCCATCCCTCCAGCCCTTCTCCAAAGCCCCTCTCCAGGTTTCTTGGAGCCCCCTTCCTCACTGGAAGCTGCTCTGAGGTCTCCACGCAGCTTCTCTTCTCCAGCCCCAATGTTCTTCCATACGGGAGCTGCTCCAGGCCCTGCTCATCCCTGTGGCCTTGCTCCAGCAGCTCCACGTCCCCATATTGAAGACACCAGAGCTGGATGCAGCATCCCAGTGGGATCTCACCAGAGCAGAGGGGCAGGAACCCATCCTTGGGCCTGCTGCTCGCGCTATGGGGATGCAGCCCAGGACATGCAAAGGGTTGGAGACCTCCATAAGTTTCTCTGCTCCCCTTGAAGTAGAGGGAGGGGGTCGATCCAGTGGGAATGTGGTGCCATTGAGCGGGAATGACGGATTTGTGGCTCTTTTCCCTCTCGACAGGATCCAGTTTGTTTGTTCGCTGTGTAAATACCGGACCTTCTACGACGACGAGATGAGCAGCCACCTGGAGAGCAAATTCCATAAGGAACACTTCAAGTTTGTGGGAACCAAGTTGCCTCAACAGACGGCGGATTTCCTCCAGGTGAGCTCCGGATCCGTGTCTGTGCCTTGGGTTCCTTTGGGAATTGGTCCTTAACAGGAAGAAGATTGCGTATCGGTTTGGAGATGCTGTAAAGCTCCCGAGCTGCTTCCCTAAGTAACCATGGTGGAAACTGCTGGAGAAGGTGGAGTGAGGTTGTAGTAAAGCTACAAAGAGTTAATGTAGAAAGATTAAGGTTCAATATTCCCTACAGGAATACGTTGCCAATAAAACAAGGAAAACCGAGGAGCGCCGGAAAGCGATTGAGGACATCAACGCGGTCATTCAGCAGATATACAGGGACCAGGATCTTACACAAGGTGAGTTCCTGCTCCTGTGGGTAGGAGTTGCTTTGTTGAGGTGGTTGGGGCTGGAGGGAGAGGGTGTGGGGGTAGGGAGGGAGGAGGTTGTAGGGGTAGGGAGGGAGGAGGCTGTAGGGGTAGGGATGGAGGAGGTTGTAGGGGTAGGGATGGAGGAGGTTGTAGGGGTAGGGAGGGAGGAGGTTGTAGGGGTAGGGAGGAGGTTGTAGGGGTAGGGAGGAGGTTGTAGGGGTAGGGAGGGAGGAGGTTGTAGGGGTAGGGATGGAGGAGGCTGTAGGGGTAGGGAGGAGGTTGTAGGGGTAGGGAGGGAGGAGGTTGTAGGGGTAGGGAGGAGGTTGTAGGGGTAGGGAGGGAGGAGGCTGTAGGGGTAGGGAGGAGGCTGTAGGGGTAGGGAGGGAGGAGGCTGTAGGGGTAGGGAGGAGGTTGTAGGGGTAGGGAGGGAGGAGGTTGTAGGGGTAGGGAGGAGGTTGTAGGGCTAGGGAGGGAGGAGGCTGTAGGGGTAGGGAGGAGGTTGTAGGGGTAGGGAGGAGGTTGTAGGGGTAGGGAGGGAGGAGGTTGTAGGGGTAGGGAGGAGGTTGTAGGGGTAGGGAGGAGGTTGTAGGGGTAGGGAGGGAGGAGGTTGTAGGGGTAGGGAGGGAGGAGGCTGTAGGGGTAGGGAGGAGGTTGTAGTGGTAGGGAGGGAGGAGGCTGTAGGGGTAGGGAGGAGGTTGTAGGGGTAGGGAGGGAGGAGGCTGTAGTGGTAGGGATGGAGGAGGCTGTAGGGGTAGGGAGGAGGCTGTAGGGGTAGGGAGGGAGGAGGTGATTGGGATTGGAAGAGAGAGGAGCCTGTGAATCCTGGAACACGGCCCAAATCCCTGGATTCTTTCCCAGTTCAATCCATTCTTTTCCAGACGTTGGCATGGAGCATTTCATCAAGAAGGTGGAGGCCGCGCATTGTGCTGCCTGCGACCTCTTCATCCCCATGCAGTACGGCATCATCCAGAAACACTTGAAGTCCCTGGACCACAACCACAACCGCAGGGTGCGTTGGGGCTCCCTGGCTTCCAGGAGCATGGATTCGGGTGGGATTGGTTCCTCCCATTCCTGAAAGCCAGGAGGAACTCTTCTTCATCCTCATCTTTGCAGAGCCTGGAGTCAATCTTCCTGTTCTTGTGTCCCCAGCAACCTCCTAAAGCTCAAGGCCAGCTTAGGGCTTGGAGTGGAAGAGCCTTAAGGTCCCTTCCAACCCAAACCATTCCATGATTTACAGGATGTTTCCCAGAGGTTTTCCCTGTTTCCTCCACTGCTGAGCTGGGCCTAATTCCTGGCTTCAGGAGCAAAGCTGAGTGGGTTTTATTCCCCTCCCATCCAGGCCATGATGGAGCAATCCAAGAAATCCTCACTTGTGGTTGCAAGGAGTATCCTCAACAACAAGCTCATCAGTAAGAAGCTGGAGCGGTACCTCAAGGTAGGTGTTGATGGGGGGCTGGGGATGGAAGCAGCACTTCCATGATGCTGGAATTCCCTGGGAGCTGCTCTTTGAAGGGTATTTTGGAGATGAGGATTTGTCTTCTCTTTCCAGGGAGAGAATCCCTTCACGGATGACCCAGAGGAGAAAGAGGAGCACGAGGAAGGAGAAGGAGGCAGTGGGAATGTAGAGGAAGGAGCAGCAGAAGGAGCAGAGGAAAACAAGGATGAGGAGGAAAATCTGGAAGAGGGGAATCCAGAGGAGGAAAATCCAGAGGAGGAAAAGAAGGATCTCAAAGGGAACCCAGAAGCGGAAGGTGCTGGGAATGGCGGGGAGCAAGAGGAAACAGGGACAGAGACAACTGAGGCACAAGCACAAGCGGAGATGGAATCAGCTGCAGGGGATGTGGAGGAGCAGAATTCCCTGCCTCCGGAGGAATCCCTCCCTGAGGAAGGAGAGCACCAGGCAGTCGAAGATGAGGAGGGCAGCGAGGAAGCTGCTGCAGCACAAGAGGAGGAGGAAGATGGGGATTAAACTCCGGAGGGGGGAATGATGTGGGAAAGAGCTGGTGTATGGGCGGGGGGGTTAAACCATACCTGTACCTGTGAATTCCATAGCACATATTCCAAGTTCTCATCCCACTCCACTCACGCAGGCAGTGGAAGCCTTTCCCTTTCAAGGGATTTTGGGGGGAATTGAGGGGTTTTTAGGCAAACCTTGGGGTTTAGGCACTAAGGGGTTGTGTGGTCTCTGGGTTGTAGCTAAGAGCACTGTGTGCAACCTCTTCTCATCCCCTTGGATTGAACAGCAATGGGCTTTATCCCTTTGGAAACATGAGGAATTCCGCCCTGGGCTTCCAATCTCTGCCTCTGACTCCCCCCTGGCTGTGCTATCCCCACTGCTGTTTTATTGTGGTCTCAGCGTTGTGTTGTTCATAAACCACTTGGATTTTCCAGGTGAATGTGGAGATAAAGGGACTGTCCCGACATTCCCTGCGGCTCTGCCCTCATTTCTGCTGCCCTGGAGCAGCCTGGAGGGGTTGGAGCCTTAGGAATGGGTTGGGAACACCGTGTCCTGGTTCATTGTGTTCATCTCTCCATTCATAGCGAACCCGGCCGCAGGTGTCTGTCATCCCCTGGAGCATGGATCCTCTTTCCTGGAATGAGGGAATTTGTTTCCATGCCATTCCTGCTGCGGTTGGGAGCTTCCCTGCAGGATGGGGTGAGGGATGAGGATGTGCCCACCCTATGTCCTGGCTTACAGAGCTCCAGCTCAGTGCAAACTCATTGTACAGGAGAAATTTCCCCGGGAAAGGAGGTTTCAGCACCAATGTGAGGACTGCTCCCGACTTCAAACCTTGGGAATACCGAGGTGGGATCAAGAGAGGGAGCATTGCACCTCCTCCACACCACGGCGATCCATGGGAACACCGAGTCCTGATCCTGGCATTGCCCATTGCCTTTTCCCAAGCAGCCACCCCTTCTCCTGCAGGTGGACATCTGAGGTTACTCCTGGCAGCTTCTTTTTATCGGGATAATGAAGATCCCTGGATCTTGCTTGATGCGTGTTGGAGCTCGGAGCAGCGCAATTCCCACTTGGAAGGCTGAAAAAGGCAAGAGGAGGATCCAGGGCTCCAAACGATGCCTCGGAGGCGTTCGTGTTCACACCTTGTGCTTCGGAGGCGGGTGAGGATGCGGCTCCTGCCAAGAGGAATCTCGCTTCCGTCGCCTCCTTCCACAACTGCTCCTTCCTCCTCTTCCCTCCGCAGAGCTTTTGGGGGTGGCTTCCAGCTTTTCCTCCCGCTTTTCTCCATAGGAAGCCTCTGATCTCCATGGAATGTGCTGGTGCCACCCTGGGAAGAACGGGGCTGGGCTTTGCTGTGTTGGAGGATGGATGTTGGGGTCGGGGGGTTTCCAGACAGCATTCCAGGGAATACCGTTTGATTTCAGGGTTAATGGAGCTCATGTAATGCCTGGCTCCTGGAGGTGGTGAGATCCCTGTGGACCACCCATTCCTTACCAAACCAAAGCCATGATTTGAGTTCCACCTTCCTCTTCCTGCTTTATTTCCTTACTTCCCCTTTTCCTATCCCTATTTCTCTACCGTGCCATGAGAAACGCAGTTTGGGAAGTGTGGGCTGAGCAGGATGGATCCTTGTCCATGGGGATGCTGCAGATCCAGAGCACAGAAAGGGAGGAAATCAGCTTGGAAAAGTCAGCAGGAGCCAAATTCCTCCTGTTCCAGCTTCCTGGAATGAATAATCTCCTAGGAAAACCAAGCAACGAGTGGAGCTCTGCAAGGGACAGGCTGGAGCTGCTCCATTGATCCCTGTGGTGACTGTTTCTCGATGCTGCCGCTTTTCCTTAAGGAAAAGCAAGGGGAATTCTTGCTTCCCTCCACTCCATCCATCTCCCACCTATTGGATCTGTTGGAGAACACACAGTTAAATACCCCAATTCCAATGCTCCGCATAGAGAAGATGGGGTTATTGGCCCTGGAGCCCATTTCACTTGTGTTTCCTGGTTGCTCCATCAAGATCTCGGTTTCTATTAACGTTTTGGGGTCATTAATTAGTTAATTAGTTATTAATTAGCTATTAGTTATTATTCGGTAATAATTATTGGCCCCATGTGCACCACTGCCTCCTGCTCCTCTGCAGCGGTATTTCAGAGCACGCATCATCCAGGGAGAAGGAATACCCCCAAATAAAGCAATTCCAGGAGGTTTTGGGGTGAATTTGGGGTTTTTCAGAGCCTTTTCCTGCCACAATTCCCTGTGGGTATAGCTAAGGCAGAGCACGCCGTGGTTACAGCCGTCCAATCAGGAGAGGGAACGGGAATGATTGACAGCGAATTGACAGCCTCCGCCAATAGGATCGGGGGATGGGTGGTGACAGGCGTTCTCGCTGGCCAATGGATGAGAAGGGAGGGTGATGCCTCAGCCAATAGTACGTGAAGGGCGGGCTTTTGGAGAGCAGCCAATGGAGAGCTTCGTGGGCGGGGCAGAGCGGCCGAGAAGCCCAATGGGCGGCGGGCGCAGCGCGCCTGCGCAGCGGGGCGCTCGGGCGGGCAGTGCGGCGCCGACGGCCGGAGGCGGAGGGCAGCGATGGAGCCGGGATACGGCGGTAGGTGCCGGGCTGCAGCGGGGGCCGCCGCTCCCCGGTGCCTCCCGTTCCCCCGGGGGCAGCAGCTCGGTGCCTCCGGTCCCTTTCAGCGGCGGCTCCCGGTACCACCGTGGTGGGGGGGTAGTTAAGCCCCTGAGGGACGCATTGAGCCCGCCTCCCGTGGGGGAGTGGCGCCGCTGATTGGCTGAGCTCCGCGTCTGTCAGGGCTAGGGCGCCGCTGATTGGTGGGTGGGTGTGGGGTGGGGGGGGAGGCGGTTGTTGGGGGGGCGGAAATGGAGCCGGGCCCATTTCTAAAGACGACACAAAATGGCGGCCGCGCGGACACGCCCCCCGCCCCCCCCGTGTCGGTCCCGTCCCTTCTGTTCCCCCCCCCCATGGCCTCCGGTTGTGACCCCCGGGGGGGCTCCGTTACCTCCCGGTTGAGGCCGCTCCGTGCCCCTGCAGCATCCTCCAGTGCCCCCCCCCGATGCCTTAAACCAGCTTTGCCCCCCCCCCCCCGAGCTGTTTTCCTCCTTCCCGTTCTAACGGCGTTGGGAGGGAAGGCGTTAATCCCTGAGGAAGGAGGTGAGAGCGCGCCGAAACGGCGTTGAGCTTTGTTTGGCGGTTTGGGAGGGGGAAGAACCGTCCCCCTTCCGACCGGGGTTTGAATGGCTCTAAAGCACGGAACGAGGACCAGGACTGAAAGGAAAGCACTCAAATGGAAGCTTAACAGATGGAAATCGGTTGTTGGAAGCCCTCTGATGGAGCTGATGTGGGGCTGGGGGGTAGAAGATGGGGATAGGTGCGAGGGCCGAGCCCGGATCCCCTCCCCTTTGGACCCTCATAGTGCAAACCCTTCCTTGGGGTTTATAACACGGTTACAGCTGCGGAAGGATTGGATGCAAGGCACCAATGCCCTTTTAACGTGGGTTTTATGGAGTTCCTGCTGCCCCCCGAGGTGCTTTGTCCGTGGGGATCATTCCGGGTTCATCTGGACTTGATGGCAATGCGGACCTGTTGGCGGGATCGCTTTCATCGCGCTTCCCTATGGGTTTGGAGGGTTCTTTGGGCATAAAGAGGAGGTGGGAAGGATTAAAACCACCTTCAGTGAGCGCTGGTTGCTCTGCCTCTGCATTAACTCCAATGCTTCCCGAGTCCAGCAGGAAACAAGCTTTATTCTCCCTGGATAAAGGCCTTTGTTGGAATCAGCAGGAAAACCTCTGCTTCTGGAAGGAATTCCCTTCTGGATCCCGGCTTTTTCTTCTGCAGGGGTTAAACAGGGGCCGAACCAAGTAAATCCCTCATCGTTGCTCTGCTTGTCCGTTGCCAAGCTTTACCCCCGGCTCCGGGAGCGCTGTCTTGGGAATCCGGACATATGGTCCCCTTTGAGTTGGATTTTTCCCCTTCTTTGCACTTTGTCGTATGTTATCCCAAGGGAAGGTGATGGCGACTTATTGACTTATCCCACTGGGGTTTGCCCTCCTGGGGATGGTTATGGATGTGCTGGGCTTAGGTCGTTAATCCCCACGTGGCTCATGAGGCGCTGAACTGGTGAATTACCGCGTTCAGGTGCACTGAAAGCCTGAGGCCTTTGGGAAGCGGAGCTCTTTGCCTTGGGAAGCGGAGGCCTTTGCCTTGGGAAGTGGAGGCCTTTGGGGAGTGGAGGCCTTTGGGAAGCTGAGCTTTTTGCCTTGGGAAGCGGAGGTCTTTGGGAAGTGGAGGCCTTTGGGGAGCGGAGGCCTTTGTGGAGCGGCACTCTTTGCCTTGGGAAGTGGATGTCATTGGGAAGCAGAGGTCTTTGCCTTTGGGAAGCGGAGGCCTTTGGGAAACCGAGCTCTTTGCCTTGGGAAGCGGAGGCCTTTGGGAAGCGGAGGCCTTTGGGAAGCGGAGGCCTTTGGGAAGCGGCGGCCTTTGGGAAGCCGAGCTCTTTGCCTTGGGGAGCGGAGGCCTTTGGGAAGCGGAGGCCTTTGGGAAGCGGAGGTCATTGGGAAGCAGAGGTCTTTGCCTTTGGGAAGCGGAGGCCTTTGGGAAGCGGCGGCCTTTGGGAAGCCGAGCTCTTTGCCTTGGGAAGCGGAGGCCTTTGGGAAGCGGAGCTCTTTGCCTTGAGAACACTGCATTTTGGGCTGAGCACCCTCAGTCTCCCTGAGCTTTTGAGCAGATCCAAGCTATTTCTGCCTCCTGGATGAACATCACCAAGGTTTTACCCAAGACACCTTCAACGTGGCAGGAGAGGAGCTCGCTTTTAATCCCACGGCTGCTGCTGTTGAGTTTGAAACGGAGCATTCTGCCCTGAGCAAAGCTTCCCTGTGCTGGGTTTGCTTCCTCTTCCTGCTGTTCTCCAGCTAGGAGCGTGCCTGGAGGCAGGAATCAAGCTGGGATCGTGCCTGGCACAACCAGGGGCTCGATGGTGTCCCTCAAAGCTGGAGTGGAGAAGTGAGAACATTGAGCTGTGGAGTTAAGTCAGGCTTTGGTTGGCTGCAGTTGATGGATTGGAGGTTAGGCCTTGATTTCCATGCGCTGTCTCACCTCAAGCGCCCCCCCCAGCAGCTGGAAAACCGCATCCCGGCCTCATCCCACTGGGAAGCGAAGCTGAAAACAGGGACACGCCAACAGTGGGGAAGGAAATTGCTCCGTGAGAAGGCTCTGATGTAAGAGGTGGTGACGTGTCCAGTTCCTGTTTGCTGGTTTCCACCGGAGCTCAGAATTCCAGTGGGAAACGTCCTGGGAGCTTCACCCCATCAAACCCAGGCTCATGGAGAGGGTGAGGTGTCCTCTGCACCCTCACTTGGATGGGAAACGCTTGGTGACATCCAGAGGAAAAATGTGCTTCAAAATTGAGGATTTGGGCCCAAAAAAAAGAGGGAAGTTTTGGGAAAACTGGAGGTGGCCTCCAAGGAATCAAAGCTTTGTGAAATGAGGAGACACCTCCCAAGAGATGCGATCGTTCTTTGTTGGGGTAGGACAGGGGGTGATGGGTTTAAACTGGACCAGGGAAGTTCAGGCTGGAGATAAGGAAGTTCTTCCTTATGAGGATGCTGGGACACTGGGATGAGGTGAATGGAGAAGGTTTGGGTGCCAATGTCCAAGGCCAGGCTGGATGGGGCTTGGAGCACGCTGCTCTAGTGGAAGGTGTCCCTGCCCGTGGCAGGGCCATGGATGAGCTTTAAGGTCCCTTCCACCCGACCCATCCCATGATCTTTAAGGTGTGGATGGGTTTGTTTGGGACTCGGTCACTGTTGAGCATCACAGTAGTAAATACACATTAAACTCCCATTTTCCTGCAGGGAAGCGGCAGCCAAGCTCCTGGGAAGTGCTTTAGCACATCCCAGCACATCGCTTTTGATCGTTTCAGTGCTCCCAAGGTTTCATTGCAGCCCAGAGTTCCTCTGATGCACTCAGGTGTTGCTGAGCGCACGGGAGGCCCTTGATCCCGGAGGATGCTGATTCCATCCTGGAAGCTTGGGAAAGGTTTAAAGTGGAGAAATGAGTTATTTTGGGGAGGAAACCCAAATCTCTGCTGGGAAATCAGAGCTGGTGACCACGGTTGGGATCTTTGGTGCTTCCTTCACGTGGGCCAGGGCTTCACCCACTGCTGATGTGGGGGGGACAAGGCTGAAGCCACTTCATTAGTGCAAAGCTTGCAGTTGATACTGGGAAGCGGAAGAGCTCCATGTGTTTTACTGGCTCCTGGAATGGCATTCCTCACCTCGGCTCCTGTATGAGGATATCCCGTATTCCCTAGGGAAAAGGATGCTTCTGCTGGCACAACACAACTGGACCGTCTGTTCTCAGTGTTGATTCTGTTCTTCGGATGCCTTATCCCACAGGTTGTCTCCTCATGGAATCATGGCATGGTTTGGGTTGGAAAGGACCTTAAAGCTCATCCAGGCCCAACAAAGCCTCAGGCAGCTCCAAGCAATGACAAGCAGGAGCCAGGCTGTGATTAAAGCCTTGGATGGGTTGAGGCTCACTTAGGGAAGAGCCAAGCCCTGGGCCAGCTCAGAGGTGATGCTTGAACAGCTCCCTTCTTTTCCTTGCAGGTTATGGCACTTGGAATACTGGAGCCACCAACACGCAAGGTGAGGTTTGTGTCTCTGTTTGAGAGTAGGATGAGCGTTTCATTCTTAGCCAGAGCGGTGGGATACAGAAACGCTTTTCCCCACCTTTATTCTCTTCCGTTTTGAATCATTTGAAGTGATTTTAAATCATTTCTACTGCCTCTGGTACCAGGAAACACAGTTCTGGGGGTGATGAACATGCTGGGGAGGGGGGATGTGCTGGAAACAAAGCCTGTCCAAGGCTATTTGGGACTGCGGGCTTCCTCTTTTCCAGCCTAAACAACATCAGCACCACCAAAATGCTCCCTAAAGCGATAGTTTGAAGAAACATCTGCGGTTTTACTGCTTCTTGAGGGGGGTTATGGAATATTCGAACTGTTGTCAATGTAAAATGCTCAAAAGTGCTTCAAGAAACATGTAAAATCTATTAATTATCCATTACATTTCCATAATCACCTCTTGCAAGTCTCAGTTTCCTCCTTGCCATCCTTTTTGCCAGCGACGAAACTGAATTAGATCCATTGCACCTCTCAGCTTTTGACTTTGATGCTTTGGGAGCTGAACCGCTCTCTTCTTTCTGTCCCCTTCAGGTTCCTATGGGACGAATGCGACGAGCTGGCAAGGTATGTGCTGCCTCCCACTGTTACCTCTGGGTTTGGGATGCTCTGCTTAGGCCCTGCGGCTCTCTTCCATCTCCTGCATTGTCTTTGCTCAAGGTTGGGGTGCACAATTCTCCTCCTCACTGATTCAGGTGTTGCCTTTTACTTTGCTTCATGGTTGGAGCTCTTCCTTAGGCCCGTGGAGCATCACAAAGTTGTGTCCTGGTGGCTGTGCTTTGGAGCAGGAAAATTACCTTGTAGGATGAGAAAAGCTCTGGTTCTTTTCCATCTCCATTTCTCCCTTGGCCTTGGACAGCCAAATGGGTGCAGTAATAAACTGATTTATTGATTAATAGAGTGATTAATACCAATTTCCCCTCCAAACCCAAGGTTTGCCCTTGGAATCTGGCAGCTTGGCCGTACACAACCCACTGCCACAGGCAGGGACACCTTCCACTAGAGCAGGTTGCTCCAAGCCCTGTCCAACCTGGCCTTGAACAGGGATGCTTCATCCCAACCTTCTCCATCCAACCCATCCCAGTGTCCCAGCACCCTCCTAGGGAAGAACTTCTTCCTTATCTCCAACCTGAACTTCCCTGTTTCAGTCTGAACCCATCACCCCTTGTCCTGTCGCTGATGAAGGTCCCTCTCCACATCCTTATAGCCCCCTTCAGACCCTGGAAGCTGCTCTGAGCTCTTCCCTTCTCCAGCCCCAGTGTTCTCAGCCTGACTCCGTGTGGGAGCTGCTGCAGCCCCTGCTCATCCTCGTGGCCTCCTCCAGCTCCATGTCCTTACGTTGAGGACCCACGCAGTTTGGGCTTGGGGAAGAGGGATCATGGCTGTTCCCCACTTTCAGGACCCACATTTCGTTTGAAGGAGGTCAGATCCTGTTACAGCCCTGCCTGGGGGGGATCTGTTCACATCCAAACTCTTCCTCCTGTGTCTATCCCATGGAATTAACATCCATGTCCTTTCCCTTTCCTGCCAGGCTATGAGGGCTACGACTACTACAACACCCAAACCACCGCCGCCAACAGCGCAGCCTCGTACAACTACGCTCCCGCCAGCTCCAGCAGCTGGGAAAGCCACAAAGCTTCGGATATGAGCCTCAATGCTGATGTCGGCTCTTCCATGCACATCAGTTCCTACGGCACCGAGCACTCCGCCAGCGAGAACTCGGATTCCATCATCGCCAAGATCAACCAGCGCCTGGATATGCTGTCGAAGGAGGGCAGCGGTGGCACAGGGGATGGGCTGGAAGACCAGGAGAGGTGATTCTGCCGCTTGCTTATGTTTCATAGTGAAAAGAGTGGCTTTTAATGTAACTGCAGATGAAGCTGAAGTGCAATAGGGCGAAGAGCCGGGTTCTCTTCTTGGGCCTCAACAGCCCCATGCAGTGCTGCGGGCTTGGGGAAGAGTGGCTCGAAAGCTGCTCGTGGAAAAGGAGCTGAGGATGTGGATTGATGGAGCCGGACATGAGCCTGTGCTCATCAGCACCAGTGTGGCAGCAGGGCCAGGGCAGGGATTGTCCCCCTGGACCGGGCACTGGTGAGGCCACACCTCGAATCCTGTGTCCGGTTCTGAGCCCCTTCCTCCAAGAGAGACATTGAGGTGCTGGAGCGGGGCCTGGAGCACAGTGTGATGGGGGATGGCTGAGGGACCTGGGGGGTTCAGATGGAGAAGAGAAGGCTCAGGGGGGACCTGATCGCTGCCTATAACTGCCTGAGAGGAGGATGGAGCCAGGAGGGGGCTGGGCTCTGCTCCCAAGGGATGGGACAGGAGGAAACGGCCTCAAGCTGCGCCGGGGCAGGTTTAGATGGAGATGAGGAGCAATTCCTTCCCCAAAGGGTGCTCAGGCGTTGGAACAGCCTGGAAGTGTTCCCACCCCCTGTAGACAAGTCACTCATGAGACGGGATAGTGGTAGCCATGGCAGTGCTTGGAATGGTTAGGCCGGATGAGAATACCCCCAAGAATAAGGAAAAGGTGACATGGGATCCACAAAGTGATGGGTTTGCAGGGATTGATAATACTTCTAGTGCTGTTTTCTGGCCAAACCCCATGGATTGGGATGCAAACTGGATGCAAACCGCAGTGTGAAGTGTGGGAATGTCACCACTGGTGCTGACCATCATCTCCTCCCGCAGCTCTTTCAGATACGAGTCCTTCGACTCCTACGACTCGAGGTCCTCCATGAACGACCGGGACATGTATCGCCCCAGCTACGACTACGGCGACGTCGGCACCGACCGGAACGATTCCTTTGGGAGCCAGTTTGACCGCAGGGATCAGTCCCGCACCAGAGGGAACAACTACGGGCTCATGCGGGGCCGGGCTCAGAACCGCGTCCAGAACCGCGGGCGACTCAACGCCTTCAACCGCAGCGACCACTTCATGCCCTCGTCCAGCTCCGAGCGCCTCTCCGCCCGTTGGAACGAGCTGAACTACATGGGAGGGCGTGGGATGGGGGGGGCCGGATCCAACAGGCTCCCTTCCCTCTTTTCCCAAGCCCTCGTTCCCGATTACGGTGACTACGGCGACTACGGCGATTACGGCGACTATGGGGATTACGGCGACTATGGCGACTACGGAGATTACGGTGACTACGGAGACTATGACTATGGCATGATGGGGATGTCGGGCATGGGAATGGGACGGTATGGGAATATGCCGTATGGAATGGGGAGGCAACGGAACAGAGACAGGATGGGGTCGGTGCCCTGGCACATGAACACGCTCATGGTAAGTTGCCACCGTCGGGTTTGGTTTCTTGTCAGGGTTGGGTGTTGCGTCCCTCGGTGGGTTGGCTGCAGAGTGGAGTCCTTTTGGGGAGCATGAGCCTTAATTCGTGGTGCTTCCATGAATTGGTCCACTCTGGAATAATTCACATTTTCCTGGATAGGGATGGGTACCCCTGAGCTTGTACAGACCCATTCGCCATCAAAATAGAGCCTCTGAATGCTTCCTCCATCCCAGATCCGCTCACAAGGGGCACTAACCCAGCTATGAAACCCCTTTATAACCAAACCCACATCTGCAGGGTCACAAGAAGTGAGATGTGGCCGATGGGCGGAATACTTTGATTTTGACGCTGCTCTTAGTGCCTCGAGTTGATTGATCCCAGTGATTCCTTTCCCCTTCAGCCCAAGAGAAGAGGGTTCCGGAACCGTTCCGGAGGGCGGTCGGATGGAGAGGGGGGAGGACGCAAGAGGAAACAGTCACAGAGCGGGGACGAGCCCGACAGCAAACAGGCAAAGACTGACAGCGAAGGGGATGACACTGACAACGGTACGAGCCCATTTTGGGCCCTTTTCCTCTGGGTTTAAGTGTTTTCTCTTTCATCTGACTGAGAGTGGCTCCATGTCAAAGGTGGGGGGATTGAGTAGGGGGGTGTTAAGTGGAACAACCCCCCCAGCACCAGCTTTAACAATCCTTCTTTTGCACAGCAGATGAGGGAGAAGGAGAGGAAAAATCAGGAGATGAAGCAGACAAAGGTGTAAGTATCCTTGTTTTCTGTGCGGGTTTGTGGGAATGGGCTCCGAGGGCTGGAGCAGCTCTGCTCTGGAGCCAGGCTGAGAGTGCTGGGCTCATTCAGCCTGGGGAAGAGAAGGCTCCTAAAGGGGGGGACTCAGCAGCTCCAGTGCCTAAGGGGGCTATAGGAAACCTGGAGGGGGCTTGGACAGCATTCCTTGGAGCAGCCGTAGATGTGAAGCTTGACAGTAGGATGCAATACGTAGTGGTGACATAGAGGGAGTAACGCTTTGTGTTTCTCTTTTCCAGGAGAACAGGAATGGGGGTGATTTCCTGGAGGAAGGTAGGGATTTACCCCCTCACACAGCCCCCTGGAGTAACCCCATCACTTCAACTGGTTTGGGATTGTTATTGCCAGTCAGGACACATCAGCCCCAGGCACTTTGCAACCTTCTCCCTTGGGGTGACTTGAGGAAAGCCACCCGTGGGACTTGAGCTGCTGCTTTTAGGTTGTTTGCAGGGTGGGAACTGAGGGGTAGCTGATGTTAAGTGTCACTTAAGGCTCCCCCTGATGCCTGACAACGTGTCAGGTGAAGTGTTCCCTGAGTCCTTGGAGGCTGATGGGCCTTGGACTTGGAGCTTTGTACCCCAAACCACTGCAGAGATGAGGTCTGCTGGATGTGCAGTTCCTGCTCGCTTTCCCAGTCATTACAGGAAGCCTCAGGAAGAGGCTGCTGCTTCCCAGTGGTTGGAAGCTGGTTTGGGAGAGGGAGAGCTTCCAGAGACTGAAAGCTGTTTGTGACTTCCCGATGCTGAGGGTGAAGAGGAAACGGAGGGATCGAGGCCCAGAATTCCTCAACCAGCCAAGTGGGTGCTAGGGATCAGAGTGACTCTGATTTCTTCCTCAGCATCAGGAGATGGCTGTGAGGATGATGATGAGGAGATGAAAAAGAAGAGGGAGAAGCAGCGGAGAAGGGACCGGATGCGCGATCGCGCGATGGACAGGTGGGAGCAGTGAGAAACGGGCCCATTCCCAGTGTTATTCCATGGGAACAGGGGAATCTCCTGGGGAATCCTATTGTGGGGCTCTGCACTCTGATTTCAGCGGGTTTTTACCCTTCTTGTGTGTTTTACGATGGTTTTAAGATGAGGGAGAATACTGTGGGGTTTAATACATGGATCAGTGTAGAGTATTAAGTCCAGAAGGGTGTTTAAGAGGCTGTGTACGTGCTTATACACTCTGCGCTTATACATCTACCTTAAATAGCTTAATTAAAGCTCATTAATTGCTGTATTTTATAGCATTCTAAAGGCTGTATATAGCAAAGCACAAGGCTGTATATGCAGCTTGGCTATGAAATTGCACTATCAATGAGCTGAAGATAAGATGAAGCAGCCAAAGTGGCACCAGTGTTTCTCTATCGGGTGCCAGGGATCTCCGCATCCAAGAGTGCCCATGAATTTGGCCCGTTGCTGTTAAACTCACCCAGGTTTCTAGCATCCACTCCCATAACATAAAGCTTTAAGGAGAAGGAGCTGCTGTTCAATCCATGCGGGTTCTACCATGCTGACAATGGGTCAAAATGGAGTAAAATTGGGGGGGGCAGTTGGAACAACAACGAGGTTTATAACTGCACCAAGGGTGGTGATGGTCCTGATCTTAATGGTATTCCTCATCCGTGCTCGTGACTGCTCTGCTTAGGATCCAGTTTGCCTGTTCTGTCTGCAAGTTCCGCAGCTTTGAGGAAGAGGAGATCCAGAAGCATCTCCAGAGCAAGTTCCACAAGGAGACCTTGAGGTTCATTGGTACCAAGCTCCCGGATAAAACAGTGGAGTTCCTGCAGGTAGGTGGGATGCTGGCGTCGCTCAGCCCTTCCCTGCATCCCTACTGGGGTGTCAAGGCTTCATTTAGGGTTTCGGGGCTTCATTTGGTCCACCCGGAGCTGAGGAAGATGGTAAAGACCAGGGAGTTTCATTTTCTGGATGACCAGTGGTTGCATTTTGGGGGCATTTATCAAGGAGTTGGGGTCTCCCACCGGGAATCTGATGGTGACATGGGAGCAGGTTCCTGTTTGGCTCCAGTTTGATCTTTCCATCTCTTGTTGTAACATGACAGGGAGGGGAGAACCTTGGCCTCATCTAGTTCATTCCCCAGCCACAGGCTTCCCTGTGGGTATTCCCTGGGGCACTCATTTCCCTTTGGATCTCCTTGGTCATCAGTGGGGGGACATTGGATCTTCTCCTCTTCCTTCCAGGAGTACATCGTCAACAGGAACAAGAAGATCGAGAAGCGGCGCCAGGAGCTGACTGAGAAAGAGGGCACAAAGCAGAAGCCGGATCCTTTTAAGGGTAAATCTGTGTCCAGAGACAGAGTCAATGCGCAAGGAAAGACAAAGGTGCTGGTGCAGTTCTTTGGGAGCAAAGCGTGATGGATTTGAGTCATCCACCTGCAGGCTCTGGGTGGGTTTTGCCAGCTTGGAGAGACAAATGGTCCTGATGAAGAAATGGGAGTGCTCAAGCAGCAGATTGCTGAGGCTTGTGCAATGTCAGGTGTTAAAATTAAGCTTAAAAGGGGAAAATACCCCCAAAGCGTTGATTTTTGAGGCTGGTTGGTTAATGGAGCTGCATTCTGTGTTTGTTCTTAACGCGTAAGTGCTAAAGGGGATCTGTTGGGGCCGTGAGGGTGATGGGGAAAGATCGCTTGGCTCTGTCCTTGTGCCATTGGGAGTCATGAGGGGAGTTGAGTTGAGCACAGGGAGAAAAGCTGAGCCTAAGGAGAGAGGAGGAATGACCTCCCCCCAGCACTGGGGGAAGCCTGATTTGTCCCTTCCAGCTCTATGTAAATGGATTTGGGGGAGCCTCGGGTGAGTCGATCACTTTGTACCCCAGGCTCTTATCCCCATCTGTCCTTCTCCACTTGGGTACCGTGCTGGGATGATCTGCTTTAGAGCAGAGCAGCTATCCTGCCCATCTTAGAGCAGCATATGGGATGCTTTTTGTCCTGGGAAGCAGACACTGGAAGGAATAGGGGTGCTGGATTAGTGCGTTAGGAGCGAGGGGAAAGGTGCCTGAGACATCCACCAGCTGACCGCGTCCCTTGGCTTCTGGCTGATGTCTTTGTGTCTCTGTAGGCATCGGCCAGGAGCACTTCTTCAAGAAGATCGAGGCAGCTCACTGCATGGCCTGTGACATGTTAATTCCTGCACAGAACCACCTTCTGCAGAGGCACCTGAGATCTGCGGATCACAACAGGAACCGCAGGGTAAGCGATGCCTTCACCTCCGTTGGGCCGGGCACTCGAGGTTGGGTTGTGGCTTCTAAAAGCCCTTCTCACGCAGTCTCTGGATGTGAAGCTGCTGCCCAGGGCTTGTGGGACACTGGCAGATGGGCTCAGCAGGGTTTGTTGGAACGCAAGCGGATGGGAAATGAGGGAATGAGCACAGAAAGTGATGTTGAAAGGGAAATGAGGTTTTCGTGCATGGGGCTTTGGCAGCGTGGCCAGCGCAGGCTGAATCATAGAGCAGTTAGGGTTGGAAAGGACCTGAGATCATCCAGTTCCAACCCCTTGCCACAGGCAGGGACACCCGAGGCTCCATCCAGCCCGGCCTCGAGCACTGCCAGGGATGGAGCATTCCCAACTTCCCTGGGCAACCCATTCCAGTGTCCCACTGCCCTCACAGCATCCCTTCTTCCTTGTATCCAACCTGAACTTCCCTGTTTCAGCCTGAACCCATCACCCCTTTGTCCCTGAGGAACCCCTCTCCAGCATCCCTATAGCCCCCTTCAGACCCTGGAAGCTGCTTTGAGATCTCCACGCAGCTTCTCTTGAGGCCGAACAGCCCCGATGTGTGCAGGACCTTGCGCTTGGCTTGGTTGAACTTCCTGAGGTTGGCATCGGCCACCTCACAACCGGGTCCCTCTGCATCCCATCCCTTCCCCTTCCCACCAGAGGTTGCTTCCTTTCCCAGATGGCTGCAGAGCAGTTCAAGAAAACCAGTTTACACGTGGCCAAGAGCGTCCTCAATAACAAACACATCGTCAAGATGCTGGAAAAATACCTCAAGGTGAGTGGATTGGGAAGTCGGCAACTGGTGCCGAGCTCCTGGAGCAGCGCGGAGCTGCGGGTCGGTGACGGGACGTCCGGCTGCATCCGATGGGGATGACCGTAGGTTCCTCTCTGCTGCCTTTTGCTCTCTCAATGCTGGGTCTGGTTTCTTCTCTCCCTAGGTGCATTTTAACGCGTCTCGTGCTTGTTTTCGGTTTGCTTTGTTCATGTATTGAACCCGCAGAGGTGCCAAGCAGCATTCCCAGGCTCAATCCTGAATCCATCCAAAGCGAGGCCGTAATTAAAGAAACCAAAGTAGCCAAAGGAATTCCAGTTCCCCCCAAAGCCACCCCTCGAGCTGTGGCCTTTGGAAGGGGGGGGAGACACACACACAGACACACACACACCCCCCAGGCTCCCCCCAGCGAGCGTGCGGGTCGGGAAGCCCCCCCCTTGACTCCCGCTGGGATTGACTCCAACGCGGATGGCTCCCGCTCCATCCACTGCATTGGCAGAGGGGGAATTTGTACCCTGTGTAAAGAGCCGGGCTTGGCGGCGCTCCCAGCAGCTCCAAGGGACAGAGCACCCCGAGGTGGGTGCACCCCATCCCCGTGCGTTGAAACACCCTCGTTAGCACCCCCCCCCTCCCCCCTTTGCATTCCCCCTCCTTCCTCTTCCCTTGGGAAGTGGCAGAGAACACCCAGCTGACCTGCAGAGCCGAGACCGGAGCACGAGGAGAGGGCAGGGGAGGGTTTGCTTAAGCCCAACCCGGCGGTCGGAAGTGCAGAAGGAAGCCTGGAAGGCAAACGCAGTCTTCAGAGCATGGGGGTTTCACCCCGCTCCGTGTGGGAATGCCGGGTGCTTATTCCCGGCCTAAAGCGCGGGTTTGAACGGGCTGAGGCCCGCATCCGAGAGAGAGGAAAGGTCGCAACCTCCTCCGCTGGGCGAAGAGGAAAAGAAGCGCTTGTGGCTACTCGCTGGTTCCCTGGGAATCCGGGACCAGCCCAGGATCCGGCGGGACAACCCCTTTGTTGGCAGCCTGGCAGGCGAGGGCCCACAGCGCTGCCATGGGGCAGCAGATGCTTCCCCTTGTCCCCCGTCCCCCCCCCACCCGCGGTGCCGGTGGCAAAGTGGGGGGGGGCTCCCCAAATCCAGCCCCAAAGCAGTCCAAGTGCCCATTAAACCCCTTCAAAACTGCGACTCCAACCCCAGCGGGTCCAGTGCAAAGAGACTCCGAGCTGGGAGCTTGTCCCAGGATGGGCCCTACCGCTGCCTCTCCATCCCCGTTACCCAGGAGGGTGAGGTAAAAAACCCCTGCGGTGCCCTCAGGAGGTGCAAACCTCCCGGATTGGCTCCACCAACGTTAACACACCAAAAAGCAAAGAGCTTAAACGTTCCATTAACCCCCTTCTCCCCCCCCCCAAAAAGCATTGGAACCACTCAAGCGCAACTCCATCTACCCCTGCCAGGGTCCGCAGGCACGGCCACATCTCCCCATGAGCAACGGTATCAATGGCTGCCGGCAGAGCTAAATGCATCCCGGGCTCCTGAGCTTTGGCCAGCGGCAGGAGGAGATCTTCGGAGCCATCCCAGCACGGTCTCCGTATCATTCCCAGGTGCAAAACGAGGCTGAAAAGGGGTGGAGGAAAATCTGAGGATTCCAGGTAATGCCAAGAGCCGCCTTCGCCATAAAAACCAACCCCATGCTCTCGGCACAGCTCCCGCTCAGGGGCGAGACTTTAAACGCAAGACTTGGGGCCGCATCAAGAGATGAGTTCTTGCCCATCGGCCTAAAGATTCCTCCTCCGGGATGGCGGGACACCTCGCCCTTCCCATGGGAAGGCCGGGAGAGTCTCCACCACGCGTGGACTTCACACAGCCCCTTTCCCGGTAGCTTTGATCGGCGATAACGGACGTTGGGGTCCAGATCGCGAGGTTGAGGGTTGCTTTTCCTCCCCTTCCGTAGTTCTCCCTATCGGCTCCATAGGGTTCAGCACCACATTCCTCAGCCCGGGAAGAGGAACGTTGAGGTTTCTCCTCCATCTGCATGGATCTTCTCGCGTGGAGGCAGCCAACCTGGGCTGAATGTGATCCGGGTGGATCTTAACCCCAGGGTGGGGTTGGGGGGGGGGGGGGAAGGAGGAAGGATGCGGAGAGGTTTTTCCTCCTGGCTGGAAAACCAAGGCCTCTCCCTGCCCCACGGCGCTCGATGCGGTCACGTGTGAGCTTTGCGTTTCCCTCTGTGAGGGGGGGGAGCCAAAAAAAAACCTCGGGAATTCCAGGAATTTGCCCTCGGATTTGTGCGTGTGGGGCCGCGCCTCTCTAGCAAGGTCATGCTCATAGAGCAGCAACAGCCCTCCTTTGACCTCCACCTCTGGGAATGTGAGCAGAGCCCCCCGATGTCCGCAGGGAGCGGGGCCGGGATCCGCTGTCGGCTTCCAGAAAGGTAACGAGGTGGAAAGTCCAACCTAAAATCCACCAAAACGCACCCAAAAGCAGCCCCCAAAGCCCCCAACGTGGAGGGTTTTGGTGTCCCCGCGAGGGCTGTGAGGTCGCGTCGCATCTGGATTCCTCCGTCTCTGCCGACACCCTAAAAGGCGGGATGGAAACCTGGAGGCGCCGCCGCGATTCCCAGCGAGGGAAGGGGAATCCACCCGGCAGCAGCTCTGAGCCGGGGCAATTCCCTTTGGATTTGAATCGTCTTCGCTTAGATCCCAAATCCCTCCCGGGTGAGGAGCGGAGCCGTAGCGCAGGGTCCGTCCCCGGCGCCCGTGGGGCCGTGTGGGACCTTTAATGTTTCACTGGCTCTTTTCCCCTCCTTCCAGGTGTGGGATCTTTTGTTTGCCCTGCAAATCCTTTGGGATTTTCCATGATGGAGATCTCTTTAATTGCCGTCGCCAAGCCGAGTTCCACTCGCTATAACTCCTGTCCCGTGTGTTCACGGCTGAGCTTCCCGTTGCTCCCTGACTCCTTGGCTCTCTCGTCTCTTTTCCCGCAGGGAGAAGATCCCTTTACAGATGAAATCACGGATCAAGACGTGGATGAAGCTTTGGAAGGGGGAGACGGCGCCGGGGAAGGAGCGACCGAAGCCACCGCGGCCGCCGCCACCACCACTGAGGTCCCCCAGGAAGGGGAAGGAGGAAGTGGGGAAGCGCCGGAAGCAGCCGAACCTTCCCAAGAGCTTTCCAAAGCTGAGGAATTCCTTAAGAAGCTGGGGGAGCAGGATCAACCCCCCAAACCGCTCCTGATGCCCCCGTTCCTGCAAGACGACGAGCTGGAGGCGGAGGAGATGACGTCGGAGGTGACGTCGGAGGTGACGTCGGAAGCAGCGGCAGCGCCGTCGGAAGCGCCTGAAGAGCCCCCAAAATCGGTGGTTTCTCCCCAGAATGAACCTGAGGATTGGGCAGGAAAAGAGGAGGAGGAAGAGGAGGAAGCGGCCGGAGGGAGCGAGGAGGAAGAGGAGGAAGAGGCTCCAGCGGCAGCCCCGGAGCCGCAACCGGAATAACTGTGAATGGGTGCGAAGGTGATGGGAGAGGCTGGGATTCTGGGTTGATGAGGATGATTAATTAGAGTTTGATTAATTGGGGGGGGGGGTAATTAAAGGGGAAGGGCCCGGCCACGGCCTCGAGGAGCTTCCTTCATCCCGGTAGCAATTCCTTCCACTTCCTTCCCGCCAATCCCTCTTGTTTGTGGTGGTGTTTTAGGATGGAAAACCGCAGGATCCAGCCCCAAGAAACCCGGGAGTTTGGGGGGGGATTTTAGAGCAAATGAATAAAAGCATCGATTGGATCCCGGCGGCTCCTTGGGTCTGGAATGCCGGCGCCTTATCCCCCTTAAATCCGCTGCTTTGGGAGGGTTTAGTTGGTTTATTCCCCAAAAAGGGAGTTTTTTTTCCCCTTGGAAAAGTTGTGTTTGTCACTCATTTTCTGGGATTCCCACTGGGAATGGGGCCGGGATTCATTCTGGGTGCAGAAAAGTGTTAGGTTTGCCCCCCCCAAAAAAAGCCTTTTTCCATGAGAATTTGCAGCTGTTGCTCCGCACCCATTTCCCAAAGGATTCACCCCAAAAGCCATGGCTGTAACGTGGGGATTTATTGGCTGGACACGGAGTAAATCCTTTGGGGTTTCTCCAAAATTCCCCTTTTTTACCCCAAAGCGGCAATAAATGGAATTAACTTCGGGTGGGATGGGGGGGGTATCTGGTGACGTCACACCCACTCACGACGTCACTGCCCCGTTACGTCACGCGGCGGGGCGCGACCGTAGCCGCCGGCGGCAGCGGGGTGGGCGTGGCGCGGTGCGCCGTGACGTCAGGCGCAGCGCGGTGAGGTCAGTGCGGCGCCGCTGCCGGTCCCGCTGCCCCTCGGTGCCCGGCGCCCCCCCTCCCCCTCCCTCCTCTTCCTCCTCCTCCCCACCCCCGTCGCCGCCGCCCTCAGCGCCCCCGGTACCGGGACCCGGCCCCAGCGCCGCGCGCCCAGCCCCGCCCGCCGCTGCCGCCGCCTGAGGTAAGAGCGGGGCCCGGCGCGGGGAGCGGCGGCGGCGGCGCTGGGGGACGGGGCGGGGGCAACGGAGGTGTTACCGGTGAGGGAGAGAGACCGGGAGACGGTAAGGGGGGGGTTCGGGATTCACCAACGCCTCATACGTAACCCCCCGGCGTAACCCGCATTGCGTAATGCGGCCGCTGCGTCAGGGAGGCCTACGTAAACTGCGTGCGCGGAGGCCGCCCGCCGGTTTGAGGCCTGGCTTACGACAACGGCGTAAGGCGGGAGCGGGGTGGGGGGCGGCCGCCGTTGGCGTAGCGGCGGTCACGCGCCGGCTGCGTAAGCCGCTGCGCAAAGCGAGGGGGGGGCGGAATCTCCGCACCTTATGCACTTTGCGTAACCCCCGCGATCGGAGTGGCATACTCCACTTGCGTAAAGCCCGTCGCGCAGCTCTTGCGTTTACGTCAGCGGGAAGGCGGCCGTTGCGCCGTTAGCGTATCCCGCAGCGTGGGCCGCGTTACGCCGTTGTCGTGCCGGTACGCAGAGTGCGTGCGGTGAGGGCGGGGCCCGGCGGGCGGCGCGGGGGCACTTCCTGCCGCCGCCATTTTGTCGGCGGACGGGAGGAGGAAGCGGCGGCTCCTGCGCGGAGGCAGCGGCCGAGGCCCGGCCCCGCGGCCCGCGGTGAGTGACGGCCCCGCCGCCGGTCCGCGCCTCGCACCGCTTCCCTTGGGGCTCCGCCGGGCCGGGTTAAGCGATGGAGAACGGGGGGGGTGGAGGAGGTGGAGGCCGCCGCCACCGCGCCGTTAGGCCTTAGGCCGCCCGCCCGCCCGCCTCCGCCCAGGCCCTGCGGCCGCTCGCTGGAAGCTGAGGGGGGCAACGGGCGCGATCGGAGCCGGGGAGCGCAGCGAGCGGGGCCGGGAGGCGATGGGCGCCGGGACGGTGTCCTTGGAGGGGGGAGGTGCAGCCCGGAGGGACGGAGCCGCTCCCCGCGGCAGCAGCCGAGTGTGGGCCCGATGCAAGAGCCCAGCGGGGCCGTGTGGCTCCCTCGCCCCCGTCTCCCCCCCCGGGTTATTTAGGTTGTGTTTTCCCGGTTGTTTCCTACTTTTCGGGCCTTCCGCAGCCGCTCCGGCACCGGGGAAGCTCCGGAGGCGCTGTTGTGGGGGGGGACACCCGGTTCCTGCGGCAGGAATTGCCCTCCGGCGGCTCCCGCTCCCTTCCAACGCGTGTTGGCTGTGGGAGATGCGGCTTCGAGTGTTTGATTAACAGCAGGGAGTCAAAAGCGGCTCCCGTCTCCATTAACCACCGCGGCCTCATCCCCCCGCTGCTGTTTCCCATTTCCCCCAATGCTTTCCCATGGTCAAACGTTCACAAATAGTTCTTATTCCCAATAAGCTTAAAGCTTCCCGGCTTTCCGCAGCGGTATTCCCAAAGAAACTCCTTCAGTCCCTGTTATCCTCTGGACAAACAGCTCCCAGCGTAGTTTAAGAGTAAACACAGCGCCGTTGCTCATAGGGATGCGTGTTATCATGTAAGGCATGAAGTTGGTCCTTCAAACCATAAGGAATGTGTGGGACACCCCCTTGGATGATTGCTTTCTGCTTCCTGCCACCCTTTTGGGGTCGTTTGAGTGATTTTGACCACTCGTTGGCGTTTTAAAGGTTTCTTTCACCTCTTTGTGCTTTGGGTTAGGTTTGTGCCAGCCAAATTGAGCCCTTTTTAGGCAGGAAGAGGACCCGGAGTGCTTTGGGTGCCTAAACCATGGGTGGCTTTAAGCTCGATCCCATCCGAGGCCGCTGTGATTCCTCCCTGGTGGGCTCATTGCTGATGGCAGTGGCTGCACGGCGCTGAGTGTTCCCGGTGCCCATTACCCCAGGGCCTTTTTGTGCTTCCAAGCATGGAAAGCAGTGAATTCCTGACTGCAGGCACCGCGATGGGGGGGGGGGGGCTCTCATGTCCCAGCGCAATTCCCGGGATTGTTTCATCCCCCTCTGACTCCATGACTCGAAGCTGTTGTTGCTGCGTTATCTGATGCGCTGTGATGGAGGCGATGGGCCGTTACCTCCATGGCAAAGCATCCCGAGTGCGAATCCCGTTCCTGCTCGAAGAGGAAACAGGGATTGAGTTGGGTTGGAGCTGGGATCCAACCCGCAACGCGGAAACAAGCGGGAATGCCGCCGTTCACTCTTAAACGTGGTAAATGCAATAGGGAAGCGGTGGTGGTAAACACGGAGCCACCCCCCTTCGTTAACCATTCCTGGATGTTCTGGCATCAGTTCTCCAAAGTAAACTCCAGGCTGGTTGGGATCTGCTGGCTCCGGTTCAGGAATGTGAACCAGGGCTCTGCAGGGAGCTCTTTCACCTTAACCCCAAGTGCAGCAAAGCCAGGCTGGAATCTGGGATTGGAGCTGGTGATGGTGCTTGACGTCGGTATTCCCTGCATTTGGTGGTGAAGGGGATGGGTAAAGGTGCATCCCAGTGGTGTTTGTAAGGATGGGAGCTCATCCGAGCAAATGTTCCTTCCTAAATATAGAAGGGGCACAAGAACAGGATGGATCCTGGGGTGGGAGATGGCAGTAACCCAACCGCAGCAGCTCTTCCCAGCCCAAATCCTGATGGGAATGCCAGGTGAGGTACGTGGAAGGGAAAACAACCGGTGCCAGCTCTGAGGACGGGGTTGTGTCCCCATACATTGAATCTGAGCCTCAGTCGTGTCTCTGCTTCAGCCCAAGCAATGGGATGGAATGGATGGGGGAAGGAATTGCCCCCATCCAGGTTTGAATCCAGGTTTTCAGCTGGCTTTGGAGCTACGGGAAGCCGAGCCTCTGGAAGCTGACAAGGGAATTGCAGAGGGTTTTTGGGGGGTGCCATGGAATAATGGGTGTTTTCCAGCTCTCTGCCATCTAAATCCAACCGCTTTGGGAGCCCCATTGACTGCGCTCCGGGTTGGATGGGTGAGGATTAGTGGGATTCAAAGAGCGGATGTGAAAGGGGAAGCTGCCGGGCCCGGCCAGGGGATCCCAGCGCAGGGAGCTCACGTGGATCCCCCTTCCTCTCTGGAATGGTTCCGGAGCCGCTTCAGATCCAAGCAGAACAGCGCAGTACCTTCCCTTAGTGGGGATTAAGACAACAGAAGCCATGAAGGAAGCCTCCTCTTGCTCTAAAACTTCCAGAAGCAAGTGATGGATAAATCCCAGCGTTGGGAAAAGGGAGCAGGATCCTGCCGGAGCCACGCACCAATGGGTTTATCCC
The DNA here is from genome assembly GCA_039720435.1 of Amazona ochrocephala. NCBI lineage: Eukaryota > Metazoa > Chordata > Aves > Psittaciformes > Psittacidae > Amazona > Amazona ochrocephala. The sequence continues at coordinate 350,509 of CM077901.1, forward strand.
TATTGGAGCAGCAGCGTGGAGGGTTTGTGGCTCTTGTGCTGGCGATGCTCCTGTTGAGCACGGTGGGATGTTTTGGGGTGAAAGCACCCTCTTATTAGGATGGAATAGTCACTGAATCTCCATTGGGAGCAAATAGCCAAAGGTTGCTTTAGGGCAAGAGGGAAGTGGAATTCCAGCCCAGGGAATTCTGCTCCGGAGCAGCACCTCTGGAAGCTCCGGTTTGGGAAGTGTGGACAAACAGTGTCCTTAACGTGCTGCAGGCTTGTGGTGGCTTAATCCATGTCTCCTGCCTTACAGCAGGCACCGGCATGCGGGAAAACTCCGTTGGGATAACGGGTTTTCCCTACGGATCTTGGAGCATCAGGTGTTGGGATGGGGGATGGATGTGGAATACCGTGCAGTGAGGCTGAAATTCCCACTTGGGAACAGGGAGAGGGACCCTCAGAGACCCCAGACTCCTCCTTTTAGGTGCATTTCATCCCTCTCTTGTGTTATCCTACAGCTTTTCCTTAAGGAATGTTGTGCTGAGTGTGGCTTTCGTGGGAAAATAGGGAAGGTTTATCCCAAATCACCGAGACCAAAGCGTTTGGGAAGTGTTTGAGGAGCAAAACTTTGCCTCGTGGCTTTCCCAATCCCTGTTTTAACGGGAGGGAGCGGCTCTGTTGCCATTCCCGGTTTGTTTAGGAGGAATTCTGTCCCGTTGTTCCAGCGAGTGGGAGGAGAGTCACTGCTGATTCCCATTCCAAAGGCTGGGATAGCCCCGGAGGAGGGAGATGGCACCAATCCAGGGCCCACGCAACACCCTTAAAGCAGCAGCATCCACGCAGCCCAGCACAGGAGCCTTGGACACACTTCCTGAAAGCAGGAACTCCGTCAGCAGCAGCCAGCCTTGAAGCGGGGGGGGGGGGGGGGGGGGTTAATGTTGGCTTCCTGATATTCCTGACGTAGGGAAGGAGGGAGCTGATAGGCAAAGCGAAGCCTAAAGCCTGGGTTTAGCTCAACCTAAGTTGTGTTGGGATGGATTCAAAGCCTGATGGAGCTTCCGTATAGCAACAACAGCAAACCTAGGAGGTGGAAATGGGGGGTTTAAGGCAAAACACCCCAAAACCTGGTGCCACATCTAAATGTGGCTGAATTAGTGGTTATCCAAGTGGAATACGTTGGATTTAAACCGGAGTGGGGCGATTTGAACTCATCAGGCGCCTTCTGGGGCAGTTGTTGGAGCAAAAGCAACCTAAACCTCAGTTTATTTGCCTTAAACGCGGTTTATTTGCCTTAAACCCCGTTTATTTGCCTTAAACCCCGTTTATTTGCCTTAAACCCCGTTTATTTGCCTTAAACCCCGTTTATTTGCCTTAAACCCCGTTTATTTGCCTTAAACCCCGTTTATTTGCCTTAAACCCCGTTTATTTGCCTTAAACCCCGTTTATTTGCCTTAAACCCCGTTTATTTGCCTTAAACCCCGTTTATTTGCCTTAAACCCCGTTTATTTGCCTTAAACCCCGGTTTATTTGCCTTAAACCCAGTTTATTTGCCTTAAAACCTAGTTTTTTGCCTTAAAAAGCCCAAAGTTGGGGTCAGGCGGGTGCTGATGGAGCAGTTTGTGGTTGATGTGGATTGGAAGTGGGAATTGCAGGGCAGGGGCTGCTTAAGCCTGGCTCATGTTCATAGAGGTGTAAGGAAGCAGTTGTGTTTAAAGGGGCTTTTCCAGTATCAGCTTCATTCCATGTTGGCTTTCCTGAGATCTGGGATTAAACCAAGCCTGGAAACTGGAATTCTATCCCGCTTCCCCATTTAAACTCATTCGAGCCCTTTACCTGAAGTCACCACCAGGCACGATCCTTAGATTCCTAATAAATGGGATATGGAAAAGGGGCTGCAATGAGTGAGCTCTTTAAGGAGCACTTTGCTGTTGGTGTTGTTCCCCTCCATCGGGAGCAGGTACTTGGGAAGAGGTGAATCCATGAGGAAAAGTGGGAAGAAGGTGGGATATTGGGAGAAATGAGATGCTTGAGGTCTGTGAGCCGAAAGAGCCAACTTTTGGCTCAGGTTTAATACAAGCTGGGTTTTATCAAACCTGGTGCTTGGATCTAAGCCCATTCCATGGCTGGCTCCATAGGGAAGGAGCCGATCCATGGTCTCTTGGGGCAATTTTGGGTTCAAAAGCAGCAGAAATGGCCCAGACCAAGCGGTGCTTTTTGCCCTTTCCCATTCCTTGGAGTCAGCAGTGTCACTTGGCTCCTCTTGGGGTCATTCCCAGCTTTAGGCAGCATCACTTGAACCCTAACACTTGGGGAGGTGGAGGTGATCCCAGTGGGAATTCCAATGGGAATTCATGGCCAGGGAAGCTGTGGCTGCCCCATCCCTGGCAGTGTTCAAGGCCAGCTTGGAGCATCCTGCTCTAATGGAAGGTATTCCAGGGGGCTGGAACTGGATGGTGATCCCCAAAAACCTTTGCCCGGATGTGTTGGGACCTTTATCTTTGTGGTTTATCCTTCACTGAGGGTTATTATGGGCTGGGAAGAGAGGAGCCGATGGCACCACAGGGTTCTCCCTAGGGAATAGCTCCTTTTCCATGCTTTCCTGGTGGATGGGGTGCTGCTGCCTCGCTCTGTGCTTGGCTCCAGCGGAGGCTTTGGGCTTAATCCTTGCGGCTCTTTGTCCTGCAGGAAGGGCTCAGCGTGGCCACATCTTCCCTGGGACTGTCTTCAGGCAGATCCCTCTTTTGGGAATGGTTCTGTCCCTTGGGCTGTGCTTGGAACTGGGAAAAGCAGAGGGGAGAGTTGGTTTCTGTTGTTTAAACCCAACCCAGGGACACGGTGGTGAAACCTCTTCCAGGCTTCGTGCCCTCAGGTTGCAGGATTCCCGTTTTCCTCCCTTTTTCCCGGGTCTCACAAAGCCGCATTCTGGTACCACCTTCCTTCTTGGAATCCCTTTCTATGCGCAGTTGAAGAGGTGTTAAAGTGAGGAATAACCCTTCCAAAGGAATAATGTCCTTGGGGCAGGAAGTTCTGGGAATGGAGGGCTGGTGCTGCTGCTCTTTGCACTTTAAGCCGGGCTTAAAGTCCCACCTACAGCCCCTTACTTGTATAAGAGCAATGGGACCCATGGAATGTCTTTCAGGAGTGGGGATTCCATGAAGATGCCAATAGAAAGGATGGGGTTGGGCTGCACTAAAGAACTGCTGGGAGGCAGCTCTGGCATTCCCCAGCTCAGGAATCATGGGATCGGAGTTAGGGTTGGAAAGGGCCTTAAGGTCATCTTATTCCACCCCCTTGCCATGGATACCTGTGTTATTCCTGAGTACCGGAACACCAGTTGTAGTTGGTCTTGGTTTGGAAAGGGATGATGGGAAAGGAGCAGAATTCATGGGATCATGGAATGGGTTGGGGGGATCTTAAAGCTCATCCATGGCCATGGGCATCTTCCACTAGAGCGGCTTGCTCCAAGCCCCATCCAGCCTGACCTTGGGATGGAGCATCCAAACCTTCTCCCTTCACCCCATCCCAGTGTCCCAGCCCCTGTTTATGGCCTTTCCTGACCGGTTTTCCTACCAAAAACCCCATAAACCATGGAATTCATTGGCCTGGTTCCTCCTGCAAGGATCCGGGTGCAGCTGGGCCACGGGAATCTCTTTGCCAATGCATCCCTGGTTGGAAACCCTTTGCCAGGCTGGTTTAGCCGGTTTTCCTGGGATCCTCCTGCACGTTGGCTTCTGGTGAAAGCATCGGATTAGGGGCGCAAAGCCTGAATTTTGGGAAGAATCCATGGTTTTAGGGCTAATTTTCATGTCCTGACGGAGCTGCTGCTGAGGGTTGGATCCAGCCATAGCATCCGGTGGGGAGTGTAAAACCAGCTTGGCTTCCATCAATGACCATAACCTCATACAGCCCCGGAACAGGGATCTGTAACCGGGATCCAAAGGCTCCTCCAACCCAATTCCAGCCTGCAAAGTAGGAATTTGATCTGCTCCTGATGTCTCCCCCTTAATTCCATGTGTTATAATGCAGTTGGGATTGAGATCAGGGCTCGCATTGACGCAAAGGAGCTTGCTTTGGGAGGTGGGACTATGCTAAATCCACCCCATGGAGCTGGGTGTCTCAGCAAGGTCCCCCCCCAATGTCCCTGGATGAGGTGGATGGGAATGACACTGGGAATGACTTTGCCTGCTGCTAAGTAGGTGCTCAATTCCCACTTCAAGGAAGAAAATGGGAAGAAACCGCTTTAAATCCCTTTCAGTCGCTTCATCCTCATGAGTCCTGATGCTGAGGGGGGGGGTATAATCCGGAGTGAGAATTCCCTTCAGCTTGGCACAAGGAATACTCATTGGTCCAAAGGTTCCCTGGGATCACTGGGGTTGGAATTAGCTCCATTTCCAGCCTGTCATTCCTGGGGGAGCTCCATAGTCAATGGTTCAGGGGGCTCAGGGCTGTGCTGAGGAGAAGGGATAAACCCGGGTTTGAGCTTCGCTGCTCACTCGGAGCTCAACATCACCGCTATTCCTCCTCTTCCAGGCCGTGATTCCCAACTTTGTGCTGCTCCCAAACCCCCGGCATGATCCTTTGGGAATGACTTAGGGTGTAATTAAGAGTTAATTTGGGCACCATCCGGTTCGCCCTGGGGGAAGAGCGAAGGGGAAGGTGTGGCACTGGGCAGGACACCCTTTGATCCCTGTGTTTTCCACTTGGGAAGTGCTTTGTGCTTTCCCCTCTGCCTGCGGAATCACTGGAATGGGGTGGGGAAAAGGAGGAAAAGAGGGGAAAATAGGCATTAATTCCACTGTTTCTGATGGGATTGAACATGGGACACAAGGACCACAGAGCTGGGTCTGGCTATAAACCAAAGGGAGCAAAGAGCCTTTTCCTGCCGAGCTGTGGGAAGGGTCGGAAACGGTGGGAATGGGTCTTTCCTGAGGAGATCCTGCTCCTAACAGGACCTGGAATGACGCCTAAGCCTTGGACATCGCCTGAGTCCTGCCTGGATCCTGGCACTAGGCCCCTTAAACCCTGGTCTAAAGCTGAGTGTGTTCTAAGCTCAGTGTTTGGATATAGGATCATAATCCCTCTGTATCCCGGCTGGTTTAGGAGGAAATGACTTTCCAGATGTTCATCCTAAGCCTGGTGTTTGTCCCTGCATCCCTCAGGAGCTCAGGTTTATCCCTTAGGTCCGGTTTGCTCTTTAATCCGAGCTCAAGGAGCTCACTTCCGGCTGTTTGAGGCTGAGGTGAGCGACTTACCCCAGGATTAACGGGAGCATCCCGGGGCTTCCCGCACCTCGGAGCGAGCCCACCCGGATGCTCCTCCTGATTCACACTGAGTTGGGTTCGTTAACCCCCCTGTTCCATGAGGAGGAGCTTGGAGCAGGCTCCCGGAGCTCCTTCATGCTCCCGGGCACACTGACCCTGATGCGGATCACTGCCTTTCCTTCTCCACTCCCATTTGGATTGAAGTGGGAATGGGAACGCGCTCCCCATGTTGCATCACCCGGCTCCATGTCTTCCCTCCCGGAGAGCCGTTGCGGTTGGTACCCATTGCTCCGGTTAGAAACATTCCCATTCCTCTTCCCATGGTTTAGTGATGGCTCCTTGCGCTCCGCTCTTAGGAATTAATGGGATAAAAGCTGCCTTTTCCCGCTGCAGCCTCAAGCTTGGGAAGCTCCTGGCCAGGAATGAGCCCCCCCCAAGGAAGGGAAGGAGGAGCCGTTCCAGCTCATCCCAATCCCAACGCAGCTGCTGCTCCCGCTTGGCATTTCCTGGTCTTTCCAGCCTGTCTGCAATGAAGAGAGGGAAAACTCCGCATTCCCGGGAGCAGATAGGTTGGGAGTCTCTTGACCAGGCACAAATGGGAATACGAAGGCAGCTCCCTGCTTTTTGGGCCATTCCCATCTGGTTTTCCCTCTGTGGCTTCTTAAGCCTTGAAGGAGTTAATGGGGCCTCTAGGTCCAAAGGGTGTCTCTGAGCTGCAGGATATGGGATGAAATCCATGGATCCCTGCATGGAGCAGGGTTCTCCCATAGGGAAAAGGATTGGAGGCGTTGGGCTTGCTGGGAAGCCTCTTCCTGGGCTCTGGAATTCTGATGGGCCCTTGCAGCCTGGAAGCTGGTCGGGAAACTGCCTTGAATCTCATTCCTGATGTGTTAAAGCGCTTTTCCTCTGTTAAATCCATGATTCCAACTTTGAATCCAGCTTTTGGCACATGGGATGGGGGGAAGTTCGTTCTGCTTGTCTGAAGAATGGGGAAAAACTCGATATTCCCCCTGATTTTAAGCAGGATCTGAGCTTCCGACCTTGGATTTCCCTTATCCAGCACATTGCATCCCTGTTTTCCCAGTGTGGACTGAAGTCCCTGGCACTGCCGGGATGCAGCTGGGATTTGGTTACCCAGGGCAATGGGAATTCCAGGGAGTTTGGTGCGCATCGCCTCCTGGTCAGGCTTCATCCAGGCCTGGATTTAGTTCAGTGCTGGTGTCTGAGTGCGGCTCAGATGGGATAAGGAGGAGGAAAACCATTCCCGGTATCCGAAACAGTGATTCCCACTGTTCTTATCCACTGCTTTGCTGGCTCTTCCTGGGAAAAGCGGTATCCAAAGCTTTAACCCTCATACGTGGTCTAAAATGCATGGACTCGGACTTTGGATCGGCAAAATAACATTCCCAAGTCTGTGGCTTTGGATGTTGATGTGGGAATTCGGGAATGCAGGTGGATCAGAAACGCTCATTTGAAGTGCAGTTCCTGGATCCAATTCCCCCTTTTTCCTTTCCTCTGTTCGTGGTGTTGGGAATCTTGGGAATCAGGGACCTTGGCTCTGTGCTGGGCACAGGGATCTCCAATTGCCATTCCAGTGCGGAACTCAGGCTGAAAACATGGGAAGAAATCACTACAAACCACAACTTACGGATAAAAATAGCTCCGTGTGGGAAGTTGGGAATCACTGAGTGGCAGAAATCCACTTTGGAAGCATCCAGGTGGGGTTTTCCCCCTCAGATTGCTGGAAAACGGAGGGTTTAACACTCATTTCCACACACTTGGATATCAGGATTGGGGGGGGGGAGGTTAGAACATCACTTGTGTGTTAGAGGGGACTGGAGCTGAGCAAAATCCCTATGGAAAACGGCCTTCCCAGCTGAACCGTGTGTCCCGGAGCGCAGCCGGCATGGAGATAAGCTTCCCAGCCACAATCAGTGCCTTTGGAAGGACATCGGCTCCGGCTGCCCTTGTGCATCCAGCATGGGCTCCATGTGTCCCATGGAGGCCTTGGATGTCTGGGTGGCGGTGAGCTCCTTGGCCACTTCCAGGGCCAAGAGGCTCCAATGGAGAGGTAAAGAGTGATCTGCAGTGATTTCATCCCGGAAATGATCCTTTGTGGAATCTGGGAATGGTTTGGGTCGGAGGGGACCTTAAAGCTCAGCCTGTTCCAAGCCTCTTGTCACCTTCCAATACTCGACCACTACTTCAGATCATCCCATTAAATCCCATTTTCGGGCACTACATGGATCATTTACAGGGATTTTTCCTTGCTCTCTGCCTTCTTCAAGGGGAAAATCCTTATTTCCCCCCCCTTTTTGGATGCGTTATGGCATCCTTTCCACCCCTTTCTTCAAGTCTTAACTTCACTCATTGCTGAGGCCTGAAACCTTTTCCCCTTTGTCTTAATGGGATTCCTGCTCATTCCCATGTATCCCAATGGGGGAAAACTGGTGACAAACCCCCTTTAAATCACCATGGCTTGGGGGGGGTTGTAGCTACAACCCTTAGTAGGAGACCTGGTGTCTTCTCCCTATAGCAGGTGATGCTCTTGGAGCTGCTGGAGCCACGCAGAGGATGCTGAAGGAGGAACACAGGCATCTGCGAGAGGGAAACCAACCTGTGCTTGTGGTTTAATCCAGGTTAGGCTATCAGATAAGTGGGATTAGTGCTAGGAATGTGATCCATGGTGTTCCCAGAGCAGGGTTGTTAATGGAGGTAGCTGCGGGGCAGCAAGCCTGGTGGAATTAGGAGGGTTTGAAGGTTTCGGATCCCTCAAAGGACCTCAAGTGGCTGGAATGGAGCCTGAGCTGTATCAGGAAGCGCAGGGAGGCAGGAGGATGCTTCACGGTATTCCAGGATCCACATGGATTTACCTCCCTGCAGGGGTGTGAGCGCATCCTCTCTGCTGCTCTGTGTCCATCTTCCTCCAGGCTGGGCTTTGGTGGGAAGCTGTTAAAGCATCACCTCCAGCCTCCATCACGGCTGCAGTGACCGAGCCCTGGGGGATAGCAGGAGACCTGCAGAATTCCCTTGGGATTCCTCATCCCAGGGCAGGCTCAGCCTCCCGCACCTCTCTAGGGCTGAGCTTAGAGTTAGTCAGGGCTGTTAAGCTGCTCCTTAGGCTTTTGTGTGCCTTGGATGTGCTGAATTCCCGTTGCTGGGAGGGGGATGTCGCATCTCCCATGTCCTGCCTGGCCTGGCCTGCCCCCGGAATGGGGTTCGGGCCCCGGGAATGGGGTTCGGGCCCCCGGAAAGGGGATTCGGGCCCCCGGAAAGGGGATGCGGGCCCCCGGAAAGGGGATTCGGGCCCCCGGAAAGGGGATTTGGGATTCGGGCCCCGGGAATGGGGTTCGGGGCCCCGGAAAGGGGATTTGGGCCCCCGGAAAGGGGATTCGGGCCGCTGGGAATGGGATTTGGGCCCCCAGAAAGGGGATTTGGGCCCCCAGAAAGGGGATTTGGGCCCCCGGAAAGGGGATTTGAGCCCCTGGAAAGGGGATTTGGGCCCCTGAAAAGGGGATTTGGGCCCCCGGAAAGGGGATTTGGGCCGCTGGGAATGGGATTTGGGCCCCCAGAAAGGGGATTTGGGCCCCCAGAAAGGGGATTTGGGCCCCCGGAAAGGGGATTTGAGCCCCTGGAAAGGGGATTTGGGCCCCTGAAAAGGGGATTTGGGCCCCCGGAAAGGGGATTTGGGCCCCTGGAAAGGGGATTTGGGCCCCTGGAAAGGGGATTTGGGCTCCCGGAAAGGGGATTCGGGCCACCGGGAATGGGATTCAAGGCCCCAGAAATGGGATTTGGGCCCACGGAAACGGGATTTGGGCCCCCAAAAATGGGATTCAGGCCCCCGGAAACGGGATTCAAGCTGGGATTTATGGAGTTTAATGTATTTGGATGTGGCAAAGTGGCTCTGGGGGTGTGGGGAGTGCATCATGGCAGCGTTCAACCACTGTTGGTTGTGGTTACAGTCATCTTCCAGGGGTCGTCTTTGCGGTCCAAGCTTTAACCTCATCTGTGGTGCTTCGTTAGGCGGTTGCCATGGCAAGCGGGAGCACAAGTGGGGCTCAACACCTCTTGTAAGCTGCTGAACCAGGCTTTGCGGTGCTTGGATTGGGTTAAATCCACGTCTTGCTTCAGTTAAACCCGGCTTAAACCAGCGGAAAGGACTTGATGTGAAACCTGGAGGTGAAGCTCTCAATGGGCTGGGATGGGTTTGTGGAAGCTCGGGTTAACTCGCTCTGTTTAACCTCAGCGTGAGTGATGGAGCTGGACCACTGGCTTGCATCCTTCCCCATCCCTACCCGCACTGTGGCAAGTCTCACCACCAAAGATTCCTGGTTTTCCAACCCATACAATGAATAAAGGCAGAGATGTGGAGAGCAGAAAGCAAAGGAGGGGGGGTTCATCCTGCCTTTGGGCTCTGATGCTGAGTTAATGCTCATTCCTTTCCCTTCCAGATCTTTCTTTGAATAGCAGCCTCGAAAATGAAGGTCAGAGGGTTCAGCTGGTGAAGAAGAACCGAAAACCTCGAAGGGTCAACTCGGATTTCAGGTCAGCATCCCCCATGGTTGGGAGCATTCCCACATGGTTGGGAGTCTTCCCAACTTTTGGAGGTGTCAGGCAGCATTGTGGGGGTGGTTTACAGCTGGAATGACCTTCGCACGTTGGCTTTGAGTGCTTCGGATGGCGTTAACCTCATGCAGGATGCAGGGGACACATCCATGGCTTTACCAGGGATGGGATTCCATGACCCTTCATCCTGTTGTTGGGATTTGGAGCTGGATCTCACTCGGTTATCGTGCTGCTCTGTGGGACCATAGAACCATTCAGGCTGCAGAAGACCTTTAGGATTGAGTCCTACCATTAGCCTGGCACTCCCTACTCTACCACTAAGCCACATCCCTCACATCTCTTAAATCCCTCCTGGAATGGTTTGAAGCTGCTTTTCCCATGGAGCTGCTTCCAGCAGGGAGAAGCTCCACAGCACAAAATAACTCCGTTTGCAGGATCTTGGTGTATTCCTATGGCATCGCCCCCCCTCTGACAGCAGTTTCCTGCTTCCACGTCCACCTCCATCTCCCACACCTCTTGGTGCTTTGAGCCGCTCCACCTTGTCCCCTCATGGCCACCAGTGATGGGTGCCAGAGCGCTTGGCAGAGCTGCCTTCTCCTGGGGGCTTGGATTCCAGGCAGCAATGGAAAACAGGACACAGCCTTGAGGCTCATCCAGCTCCAAGCCCCATCCAACCTGGCCTTGAGCACTGCCAGGGATGGAGCATCCAAATGGTCTCCGTTCAACCCATCCCAGTGTCCCACCGCCCGCACAGGGAGGAGCTTCATCCCAATATCCCGTCTCGCTCTTCCCATTGGAAGCTGTTCCTTCTCATCCCATCCCTTGTCCAAAGCCCCTCTCCAGGTTTTCTGGAGCCCCTTTAGGCGCTGGAGCTGCTCTAAGGTCCCCCCTTCAGGAGCCTTCTCCAGGCTGCCCCAGCCCAGCTCCCTCAGCCCGGCTCCAGAGCAGAGCTGCTCCAGGCCTCGGAGCATCTCCATGGCCTCCTCTGCACAAGCTCCAGCAGCTCCACGTCCCTCTCATGTGTGCCCATGGCATTGGCATCCATGTTTTTAGGGATGAAATGAGGTTGGGATGCTGCTGCTGGGGGTGAGAGCGCGCTCCCCATGAGGGGAATGAAGCGCTTGAGTGCGATAACCCAAGAGGAAGGTGGTGGGATCCCTCCAAAGGAGCCAGTGAAAAGGGTATGGGATAAATATGTGGAAGAAACCAATCTTGGGCCTTGAAAGGATGAATTTCAGGAATAAGCATGTCTAAAAGGTGGGAAAATGCCTGGGAAAAGCTTCAATACGGTGTTAATTCCTTGCTTTTCCATTGGTGTCCTGTGTTTGCAGGGGTCTGTTGGCTCCTTTCCTTCCCTGGAGTATCGAGAAGGACCTCTGTCTCTGGAGGTACCTTCATTTTGGATGCCTTTGGTCGCTGCCTTGCCTTAAGTGCTTGTTTCTTCCCTCAGCTACGGTATCCGAAGGCATCTGTGCCTGAAGCCAACGGAAGATAGATGGACAAGCCAAGCAACTTCTGACTCTGCATCATTTTCTGGGGCAAAACTCTATGGCAATGTATCCTACAAGGTAAAGCGACTGCTGGCAGTTAACAGAGGGTTCCTTGTGCTTGGCCAAGGGCAGTTTATCCCTTGGGAGCTTCCCTTTCATGTGCATCCCGGAGGAATCGGCACCACCCCGAAGCATTAAGTGATGCTTTGACTCATTCGGAGCCCTGAAGTTAAACCCATCATGGAAAGACCAAGATGTGCCCTGGGGTGTGAGAGTGCTCAGGGTTAGATTTAGATCAGTTGAAGCCATGGACCAGCAGTTGAGGTTTCATGAAGCAGCTGAGGGGTTCTGGCTCGTTCCTCTCTGTGGTCCATGTGGAGACCCCATCCATGACCAAAGTCATGGGGCTGCTTGGAGGCATCCGAATATGAATCCAACCCCAAATTCAGAGCTGTATGTCTTAAGCTTAACGTGTGCTCAGCATTAAACTGGACAATGGGCACATCCTGGAGGGGGTTACCTACCTAATGATGACCTACCTAGATGGTCTACCTAAAGACCTGTCCACCTAGATTATAGACCCAAAGGTGACCATCTACTTAAATCCCTTACCAAAGCAGACACTTATGAGTTAGATGTGGGTCTGAGCACTGCATGGTCCAGCTGAAGCATCTCGTGGAAGCTCAACATGCACCTAAAAGACACATTTGGGCATCAAATGGGGTTTAGCTGCCCCGTGGTGGGGTGGGGACCACTGAGGAGCTGAAAGGAGATCCATGTCTCGCCCTGCATCCCTTTAGTGGGGCTCAAAGTTGGCCAACACCAGCTTAAGGTCTCTTCTAGTGTTGGCAAACTCAGCCCTGGAGCTGAAGGTGGTTCCTGCTGGGGGGCAGCAGCATTTGAACACCGTGGGATCCTTTGGGCCAGATTAGGCAAGAACGGGGGTAAAGCTCAGGAGCAGAGTGGGCACCGCTGACTCCTGGGCATGGAATTCCCTTGGGATGTCCTTTCTTGCCCATCTGCCATCATTTGGTGGGGCTCAAGCTCTGGTTGCCAGCGATGCTCTGACGGAGCTCCACCAGCTTGGTTTGAAGCTCGCACCCCAAGCTGCCTTTGAAGTGCCCTCCCTTGCCCTTGCTCCGCAGGGTGTCCGGTGAGGAATGCAATGGGATCAACAGCATGTCGGCAGAGAGCGGCCCTGGAACGCGCCTGAGAAACCTGCCCGTGATGGGCGATGGACTTGAGGCCACGCAGATGTCCACAGCGCAGTCCCAGGCTCAGCCCCAGCAAGGCAGCGTCGTGGGTGTCAATCCCCCGCCGCCGGAGACCTCCAACCCCAACAAGCCCAAGCGACAGACCAACCAGCTACAGTACCTGCTCAAGGTGGTGCTCAAGACCCTGTGGAAGCACCAGTTTGCGTGGCCTTTCCAGCAGCCCGTGGATGCTGTCAAGCTCAACCTCCCTGTGAGTAGAGGCTGGGGGACCGGGGGTGATGGTTCTCGGGGGAAGGAGTGGGGCCGTATGGGTCTGGTGTGGGGGGTCCAGGCTTCTTCTGGTGTCACGGAGTCTGTCTTCAGTGGGTGGGCTTGATCCAGGGATGGTCCAAGGGTTGGACTTGATCTAAGGGTTGGACTTGATGGCAATGGTTGGACTTGATCTGAGGGTTGGATTTGATCCAGTGATGGTCCAAGGGTTGGACTTGATCTAAGGGTTGGACTTGATCCAGTGATGATCCAAGGGTTGGACTTGATCTAATGGTTGGACTTGATCCAATGGTTGGACTTCATCTGAGGGTTGGATTTGATCCAATGGTTGGACTCGATTCAGTGGTTGGACTCGATCTAATGGTTGGACTTGATCTGAGGGTTAGACTTGATCTGAGGGTTAGACTTGATCCAGTGATGATCTGGGGGTTGACTTGATCTGAGGGTTGGACTTGATCTAAGGGTTAGACTTGATCTGAGGGTTCGACTTGATCCAATGGTTGGACTTGATCTAATGGTTGGACTTGATCCAGTGATGATCCAGTGGTTGGACTTGATGGTCTCATGGTTGGACTCGATTTGAGGGTTAGACTTGATCTTGTGGTTGGACTTGATCCAGTGATGATATAGTGGTTGGACTTGTTCCAGTGTTTGGACTTGATCTAATGGTTGGACTTGATCCAGTGATGATCCAATGGTTGGACTTGATCAAGGGTTGGACTTAATGGTCTCATGGTTGGACTTGATCCAGTGATGGTCTCATGGTTGGGCTTGATGGTCTCATGGTTGGACTCGATGGTCTCATGGTTGGACTTGATCCAGTGATGGTCTCATGGTTGGGCTTGATGGTCTCATGGTTGGACTCGATGGTCTCATGGTTGGACTCGATGGTCTCATGGTTGGACTCGATGGTCTCATGGTTGGACTTGATCCAGTGATGATCCGGTGGTTGGACTTGATCCAGTGGTTGGGCTTGATCTAATGGTTGGACTTGATCTGAGGGTTAGACTTGATCTAATGGTTGGACTTGATCTGAGGGTTAGACTTGATCCAATGGTTGGACTTGGTCTCATGGTTGGACTTAATCCAATGGTGGACTCAGTGATCCAACACTTGGACTGCCAAAGGTTTGAACTCAAAATCCCAGTGGAGAAGCTGATGGTGGCCGAGGGCATGGCGGATCATTCCATGGGGATGAGGTGGTGGAATCCCCGTCCCTTTAGCGATGCATAATTCCCACTCCGACCTTTCCCTCTTTTTCCTTGGCAGGATTACTACAAGATCATTAAAACCCCAATGGATATGGGAACAATAAAGAAGCGCTTGGAGAACAACTACTACTGGAATGCTCAAGAATGTATCCAGGATTTCAACACCATGTTTACAAACTGCTACATCTACAATAAGGTACGGCGTTCCCAAATCTGCCTTTTCCCAATGGGAATTGGCCACCTCCTCTATGGGGCTTTGGGCTGGGGAAGTGGACATGGTGCTGCTTGGAATGAGTCTTCAAAGGAGCCACCACCAGGATCAGCTTCAATAGGTGAATAACTGGGGTCCAACCCATGGGAGCTCAGGCAGGGCGCAGATCCCAACTGTCTTCCCTGCTGGAATTATTGGTCCAGGAATTGTTCCTTTCCCTTTGCTGCTTCTTCAAAGGAAGATTTTATGGTTTTCTTGGGATCTGACTTGAGCAAAGCTCCGGATGGGCTCAGAGAAGCTCTTGAGGAGCAGGCTCTTCATGAAGAAACCACCTTAAGGCTGCTTTGGAACCCTGAGGTCTTCCAGGGAAAAGCCAGGGCTGGATGGAGGAGCGCATGGGTCCTGCCCAACCCTGACCTCAGTGGAGCAGATTCTCTTCCAGCCAGTGAGGAGCAGCCTGAAATCCATCCCATGAACAGTTGTGCAACCTCCTGGGGCCCAGGAAGAGCTCTTGGGATGGATGAGGAGCATCCCAGGGCTTCTCCATCCATGGTGGTTGATGGGACAGTGGCCTCTGGGAATGTGATGGTGGAGCTTGGGGAACAGGAGGAGGTTCTTGGGGTGGTATCAGGCTGTGTGGAGCACAAGACGCTTGCTCCACAGGGACCATGAGCGCTAAGGAAGGGTCCTGGGAGTCACTGGGAGCCTTTTCCTTCCAGAGCCCTCCAACCACCCACCCCTTGTCCAAGGGTTTCGGTTCCCGTTTGGTTCCTCCTGTTCCTCTCCGGCCCTGTTGCTTCACCCTCGCGTGCATTGACCCTGTTCCCCTCCTCCTCCTCTTGCACAAGCCCTCTGCAGTCAGCTCCAAACAAACACTTGCGGTTTGAGGCCTTCGGAGCCATCTCCTTGGCCCTTGGCCCGTCTGCTTTGAGCCAAGGTGATGCAACTCCAGCAGGGGAGGTTCTTAAAGGCTTCAGATGACTCAAACACCTCCGTGCCTTCTCCCACCATGGTGCTTCCGCTGTCAGCTTTATCCTGCCCCCCCCGATCTTCACCCATCTCCTCCAGGCTGGAGAGCACAAAAGCATCTAAGCTGAAGAAACATCTCTGAGGGCATCATGGAGGCTTCAGGCCATCAGCCAATGGCTTTAACCATCCTTATGTTGACAGCAGAGCTGGAGCTGGATGGAGCTTGGAGCAGCCTGGTCCAGCGGAAGGTGTTCCTGCCCCTTGGTTGGAACTGAATGAGCTCAAAGGTCCCTTCCAGCCCAAACCATTCCATGGTTCTCTTGGTGTCATCCCTGGCACCGTTAGCCATGGGTTCGTTGCCTTCACATCCATCCAGGCTCTTGGTCTGTTGTTCCAGCCCTTCTCTCTCGGCTCTTCTCACCCTGCAGGGTGCCCCTGGGCACATCCTTGGGTGTCCTCCACAGATGCATTCTTCTCCTCTATGTCTCTAAGGACCTCTTAGCATCATCCGCTGCTCCCACACCTCTTTAGCCATAAGTGCCGTCTCACAACAGTCAACTTCCTCCTGGAAAACCTTTTTATAGGGAAGAAGTTCCCTTGCAAAGCCCTTCCTAACCCCCGATGCTCTGTGGAGACCTTTTCCATGAGACCCACCAAGTGAGGGGGATCTGCTGCGGTGGAAACAACCATCCGGCTTCATCCTGGCATGAATCCCGCTTTTCCTTCTTCCACTTCTCCCTCTTTCCCCTTCCCTTGGAAAGGGGAAAGGCCACAGGCAGGCAGCACCTTGGGTTGGTTGTTCTCCAGCTCATCGTGGTGCTGCCCCTGCCCATCATCTGGTTCTACCTCTAGAAGGGCTTTAGGGTGAGGAGTTGTCCATGTGTTTGTTCCACATCATTACCCTGCTCCATAATGGGAATAACGGGAAGAGTAGCACTAAGGAGGGTGGGAATACAAAGCCCTCCCTCTGGAATTACGCCTGATGTCTCCTGTGTGTTTCTCTCCAGCCAGGGGATGACATAGTCTTAATGGCAGAAGCTCTGGAAAAGCTTTTCCTGCAGAAGATCTCGGAAATGACCCAGGAGGAGACGGAAATCGTCATCGCTCAGACGAAAGGCAGAGGACGCGCCAGGAAGGAAGCAGGTAGGAATCATGGAATCATGGAATGGGTTGGGTTGGAAGGGACCTTAAAGCTCATCCCGTTCCAGCCCCTTGCTACGGGCAGGGACACCTTCCATAGAGCAGCTTGCTCCAACCTGGCCTTGAGCGCTGCCAACCCTTCTCCATTCAACCCGTTCCAATGTCCCACCACCCTCACAGGGAAGAACTTCCCAGGATCCCATCTCAAGCTCCCATTTCCCTGGTAGGAAAATGCAAATCTGCCGTTTCCTGTTTCTAAATCTCCTCTTTTCCTGAGCATTCCTGGTCTGACCGCAGCAGCTCCATCTCCTCTTCAGATAACGTGGCTATACTGAAGGCCCCTCTGTTCCCAAATCCCTGTTCTCCATACGAATCTCCGCCTCTCAGGAATTCTTTCCAGGCCTCCTTCCCAGCTCTCTCTGATCGTTTCCCGTTTCTCACTGTGGACACCACAATTGGATGTGGATGTGCCAGCTGCCGGAGGTTGTTCTGCCTCCTTCCAAGTCCCATTGACACCCCAAGCATTCCATTAGCTCACTTCTTTGGGATAGCAGCCATTCCCCAGGCTCAACACCGTCTGCAGACACTGGGATCGTTCCTCAAGGGACTGGGAACATCCTGGCCGTGATTTGAGCTCCATTCCCCTCATTAGACTTCCGAGATCCCCTTTGGAACTTCAGCATCTCCTCATCTTGTACCATTCCCATCCTTTTAATCCAAGTCCTTTGTGGTACCGAGGACATCATCACGTGCCGGAGCATCACCAAAGATGCTTGGACAATAGTGACTGCCTGTGAGCATCCCAACCCCCTTCTCTCTTGGGATGCTCTCTCAGTCTCAGCCTGGTGGTGCTGCCATCCCGGTTTCCCAGCAGCAGACCTCCAGGAGCCTGAGGAATTCCGGGAAGGATTCTGGGAAGCAATTGGATGCGAGAGGGAGAATCCCACTTGGCAGCTGCCAAGGAGGGGAAAATGCTCCTGTAGTGCCCCCACCAGGCCAGTGAGGGCAGGCTCAGAGCCCAGTGGCCACCATTGGGTTGCTCTTGGCTGAGATCCCTTTTAACTGTTCCAATTCCAGGCCCCATTCCTGATATTCCCATTCCCATGTGCAGAAAGCAGCTCTCCTTGGTTAGAGGAGGCGGGTGAGCCCAGCAGGCTCCACCTTATCCCAGCAGGACCATGGCATCTTCTGCGTGTCCCAGCATCATCCGGCTCTGCAGCATCCCCCTTTGGAGGGCGTTTGACCACGCTGGGATGTTGGGAAGCATGGCTGGAGCAGGGTTTAAGGCCAACACTGATGTTCCCAGCCTTGAATCCCAACCTTTGGCGTTGTTCCATGTTGGAAATCACCTCAGGAGGACCTCACTGCAGCCATGGGGAGAGGTTTCCTCCATCCAGAAACAGCTTTGATGCCTTAAGTCACTAGGAATGGAAACTCTTCTTGCTCATGGAGCACAGACTGCTCCCAAAGGAGGAGCTCCCCTTTGGGCTTCAACTGAAGAAGCAGCGCTTAGGCAGGAGGTTAGGCAGGAGATTTCCTGCCTGCAGGAAATCCTTTGGGAAGGGAAGGCCGGATGGTGGCCTGGTTCTGGAGGGGGTTTGGTACTTGAGCTCCATCGCTTTGGGAGCCATTCAGGCAGCCCCTGGGAAGGCCCCACTTCCAGGACAGCAACTGGAAGGTGAAAATTCAGTGTTCCGACATTCCCAGTGTTCCCGCCTTGTCCATGTTCCAGCCTTAATTTTCCCGCCTTTTCCGTGTTCCCGCCTTTTCCGTGTTCCCGCCTTTTCCGTGTTCCCGCCTTTTCCGTGTTCCTCCGTGTTCCCGCCTTTTCCGTGTTCCTCAGTGTTCCCGCCTTTTCCGTGTTCCTCCGTGTTCCCGCCTTTTCCGTATTCCTCCGTGTTCCCGCCTTCTCCGTGTTCCTCCGTGTTCCCGCCTTCTCCGTGTTCCTCCGTGTTCCCGCCTTCTCCGTGTTCCCGCCTCTCCGTGTTCCCGCCTCTCCGTGTTCCCGCCTCTCCGTGTTCCCGCCTCTCCGTGTTCCCGCCTCTCCGTGTTCCCGCCTCTCCGTGTTCCCGCCTCTCCGTGTTCCCGCCTTTTCCGTGTTCCCGCCTTTTCTGTGTTCCGTCCTTCGTGTTCCCGCCTCCTCCACGTTCCCGCCTCCTCCACGTTCCCACCTTCTCTTTCCTCTTCTCTCGGCAGTGACCTCCAAACCAGGATCATCCACGGTACCCAACCCCCCCCAGGCATCCTCCCCGGCGCCGCCGCCGGCACCGCCTCAGCCGCTCCAGCCCGCGCCGCCGGCTCACCCCTTCCCTTCCGTCCCCCCCGACCTCCTCGTCCAGACCCCCGTGATGACCATGGTGCCTCCTCAACCTCCGGCGCCCCCTCCGGCGGCCCCCCCGGCCCCCGCGCCGCCCGCCCCGGCGCCGCAGCCCATCCAGCCTCACCCTCCCGTTATCCCGACACCCGCCCAGCCCGTGAAGGTGAGTGATTCCCAAAGGGTCCTCGTGTGGGGGCACAGAATGCCATGGGCGGGCAACGGGCGCGCTTTGCTGTGCTGCTTTGAAGGGGAATGGCCGCATTTGGGTCCAAAAAGCCATGTTTTGGGACACTGGGGAGCGTGCAGTGACTCCCATTGACACCAGCTGACAGCAGACATAGAATCATAGACTCATGGAACAGTTTGGGTTGGAAGGGACCTTAACATCATCCAATTCCAACGGCCCTGCCGTGGGCATGGGCACCTCACACTAAACCGTGGTGAATCCCACCATGGTTTGCATGGACAACCCATTCATCCTCTTAAACCCACCCTTCCTTGAGCTCTCGATGGCTCAGGAGGAGCATCTTGGCGTGCTGAAGGGGCTCACCAGGTAATCCATGGTTTTCTATGGAGCTCAGTACAGACCAGCAGTATCCAAGGGTTTTGGAAGGGCTTCCAGTGTCCTCCTTGTGGCATTGCCGTGATGGTTGACTCTTGGTGATGGTGAATCCGAGTCAAAACTAGGAGAAACACAGCTTGAAGCCCAAAATGTGATGCCAAAAGTAACATTGGTTTCATGTGTGTAAGATGGAATCATGGAAGCTCCCTCTCCACATCCCTGTAGCTCCCTTAAGACCTTAGAAGCTGCTCTGATGTCTCCACGCAGCTTCTTTCCTCCAGCCCCAATGCTCTCAGCCTGGCTCCCTATGGGAGCTGCTCCAGGCCCTGCTCCAGCAGCTCCATGTCCTTACGTTGAGGACCCTCATGCAGCATCCAGGTGGGATCTCACCGGCGCAGAGGCGCAGGATCCCATCCTCGGACCGCTCATGCCGTGGGGATGCAGCCCAGGACAGGGGTTCTATGCTGGGAGCCCCCCGTGGCGCGGATTCACTTCCGGTTCCTCTTCCCTTTGGTCCTAGACAAAAAAAGGGGTGAAGAGGAAAGCAGACACCACCACCCCCACCACCATCGACCCCATCCATGACTCTTCCTCGCTGCCTGCTGAGCCCAGGTCCACCAAGCTGGGCCCGCGCCGGGAGAGCAGCCGGCCCGTGAAGCCTCCAAAGAAGGATGTTCCGGACTCCCAACAGCACCTGGTGGAGAAGAGCTCCAAGATCTCGGAGCAGCTCAAGTACTGCAGCGGTATCATCAAGGAGATGTTCGCCAAGAAGCACGCTGCCTACGCTTGGCCCTTCTACAAGCCCGTGGACGTGGAGGCTCTGGGGCTGCACGACTACTGCGACATCATCAAGCACCCCATGGACCTGAGCACCATCAAGGTAGGGCCAGGGCTATAGGAGGATGTGGGTGGGGTAGAGCCAGAGGTGGTTTCTCGCTTCAGAGCTCTGCCTGTTCGGTCCCTGCTCTGTTCCTCTGGCTTTTGGGGAAGAGCAAGCTGGAATCCTTCCAGGAGAGCCCTTGGGAGATGCTCACATGGGGATTATGGACCATGTCCTTTATGGTGTAAATCCCCCCCAGGAGGGGGGGCCTAAATCAGAGGAACAGGGTGATTCTATTGAAACCAAGCCCATTGTCCTCATCTCCATCCGTGTTTCCCCTCAGAACGTTCCTTCATCAGTGGAATGGTTTGATTTTAACACACGACTGCAAAGTCACCCCCGTTCCCCCTGGGAATGTTCAGCCGTGGTTTAGAAGCCTTAACTTACAGCTGGGCATCCCTAATTCCTCACTTGGTAGCCATAAAGTTGGGCTTCTGAGTGTTCATCCATGCTTTAGGAATCCAGCTTTAGCTGGGCAGACATAGTTCCTCACTTGGTAGCCATAAAGTTGGGCTTCTGAGTGTTCATCCATGCTTTAGGAACCCAGCTTTAGCTGGGCATCCCCAATTCCTCACTTGGTAGCCATAAAGTTGGGCTTCTGAGTGTTCATCTATGCTTTAGGAATCCAGCTTTAGCTGGGCATCCCTAATTCCTCACTTGGTAGCCATAAAGTTGGGCTTCTGAGTGTTCATCCATGCTTTAGGAATCCAGCTTTAGCTGGGCATCCCTAATTCCTCACTTGGTAGCCATAAAGTTGGGCTTCTGAGTGTTCATCCATGCTTTAGGAGCCCAGCTTTAGCTGGGCATCCCTAATTCCTCACTTGGTAGCCATAAAGTTGGGCTTCTGAGTGTTCATCCATGCTTTAGGAACCCAGCTTTAGCTGGGCATCCCCAATTCCTCACTTGGTAGCCATAAAGTTGGGCTTCTGAGTGTTCATCCATGCTTTAGGAACCCAGCTTCAGCTGGGCATCCGTAATTCCTTACTTGGAAGCCTTTAACTGTTTAGCTTCCAAGCCTCAATCTGTGATATAGAGATCGAATCTCTTGGCTATGGGCTGAACTCAAGCCCACACGGTTTAAGCTCAGCTCTGACTCCAGCTTTGCCCACTTGGGGCCCAGAAGACTCAATGTTCCCTTCCCACAGCCCCATTCCATGCGGAGGTTCCACCAGGGCTGAAGCCATAAGGAGCATGGCTCTTCCTTCTTCAAGAAGGTGCCTTGGAGGGCACATCCTCATCTTCGCATCATTGAGGATGCCCAGAGCCAGCTCTTCCTTTCTAAAGCATCCATATCCCTTCGTTTGACCCAAATAAGTTGGTTTTTGACCAAAATGAGGTGGGGTTTGGCCAACGTTTGTCACTTTTGGCCAAAATCGGTTGTTCCAACACAGGGAGAAAATGGGTGCGTGAAATCCATGGATGTCCCAGAGCTGTGCTTGTTCACTCACCCCTTTGAGCTCTTTCCACAGTTAATAGCAGAGTTTTGATGGGTTCCCCTCCCTTCTCCTTTCCAGTCGAAACTGGAGAACCGGGAATACCGGGATGCGCAGGAATTCGCGGCCGACGTGCGGTTGATGTTCTCCAACTGCTACAAGTACAACCCTGCGGATCATGAGGTGGTGGCCATGGCACGGAAGCTGCAGGTGAGGACCCGTGTGGTCACAGCATGAGGACCACATGGGCTTGAAAGAGCATCTCCAGGGTGGGGGGTGATGGTCAGGAATCCCACTTCTCCTATGGAAGTGATGCTGGGAGTGAAGGAATCGGCCCAGGGTGCTCCTTTGAACTCTTTAAAGCATCTTTATCCCAACTTTGACCTCTTGATCAAGGAGTAGGAAGGGAAAACGTGGCTCCAAAGCGTCACTTTCGTCCCCAGAGCCCAAAGCACTCGGTGCTTTAGTTCCAGCATCATGGAGAAGGTTCCTGCTCTGTTCCTCAGGGATTTGGCACTAAGGAATGAGCTGCTGGAGAACCCCATGTCTCAAAGCACACTCGGCTGCTCCATAGAACCCTCCCCATTCCCTCATTCCTCGAGTTCATTTGGAGCTACCACAGAGGACGCATGGCCAAAGCAGGACAAAGCACTTTGTCCCGGGTGGATCCGGGGGGGTCTGAGCTCCTTTGGGTACTGGAGGAGCTCACGGGAGCCATGGAGAACATCTACAGGGGGTTCCAGCGCTCCTATGGTGGATCTTGGTCCCAAACATTTCACCTCCTGCTGTTGGAACACTCGGACGTTCCCCATGGCTGTGGGTTCTGGTGCTTCAGGTGATGCTTGAGGCCAATCCTGGTGCTGGGACATCCCAAAATCCACACAGATCTGCATCCTGCGAGCTGGGAAGATGTCTCATCCTGCGCACGCAGGGTGGGCTCAGCAGGATGCGAGGAACCAAATCCATTGGGATTACAAGTGTGGAGAAGCACAATTCCAGCAGAAGGACACGGTGGTGGAGCTGTCACTACAGGAAAGGAGAAGGAAACCCCTTGAGGTTTGGGAACAAGGCCAAAGGCACAGGTTTGGACTTGAGCTCCTGTAACCAACCCATGTCTTGGCCAGCAGCGGTCCTGCTCCCTCCATCCTGGAGATGCCAACCTCTGGAATATCCCGTTCTGCTGCTTCCTGCTACCTCGTCATCATCAGAAGATGATGTCTTGGATGTGGGCTTGATGCCAGCTTGTGGAAAGCTGGAGAGAGGCCTGGGACAAGGGCTGGAGGGATGGGACAAGGGGGAATGGCGTTAAACTGACAGAGGGAAGATTGAGATTGGATATTGGGAAGAGCTTCCCCACTCTGAGGGCACTGGGACACTGGGATGGGTTGCATGGAGAAGGTTTGGATGCTCCATCCCTGGCAGTGCTCAAGGCCGGGTTGGATGGGGCTTGGAGCAGCCTGCTCTAGTGGAAGGTGCCCCTGCCCATGGAGCTTTAAGGTTCTTTCCAACCCAAACAATTCCAGGATCCTATGATGTGTTGGCACTGGGGAGTGAAGAACCTCCCTTTGCCTCTGGGGATGGTGAAGAACTGGAATTCCTGCTTCATGGAAAACAATACTTAGGATGTAAACAGCCATTAAGGGCAGTGATTGAGCAACACATCCACGTGTGTGTGATTCCCATGCTGGAGGAGCTGGGAATCTCCTCTTCCAGTGTCTTCCGCTCCCTTATCCCCTGCCACTTGAGCCTGAGCATCCGATGAAGTCAGGAGCAGATGGAAGCAGCAAAACAGCATCTCCAGGACCTGGAAAAGCTGCTGCTGATGGAGCATCCAACCAGGCTCTGAACGCCCCCAACCAGGAGAGCAAAGGACTTGTCCCACCAGTGGGATAACTGGGATTGCACCAGTTGTGCATCCCTCATTCTTGAGGATAACGGGAATATCCTCACACAACAGCTTGGGTTGCATGGAGATGGTTTTCATGGATGTGGATTGGGAAAACCCAGGCAGGTTGAAGAGGAGTAGGGATTGAGGCTGCAATTCCTGCCTGGAGCTCCCCAATGAATCCACTGTGGAAGATCTCAAGAACCTGAACAACGCAGCTTTGGAAGGAGTTTTGGCCTTCTCCCCCAGAACCATCTTGGAGATGCTCCCAATTCCAGCTGGACTGGGAACGTGCAGGATCTGTGGTGCTTGCTTGGGTGGAGACCCCAGATCCATGCGGAGCATCCCTGAGATCCCGTTGTTTTCCCCCTCCTTGCGTTCGCAGGACGTGTTCGAGATGCGCTTTGCCAAGATGCCGGATGAGCCGGAGGAGCCCGTGATTCCCGCCTCTTCTCCCGTGGTGGTGCCCCCCCCCACCAAGGTGGCTCCCCCCTCGTCCAGCGACAGCAGCAGCGACAGCTCCTCCGACAGCGACAGCTCCTCCGATGACTCCGAGGAGGAACGTGCCCAGCGGCTGGCGGAGCTCCAGGAGCAGGTACCGTGTCCATAGGGATGGAGTGGGGCGGGGGGGGTTTGGGCCTGCTGAGCTCCCAAAGGAATTCGCTGCCTGCACTTGGTGCTTGTGGTGCCCAAGTGGTTCCCAAAGGCAGGAATTCACTGCCTGCACTTAGAGCTTATGGCACCAAAGTGGTTCCCAAAGGCAGGAATTTGCTGCCTGCACTTAGTGCTTATGGCACCCAAGTGGTTCCCAAAGGCAGGAATTTGCTGCCTGCACTTAGTGCTTATGGCACCCAAGTGGTTCCCAAAGGCAGGAATTTACTGCCTGCACTTAGTGCTTATGGCACCAAAGTGGTTCCCAAAGGCAGAATTTGCTGCCTGCACTTGGTGCTTATTGCTCCAAGGTGGTTCCCAAAGGCAGAAATTTGCTGCCTGCACTTGGTGCTTATTGCTCCAAGGTGGTTCCCAAAGGCAGAAATTTGCTGCCTGCACTTGGTGCTTGTGGCACCAAAGTAGTTCCCAAAGGCAGGAATTTGCTGCCTGCACTTGGTGCTTGTGGCACCAAAGTAGTTCCCAAAGGCAGGAATTTGCTGCCTGCACTTGGTGCTTATGGCGCCCAAGTGGTTCCCAAAGGCAGGAATTCTCTGCCTGCATTTGATGCTTATGGCACCAAAGTGGTTCTCAAAGGCAGAATTTGCTGCCTGCACTTGGTGCTTATGGCACCAAAGTGGTTCCCGAAGGCAGGAATTTACTGCCTGCATTTGGTGCTTATGGCACCAAAGTGGTTCCCAAAGGCAGGAATTCGCTGCCTGCACTTGGTGCTTATGGCGCCCAAGTGGTTCCCAAAGGCAGGAATTCGCTGCCTGCATTTGATGCTTATGGCACCAAAGTGGTTCTCAAAGGCAGAATTTGCTGCCTGCACTTGGTGCTTACTGCTCCAAGGTGCTTCCCAAAGGCAGGAATTTGCTGCCTGCAGTTGGTGCTTATGGTCCCCAAGTGGTTTCCCAAGGCAGGACTTTGCTGCCTGCACTTAGTGCTTCTGGCTCCAAGGTGGTTCCCAGAGGCAGGAATTTGCAGCTTGCCTGTTGTGCTTATGGCACCAAAGTGGTTCCCAAAGGTAGAATTCGCTGCCTGTACTTTATGCTTATGACTTCAAGGTGGATCCCAAAGGCAGGAATTTGCTGCCTGCACTTTATGCTTATGGCTTCAGTGTGGATCCCAAAGGCAGGAATTTGCTGTCTGTACTTTGTGGTTATGGCACCAAAGTGGTTCCTAAAGGCAGGAATTTGCTGCCTGCACTTAGTGCTTCTGGCTCCAAGGTGGTTCCCAAAAGCAGGAGTTTGCTGCCTGCACTTAGTGCTTATGGCACCAAAGTGGTTCTCAAAGGTAGAATTTGCTGCCTGTACTTTGTGTTTATGGCTCCAAGGTGGTTCCCGAAGGCAGGAATTCTCTGCCTGCACTTGGTACTTGTGTCACCAAAGTAGTTCCCAATGGCAGGAATTCTCTGCCTGCACGTGGATGGTGACTCCAGACCCTCTGGAGCAGGAAGGACCTTCCAGAGGTTGTCCCTGGCTGTAGTCAGCGCTTGAATCCCCTCCAATGCGGGTGATGGGAGCTGGAAGAGTCACCACCATCGCCCATAGCAGAGCCTTAGGTGTTCCCATGGGAGAGGAGGAGGAGCCGGGCTGCATCCCGATGTTGGAATGTGTCTTCTCCTCAGCTCAAAGCCGTGCACGAGCAGCTCGCGGCCCTGTCCCAGCCCCAGCAGAACAAACCAAAGAAGAAGGAGAAGGACAAGAAGGAGAAGAAGAAGGAGAAGCACAAAAAGAAGGACGAGCTGGAGGACACCAAGAAGATCAAAGCCAAGGAGCCCCCCTCCAAGAAGGCCAAGAAAAGCAACAGCAACAGCAGCACCTCCAGGTCAGCCCCATCCCGCTGGGTTTTCCATTCCTTTTTGGTAATCCATGGGATTACAGGTGGGATTCTGGACCAGGAATTGACGTCAGCTTTGGGGTTTGGAGCTGATGTTCTTCCATCTTGGCTGCTCCAAACACCCCAAATATAAGGGGTTTGGGGGGAATCGCATGGAGTTGCTCCGTTGCAGCTCCAATCCATGAATCCACTCATTTTCCCTAGCTTTCCCTTTTTTGGGGCAGGATTTGGGCACAACTGGGGGTCCCTGTAGGTGGATTTTCCCTTCTTAAGAACCAGTTTTAACACGGGTGCTGGGCTTTATGTCCCCATATGGGGTGCCAGGCTCCGGGACAACCTGTCCCAGTGAGAACCAGGCAGCATCAGTTGAGCTTTGGTCTGTCCAAGTGTGGATGTAAGGAATTCCCCTCTGGAGCTGCTCATCTTTTGGGATGGGCAGCTCAGCCTTGGGTGTCTAACAGTGCCTTGAGCTCAGTTTTGGTAGTCTGAGAACAGCTAAGCTCAATCTTGGGTGTCTTAATCACAGCTTGAGCTCAGCCTTGGGTATCTTAACAGTGGGTTGAGCTCAGCTTTGGTAGTCTGAGAGCAACTTGAGCTCAGCCTTGGGTGTCTTAACAGCCAGTTGAGCTCAGCTTTCTGGCCTTCCAGTGGGCTGAGCTCAACTTTGGGTATCTCAGAAACATCTTGAGCTCAGCCTTGGGTATCTTAACAGTGGGTTGAGCTCAGCTTTGGTAGTCTAAGAACAACTTGAGCTGAACCTTGGGTGTCTTAATCACAGTTTGAGCTCAACCTTAGGTGTCTTAATGGTGGGTTGAGCTCAACTTTAGTAGTCTAAGAACAGTTGGAGCTCAACCTTGGGTGTCTTAACAGAAGGTTAAGCTCAGCTTTCTGGCCTTACAGTGGGCTGTACTCAACTTTGGGTATCTTAATCACAGCTTAAGCTCAACCTGGGGTGTCTTAATCACAGTTTGAGCTGAACCTTGGGTATCTTTACAGTGGGTTGAGCTCAGCTTTGGTAGTCTAAGAACAGCTTGAGCTCAACCTTGGGTGTCTTAATCACAGTTTGAGCTCAACCTTGGGTGTCTTTACAGTGGGTTGAGCTCAACTTTGGGTATCTTAATCACAGCTTGAGCTGAACCTTGGGTGTCTTAACAGTGGGTTGAGCTCAGCTTTCGTAGTCTAAGAGCAACTTGAGCTCAACCTTGGATGTCTTAATGGTGGGTTGAGCTCAGCTTTGGTAGTCTGAGAACAGTCTGAGCTCAACCTTGGGTGTCTCAGTCACAGTTTGAGCTCAACCTTGAGTGTCTTAACAGAAGGTTAAGCTCAGCTTTCTTTCCAGAGTTGGTTGAGCTCAACCTTGGGTATATTAACAGTGGGTTGAGCTCAACTTTGGGTATCTTAATCACAGCTTGAGCTGAACCTTGGGTGTCTTAAAAGCAGGTTGAGCTCAGCTTTGGTAGTCTAAGAACAGCTTGAGCTCAACCTTGGGTGTCTTAATCACAGTTTGAGCTCAACGTTGGGTATCTTAACAGCCAGTTGAGCTCAGCTTTCTGGCCTTACAGTGGGCTGAACTCAACTTTGGGTATCTCAATCACATCTTGAGCTCAACCTTGGGTATCTTAACAGTGGGTTGAGCTCAACTTTGGTAGTTTGAGAACAACTTGAGCTCAACCTTGGGTATCTTAATCACAGTTTGAGCTCAACCTTGGGTGTCTTTACAGTGGGTTGAGCTCAGCTTTGGTAGTCTAAGAACAGTTGGAGCTCAACCTTGGGTGTCTTAATGGTGGGTTGAGCTCAACTTTGGTAGTCTGAGAACAGTTTGAGCTCAACCTTGGGTGTCTCAGTCACAGTTTGAGCTCAACCTTGGGTGTCTAACAGCAGCTCAAGCTCAGCTTTGTGCCTCCCGGCCTCACGGTTGAGCGCCAAGCTCAAGCTCTAAACACAGTAGAGGCTCATCTGCAGTTAAACTCAAGCCCAGCATGGTTCAGGCCTTACCCGGCCGAGCTTTAGACCCAAGCAGCTGCTTCCCTTCCTTAGGCTCTGCTCTAGAATAACCTTTACTTGTTCTTAAGTAGCAAGAAGGAGCTGGTGGCGGTGAAGAACAGCAAACCCCCTCCAGCCTACGAGTCGGAGGAGGAGGACAAGTGTAAGCCCATGTCCTACGAGGAGAAGCGGCAGCTGAGCCTGGACATTAACAAACTCCCCGGGGAGAAGCTGGGCCGGGTTGTCCACATCATCCAATCCCGAGAGCCTTCCCTGAAGAATTCCAACCCGGACGAGATCGAGATTGACTTTGAGACCTTAAAACCCTCCACGCTGCGGGAGCTGGAGCGATACGTCACCTCCTGCTTGCGGAAGAAGAGGAAACCTCCAGGTACTTGTTAGCCTCCAATCCCGGGTTTCCTCCCGATTGTCCAGGGATTAAGAGAGAGATGGAGGAGGAACGTTGGGATGCGGATGCTCCAAACCCTTCTCCGCTCCGCAAGAGGCTTTTTACTTCCTTTAATCCCTTTCATCCTCCCGTTTCACAGCACCAGTTAAATCCCAACACGGAGCTGGGATGTGCTGGCACCGTATTCCCATTTATCCATCATCAGTGTTTGCATTGTAATCAATGTGTGTCCAAAAGAGAGCAGAGATGAGGGGTGAGAGAAGCAATGCCTCCCCATTGGCATCCATGGAACACTCTGGAATGTGGCAGGATTCAGGCCGAGCTTCCCACCTCCACTTGCGGAGGTAGAAAAGGGCTTTCCCCCCTTTTCGAACACATCTGGGAATTCCTTTTTAATGGCTATTTTAATCTCTTTTGATCTGTTTTAATCATTTTTAATAGTTTAATTCTTCGCAGTACATTGATCCCTCTGTTACAGCCCCAAATTCAGTTTCAATGCAGATTTTGTACCCATTTTTCTTGGTAACATCTCCTAAAATCTATGTTTTCTTATAAATACACCTTTATTAATGGCTGAAGAGCAACAAAGCTCTTCGGGACCTGAATCCCCCCCAGAAAAGGGGATGTGGCAGCAAGCAGAGGGAGGGGATTTAAAGGGAATCTTGGGATATCCCATGGCCAGGAGATACCCATTACTTCCTGGGATAAATCCAAGTGGGAAGGAAGCCCGGTTTATTCCTGGGAGCTTCCTTTATGCTTCCGTCCCCTGGCAAAGCATGGATTTGAGTTCTTTTAGTCTGCAGTTCTAGGGGTTTAGTAGAGGGCTCAGATGTCACCCATGGCTTTGAGCAGCTCTGGGGCTGTTGCTGCCCTGGTTTAGGCTCTGTTTAAGCTCCTAAAATCAGGTAATTCTCCTCTTTTCCACCTCTTTATCCCAACACCTCAAAACCGAAGTTGAGTTTTCAGCCACGTGGGATTAACCCCCAGCTCCTGCTGGCCACAGGGTGGAGGAGAAGCCCCCATAAACCCAAAGCACCAAAGGGGTTTAGGAGGAAGCTGAAGAAGCACCAAGCCATACATTAGGACAGGCTTAAATCCCACCGCTCGCATCCCTTTGGGACATCACACTCCACCCCGCACCACCTCATCACCCCAAACACCTCCACCGCATCCCTATAGGGATAGAAAGAAGCAGAGATGCGGGATTAAAGCTCGGCTTAGCTGGGATATGGCGCTGCTGCCGGTCTTGGCCTTGTGGTGCCTCTAACAACGCGCTGTTGTCTTCTTGCAGCAGAGAAGGTGGATGTAATTGCTGGCTCCTCTAAGATGAAGGGGTTCTCCTCCTCCGAGTCTGAGAGCACCAGCGAGTCCAGCTCCTCCGACAGCGAAGAGTCAGAAACAGGTTAGCCGCAGCTTATTTCACACCTCAGTCCTAGCCCTGGTTCTTCTGTATAAATAAATATGTTTTCATTCCTGGCTCGGTCTTTTAATTATTTGATTGTCTTTTATAACCCAACCAAACCCTCATCTTGTCCGCCGCCAACCGCTGCGTGCGTTGTCTCTTAAGCCCGACCCGATGGGTTTCCCTAAGCTTTTCCTTGCTTAAACTCAGGCTCGAGCGCTCTAAACCGTAGCTCTTTGTGTGGTTCATGGCCTAGGTCGGTGTGTTGAGAGGAGCGCGGTGCTTTGGCCTCCAAGGAGAGGCTTCAAACGTTGTCCTGCGCCGCAAAGAGGGGGGAAGGATGGAGGAAGGAGGGTTTCAGATGTAAAACCCGTATGATTTCACAGCATCTTGACTGAAAATGTCACTTCTGTCACCAGAGTGCTGTCTGCTCTGGGTAAGTCTTTGCTTCTCCCTCCTAGTCATAGGCTGGGCTTAAACTAGGCTGCTCTTCATGGTCGTGCTTTCCTTGCTCGTGTGGGTTTAGGGAAGCAAAGCTTGTGCCGTCACTTAAAGCTGGTTGTGGCTCCTCGCTGCTTGGTCAGCTCCGAATCCAGAGCTTAAGTTGGGCTTAAGGCATCTTCTGCATCTCCAATGGGTTGGGAAAGGAGAGGAGCGGGGCGGAAAGTCATGGGGATTTCTTCTTGTGCCCGGTTGGGTGCAGAGGGGAAAAGGGGCAGAAATCCCCCCAAAATGAGCTAAACCCCCCAAAATTCAACAGGATTGATGGGATTCGCCTTTGAGCGGTGCTTCCCAGCGCTATTCCACCTGTGAGGAATGTGTTTGTCTGGGAAAAGTCGGTTTCTTCAACCAGGTGTGCCTATTTGGATGTGTTTTGAGTGGAAACGGCCTTTTCCTTTCTCCAGGGAAGTTTTAGGTTGTGATGGAATGGTGAGGGTCGGCTCTTGGCAATCAGAAGCTGGAATTAGTTGGTGCTGAGTCTGCCCTGGTTTGAGGGGAGAAGCCAAACCCGCTGCCTTGATCCCATTTTGATCCCATTTTGATCCCATTTCTCTTGATTTCTCCCAAGCTCCCGATGGGATCAACCCAAATGATCGACCGGTTAATCCCGACCCACCTCATCAGTCACATTGGCCAACATCGACCCATCCCAAATCCAGACCCTTAATCCCATGGAGCCCATCCCATCAAATCCCCCCGCTAAACCTGCCCGCTGTGGTCCCCAAATTGGATTTGCTCTAAAATCCTCTTTTTCCCCCCAAAGGCCATGATGGATCCACAGCCACATCCTCAACCAGGTTGTGGGCTCCAGGGATCATCTCCGGGATCCCTCCGGAGCGCGGTGGCAGGGATGGGAGATGGAAGATGGGAATGTTGGGGATGTGCCAGTGCCAACCCCTTCTCATTTCAATGAGCAGCACTGATTAAACGTGGGATCAGCCTGGGATCTTCTCCAGGCAAAACCCCACTGCGGCATTCCCAGAGGGTGGAAAATGCCCTTTTTGAAGCGTTTCTCCCCAAATGCTGGCTCTTTGGATGTGGAGGAGCCCACAGATTGCTCTTGCTTTGGTGTTTTGTCCTCTTTTTAGCTGCTTTTCCCCAAATCCCACATCTTTCCGGTGTTTGCCATCCCACATACGAGTTCTTGGGATTGAGTTGGCCAATGTGGACTGACGTTATCCGCGCCGGTGCTTGGGAGAGGCTTAAGCGCCGCTCCAGCACGGATAAACTCAGTCTGCCACCACTGGGGGATGAATCCGACCAGGAATGCTTTGGGTTGGATGCTAATTATGGGAATTCATCCCCTGTACTCAGTTAATTCCCAATCTCAGTGGGGTTTTCCTCCTCTGTCTGATAAAACACACGCTTAAAGCCCCGACCCCAGGGATCCGATGGATCTGCATCCCAGTGTTTGCCATGTTACCATTGAGCCACTTTGAAGTGGGGTTTTAAGATGGTTTAAGACCTTCTAAGATGGTTTAAAGCATTTTAAGGTGGTTTAAGACCTTTCAGGATGGTTTAAGACTTTCTAAGATCGTTTAAGACTTTCTAAGATCGTTTAAGACCTTCTAAGATGGTTTAAGACCTTTTAAGATGGCTTAAGACCTTCTAAGATGGTTTACGACTTTCTAAGGTGGTTTAAGGCATTTTAAGATGGTTTAAGACCTTCTAAGATGGTTTAAGGCATTTGAAGATGGTTTAAGACCTTTTAAGATGGTTTAAGATCTTCTAAGATGGTTTAAGACCTTTCAGGATGGTTTAAGACCTTTCAGGATGGTTTAAGACCTTCTAAGATGGTTTAAGACCTTCTAAGATGGTTTAAGACCTTTCAGGATGGTTTAAGACCTTCAGGATGGTTTAAGACCTTTCAGGATGGTTTAAGACCTTCTAAGATGGTTTAAGACCTTCTAAGATGGTTTAAGACCTTCTAAGATGGTTTAAGGCATTTTAAGATGGTTTAAGACCTTTCAGGATAGTTTAAGACCTTTTAAGATGGTTTAAGACCTTCTAAGATGGTTTAAGGCATTTTAAGATGGTTTAAGACCTTTCAGGATGGTTTAAGACCTTCTAAGATGGTTTAAGGCATTTTAAGATGGTTTAAGACCTTTCAGGATGGTTTAAGACCTTTTAAGATGGTTTAAGACCTTTCAAGATGGTTTAAGACCTTTTAAGATGGTTTAAGACCTTTCAAGATGGTTTAAGGCATTTTAAGGTGGTTTAAGGCATTTTAAGGTGGTTTAAGGCATTTTAAGATGGTTTAAGACCTTTCAAGATGGTTTAAGACCTTCTAAGATGGTTTAAGACCTTCTAAGATGGTTTACGACTTTCTAAGGTGGTTTACGACTTTCTAAGATGGTTTAAGACCTTCTAAGATGGTTTAAGACCTTTCAGGGTGGTTTAAGACCTTTCAGGATGGTTTAAGACCTTCTAAGATGGTTTAAGGCATTTTAAGATGGTTTAAGACCTTTCAGGATAGTTTAAGACCTTTCAGGATAGTTTAAGACCTTTTAAGATGGTTTAAGACCTTTCAAGATGGTTTAAGGCATTTTAAGGTGGTTTAAGGCATTTTAAGGTGGTTTAAGACCTTTCAAGATGGTTTAAGACCTTTCAAGATGGTTTAAGGCATTTTAAGGTGGTTTAAGACCTTTCAGGATGGTTTAAGACCTTTCAGGATGGTTTAAGACCTTTCAGGATGGTTTAAGACCTTTTAAGATGGTTTAAGGCATTTTAAGATGGTTTAAGACCTTTCAAGATGGTTTAAGACCTTCTAAGGTGGTTTAAGACCTTTCAAGATGGTTTAAGACCTTCTAAGATGGTTTAAGGCATTTTAAGATGGTTTAAGACCTTTCAAGATGGTTTAAGACCTTCTAAGGTGGTTTAAGACCTTCTAAGATGGTTTAAGGCCTTCTAAGATGGTTTAAGGCATTTTAAGGTGGTTTAAGACCTTTTAAGGTGGTTTAAGGCAGTTTAAGGTGGTTTAAGGCATTTTAAGGTGGTTTAAGACCTTCTAAGGTGGTTTAAGACCTTCTAAGATGGTTTAAGGCCTTCTAAGATGGTTTAAGGCATTTTAAGGTGGTTTAAGACCTTTTAAGGTGGTTTAAGACCTTTTAAGGTGGTTTAAGACCTTTTAAGGTGGTTTAAGACCTTTTAAGGTGGTTTAAGACCTTCTAAGGTGGTTTAAGGCAGTTTAAGGTGGTTTAAGGCATTTTAAGGTGGTTTAAGGCCTTCTAAGATGGTTTAAGGCATTTTAAGATGGTTTAAGACCTTTTAAGGTGGTTTAAGGCAGTTTAAGGTGGTTTAAGGCATTTTAAGGTGGTTTAAGACCTTTTAAGATGGTTTAAGACCTTTCAAGATGGTTTAAGACCGTTTAAAGCGCTCTTTTAAGAGGTTAAAAGACCTTTTAAGGTGCTTTAAGATCTCTTAAGACTTTTTTAAGGCTGTTTCAAATGCTTTAAGGCCTCTGAAGACCTCCTAAGGACCCTTTAAGGTGCTTTCAGACACGTTCTTGGCCCTGAGCGTTCTCTCGTTGGCTTAGACCATGGTATTTGGTGACCCCGAGCGGGACAGGGCCGTTGGTTTCGCTGTTGTGCAGTACTGAGCTGAGGTTTTGCTTTCACCTTTGCTCCTTCCCACTATTCCCTGTGCCGATTCCCATTGGATTTGCCCAACGCGGCGTTTAAGGCTGTTCTAAACGGAGGCTGCCACCCTGAAACCATAAGCCGGGATTAACCGCGCTTAAGTACAGCTCCATTCTCTTCTCCTTTAAGTTGCCTCGGTGCGCTCCAGCGCTTTGGAAATGGGAATCCTCTCTGTTGAACCCACGCGACGGCTCCATCCCATTGTGGCATTGTACGAAATCAGGAGTTTTTAGCCCCAAATCTGCTTCAAAGGGAGAGAAAGCCATAACTCTGAATGCTAAGACTGAGTTTGCGGTGCAGGAGCTGGGGCTGAGCCTTTGCCTTCGGCTCTGGTGGTGCCGATGGCGAGGGTTAGGCTGGTTTAACTGCTTGGAATTAGCCAGGAGAGGATGCAAATGATCCCAAATTCCAGCCTGGAAGCGCTTAGGGAGGACTTTATTGCTTGGAAACAACCAGGAATGAGCTCTCCCGAGCACCTTGGATGCGTCTTCAGCATCAGTGCTTAGGCTGGGCTGGGGTTTAACCCCATTGGGCAGCTTCGAACCCATCTGATCTTTGGGAGGTGAGCAGATTTGGGCTCATTCCATGGCAAAGTGGCTGCGCTCTGCCCCTGCACCCTCACAATGAGCAGGGTTTAACCCCCCCTATACATTGGGGGATGCTTCCCAAGGCCCCCAAAAGGCTCTTTGTGGGGATGAAACCCCGGAGCTCCCCTAATAACAGCACTTAAAACCTCAGCAGTTAAATCCCGAGGCTCGTTTTGCTTTCCTCTTGGCATTCCCAATGGAAAACTGCGTGTTTTATCCGGTCGTGGCAAGGAAAAGGCTTTGCGGGTTGTTGGGAGCGTCGGCAACGCGGTTATGGTTGAAGCAGGCTTAAAAAGCGGGATTGAAAGTGGCTGGAAAACCCGGTTTGGGGGCTGGGATGCTGCTCTGTAAGTGCTGTTGCAATGAGGTGCTGGTGCTGGGTTAGGAGAAGCGTTGCCCTATGGCTGGGACTTGGTGGTGTCTCAGAGGCGAAGGTCCCTCGGGTTGAGTTCTGGGTTGAAATCGCAAGGATTTGGGTTCATTGAGCCTGGATTGAAGTCAGAAGTACCCAGGTTTAATGCAGTGGGGCCCGGGTTCTTGTTTTGAGGTTCTTGGTTCGAGGCCAGAGATACCTGGGTTTAATTCCCAAGTACTTGGGTTTAAATGACAGCAAATTGGGTTTAAATCGCAGCAAACTGGGTTTAAATCGCAGCAAGCTGGGTTTAAATCGCAGCAACCTGGGTTTAAATCATAGCAAAAAGGGTTTAAATCATAGCAAACTGGGTTTAAATCACAGCAAACTGGGTTTAATGTACAGGTACCTGAGTTTTGATGCACAGGACCCAGAATTTGCATGAAACTGGGTTTAAATCACAGGAAAATGGGTTTAAATCACAGGAAAATGGGTTTAATGTACAGGTACCTGAGTTTTGATGCACAGGACCCAGAATTTGCATGGAACTGGGTTTAAATCATAGCAAACTGGGTTTAAATCTCAGCAAACTGGGTTTAATGTGCAGGTACCTGAGTTTTGATGCACAGGACCCAGAATTTGCATGGAACTGGGTTTAAATCATAGCAAACTGGGTTTAAATCTCAGCAAACTGGGTTTAATGTGCAGGTACCTGAGTTTTGATGCACAGGACCCAGAATTTGCATGGAACTGGATTTAAATCCCAGCAAACTGGGTTTAAATCCCAGCAAACTGGGTTTAAATCATAGCAAACTGGGTTTAAATCCCAGCAAACTGGGTTTAAATCACAGCAAACTGGGTTTAAATCACAGCAAACTGGGTTTAAATCACAGCAAACTGGGTTTAATGTACAGGTACCTGAGTTTTGATGCACAGGGACCCAGAATTTGCATGGAACTGGGTTTAAATCACAGCAAGCTGGGTTTAAATCACAGCAAACTGGGTTTAAATCACAGGAAAATGGGTTTAAATCACAGGAAAATGGGTTTAATGTACAGGTACCTGAGTTTTGATGCACAGGACCCAGAATTTGCATGAAACTGGGTTTAAATCATAGCAAACTGGGTTTAAATCATAGCAAACTGGGTTTAAATCATAGCAAACTGGGTTTAAATCACAGCAAACTGGGTTTAATGTACAGGTACCTGAGTTTTGATGCACAGGACCCAGAATTTGCATGAAACTGGGTTTAAATCACAGCAAACTGGGTTTAAATCACAGCAAACTGGGTTTAAATGACAGCAGACTGGGTTTAAATGACAGCAAACTGGGTTTAAGTCATAGCAAACTGGGTTTAAATCCCAGCAAACTGGGTTTAAATCACAGCAAACTGGGTTTAAATCACAGCAAACTGGGTTTAAATCATAGCAAACTGGGTTTAAATCACTGCAAACTGT
The DNA here is from genome assembly GCA_039720435.1 of Amazona ochrocephala. NCBI lineage: Eukaryota > Metazoa > Chordata > Aves > Psittaciformes > Psittacidae > Amazona > Amazona ochrocephala. Next base: position 386,721 of record CM077901.1, read on the forward strand.
GTTTAAATCAGAGCAAACTGGGTTTAAATCACAGCAAACTGGGTTTAATGTACAGGTACCTGAGTCTTGATGCACAGGACCCAGAATTTGCATGAAACTGGGTTTAAATCACAGCAAACTGGGTTTAAATCATAGCAAACTGTGTTTAAATCACAGCAAACTGGGTTTAAATCACAGCAAACTGGGTTTAAATCATAGCAAACTGGGTTCAAATCATAGCAAACTGGGTTTAAATCACAGCAAACTGGGTTTAAATCATAGCAAACTGGGTTTAAATCACAGGAAAATGGGTTTAAATCACAGGAAAATGGGTTTAATGTACAGGTACCTGAGTTTTGATGCACAGGACCCAGAATTTGCATGGAACTGGATTTAAATCATAGCAAACTGGGTTTAAATCACAGCAAACTGGGTTTAATGTACAGGTACCTGAGTTTTGATGCACAGGACCCAGAATTTGCATGAAACTGGGTTTAAATCACAGCAAACTGGGTTTAAATCACAGCAAACTGGGTTTAAATCATAGCAAACTGGGTTTAATGTACAGGTACCTGAGTTTTGATGCGCAGGGACCCAGAATTTGCATGGAACTGGGTTTAAATGACAGCAAACTGGGTTTAAATCACAGCAAACTGGGTTTAAATCATAGCAAACTGGGTTTAATGTACAGGTACCTGAGTTTTGATGCACAGGACCCAGAATTTGCATGAAACTGGGTTTAAATCCCAGCAAACTGGGTTTAAATCACAGCACCCAGGTTTAACCTATGCTGATGGGTGACGGTAAAGCTCCATCCTAGCACTGACCTACCCACCATGCTCTGGTTTAACCCAGTGGGGTTTGATCCTTCCTCCATTGTCCTCTGCAGTTGAGAGTGGGATGGATTGACTTAAGGACTCTGTCCTTGACCTAACTTCAGTCTTATCCCAGCCTCGATGCTCGGTGGGAGAGGACGGAGGTGGTTTAGGCTTGGTTTAGCTGCAGGTACAGGCAGGACCCAGCACCCTTGGTTAAGCTTGACTTAGGAGAACCTCACATCCATCACTGGTGGGTGGTGGAGGGACAGGCATGGAGGTGACAACGCTGTGCCCATCCCTGCCACAAACCAACCCCAAATCCCTTTAGGCTGAGCCTAAGGGCACTTCCCAATGGGAATGACTCCCAAGGGCCTTGTGGCATCTCGTGGTCCTGGTTTGCGGGTGGCTCCGGGCTGAGCATCCCCTCCTTGGGCGCAGCACCCATCAAGGGGATTTTGGGGTCAACTTAAGCAGGTTTGGGGTCCAGTTAGGCCGATTTTGGTGTTTTTAATGGGGTTTGGAGGCTGACGTCATCCAGTTGTCGCTGGCGTGTCGGTTTTGGGTATCTTCATGGAGCCTCTATGGATCTGCTCCCATTTCCAACAGCAAAATGAAGGGATATCCATCTTTTCCACCATGAAAGAGGCCCCATCGTGGCTCTGCTGCCCTGAAACCTCCTTTTTCGATCAAAAAATGATCTTTATAACCAAGAAGAGACCCAAAAATAGTTTTTCTTTGGGGTTTTTCTTTTCAACTCGAGTCGTCCCGTTCCTTCCCAGAATTCCCCCCAATAACTGGGAATGATGATAAGGACCCCTCAGCCGGTGTTGGGCTGCTTTGGGAGGAGAAGATGAGGACTTAGGGAAGACCAAGTTGATGCTGGTGGTGGGAACGGAGCCTCCTGCACCGCTTTGACCTTTCTGTTCTAAGCCCATCTCTTGATGATGCCACAGAAATGGCCTTTTCCATGAATCCCAGCTCTTTCACTCCATGGATGAGATTCCAGAGTCAGCAGATGGGATGCGGCTCATTCCCGGTGTTCCTGCTCCGTGGTTGAGCCACCACTTGTAACCCAACAGTTGCCTTCAGTGGTGGAAGAAGCTCCATCCTTTGGTTGGGTTGGCCAAGCCCATTGCATCTTTCCAATGCCGCCGGATGATCCCACTGGGACCATCCATGGTTTTCATTGGCTGCATCTTGGTGAAGGGTCTCCCAGAGCATCCATCTCTCCTGATCCGGGCTTAGTCCAAAGCTTTTCTCCTCGTTTTGGGCTTTCTCCCCCATCCCGTGAGCACTTTTAGCCAATTGAATAGGACCTGATGGAAACTGGGATTCCCACTCCCCAGTGGCTGCATCCCGATGTGGTTTATCCATAGGGAGCATCTCTTGGACAACCTTGGCTCCACTTCTTGTCCTTGCTGCTTCTGTGGCATCAGTGAAGAGCAGTGAAGTCCTCAAGGATGCTCCTTCCTGATGGAAGTTGGGTCTTGGTCCTTCTGGGAAGGGGGTTCCCACCCAGCATCCATCTGGAACTATGGATGCTCATCCGGAGCCATGGAGCGCTGTCAGGACCTGCGGACACCCATCCAGATCCATCGTCACCATTTGAAGCCATGGATGTGTATCTGCATCCACGGATGCCATCCCAATCTGTGGATACCCATGTGGAGTTGCAGACACCCATCCGGAGCCATGGACATCCCATCTCGATCCATGGGTGCCCATCTGGATCCCTGGATCCCTGCCTGGATACACAGACACCCATTTGGATTCAGTGGACACCCAATGCCCATCCAAATCCATGACCAACCCAGCCCATCACCGGGATGCTCCCAGGAATCCCCCCTCTTCCCAACGCATGGTGGCATTTTACGCCCCATCTGACTCTTCGCAGCATTCCTGGATTCTGGCATCCCCTGAGACCTTCCTCTTCTCCTGCTCTTCCTTCATCCACGGATCCACTGGATCCGGGCTGTAACATTGGGAATCCTCAGCTCTGGGCTCAAAAGGCCTTTTCCAGCAGGGAACCGAATTCCTGGTGCTGCCTTAAAAGGAGGAAACTCAATCCCTTCAGTTCACAGGGAATTCCTGGAATTCCTGGAGGGATTTCAGGGGTAATCCCATGTGGGAGATGATCCCTGGGGCTTGAGACCTTTCTCTCCCTTCCAAACTGTTGCTGTGAGGGTTTTCTGGGCACATCCAAGCACACATCCCATCCCAAGGGATTTTTGAGCTGGAAAGGGGAGGTTGGACAATGGCTGTTGGATAATTCCCTGTTTTTTGGCATGGTTGGAGGAGGAAATCCTTGGGAAAACATCACCCTGGCCCCAAACTCCAAACAGTTATTGGCCATGGTGAGGCTTTAAGAGTGCCTGGGATGGGGAGGAGGAGGCGGGAGAGATGATCCCATGGGAAGCTGCCAGCCCCAAACCTGGATTTAGGTGGAAAAGAGGATGGAAAACTGCTGTTTGCGTCCCAGGGGGATGCGGTAGATCCTTATTTCCCCTTATGCCTTCCCTTTGGGAATTCCGGGAATAGCCGCGTCTGGTTGAGCGATGGCTTTCGGTGGCCGTTGGGTCTTCATTGCGGTGGAAGGATCCAGGGCTCCTTCCCTTTGGTTTCTTCTCCTTTGAGCTCCAGTTCTCAATCCCTGCGGTGCCACCGTGGCGCCGAGGCCCTCGAGCGAGAGGTCCCATGGGCACTCCCGCTCCATCCATTCCCATCCCCTTCCCCTTTGCCGTTGTCGGTGCGGATGGGGCCGCGGTACTAACGCGTCTCCTCTGTTCCCTTCTCTTTGGCAGAGATGGCGCCCAAGATGAAGAAGAAGGGGCACTCGGGGCGAGAGCAGAAGAAGGTACGCGCCAGGGCGGCCTCGTCGTGGTGCTGGAGATGGGATGGAGTCACCAGGGAGGTCGGGAATGCCGGTGGGACCAGCACCGACGGGCTCCGTGGGTTGGTGGCCTTCCCTTGGTCAGCCAAAGAGGCTTGCGGTCGCTTGGCTTGGAAGCTGGCCCAGGTGGAAGGATGCACCGGGAAGGTCCAGCGGGAAAGCTGGAGAGGGGCTTTGGACGCGGGATGTAGGGATAGGAAAAGGGGGAATGGCGTTAACCTGCCAGAGGGGAGGCCGAGGTGGGGTATGGGGGGGAAGCTCTTCCCTATGCGGGTGGTGGATGGAGGTTTGGCTGCCCCATCCCTGGCAGTGTCCAAGGCCAGGCCGGATGGGGCTTGGAGCCCCATTGCTCCAGTGGAAGGGGTCGGACCTCAACGATCCTTACGGTCCCTTCCCACCCCGTGAGGAAGGCTTCGGTGCTCAGGAAGGCGCTGTGGCCTCTCACCGGTGCTCTCCTTCCCTCCTCCAGCATCACCATCACCACCACCAACCGGCGCAGCAGCAGCAGCCCCCGCCGCAGCCGCAGCCTCCACCGCAGCAGCCGCCGCCTCCTCCTCCTCCTCCTCCTCCTCCTCCTCCACCGCAGCCGCTGCCACCGCCGCAGCAGCAGCAGCAGCCACCGCCGCCCCCCCCCGGCACCAGCGGTCCCTCCGCAAGCTCCTCCGCCGCCGATGAAGTCTTCTCCTCCTCCACCCTTCGTCCCGGCCCAGGTCCCCGTCCTGGAGCATCCGTTGCCGGGTGCCATGTTCGACGCCATGACGCATTTCACCCAACCCATCCTGCACCTCCCGCAGCCGGAGATGCCGCCCCATCTGCCCCAGCCCCCCGAGCACAGCACTCCTCCCCACCTCAACCAGCATGCCGTGGTGTCTCCTCCAGGTGAGCCTCGGCACGGGAGGAAGAGGATGGTGTTGGGAGAGGGGGGTGCGTTCCTCCTTTGGGATATAACCATGGGAGGAAGAGGGTGGCGCTGGGGGGGGGTTTAATTCCTCCTGGAGGAGCCATGGATGGGCAATGGGAGGTTGTCCGCATGGTGGTGCCATTGTAGCATCCCCAAGTAGTTTGGGGGTGGAAAGGACCTGGAGATCATTCAGCCATGGGCAGGGCCACCTTCCATAGAGCAGCTCGCTCCAACCTGGCCTTGAACACTGCATCCAAACCTTCTCCATTCAACCCATCCCAGTGTCCCACCGCCTTCCCAGGGAAGAGCTTCATCCCAATATCCCATCTCCGCATTGGAAGCTGTTCCTCTTCATCCCATCCCTTCTCCAAAGCCCCTCTCCAGCTTTCCCAGAGCCCCTTTAAGCACCGGAGCTGCTCTGAGCTCTCCCCTTAAGGACCCTTCTCCATTCAACCCATCCCAGTGTCCCACCGCCTTCCCAAGGAAGAGCTTCATCCCAGTATCCCATCTCCCCATTGGAAGCTGTTCCTCTTCATCCCATCCCTTCTCCAAAGCCCCTCTCCAGCTTTCCCAGAGCCCCTTTAAGCACCGGAGCTGCTCTGAGCTCTCCCCTTAAGGACCCTTCTCCATTCAACCCATCCCAGTGTCCCACCGCCTTCCCAAGGAAGAGCTTCATCCCAGTATCCCATCTCCCCATTGGAAGCTGTTCCTCTTCATCCCATCCCTTCTCCAAAGCCCCTCTCCAGCTTTCCCAGAGCCCCTTTAAGCACCGGAGCTGCTCTGAGCTCTCCCCTTAAGGACCCTTCTCTTCTGCCCCCCCCCTTCCCCTCTGCTAACGCTGTCCCTTCGCCCCCAGCCTTGCACAACGCTCTGCCTCAGCAGCCCTCCAGACCCAGCAACCGCGCCGCGGCGCTGCCGCCGAAGCCTCCGCGTCCCCCGGCCGTGGCCGCGGCCATCAGCCAGCAGCCGCCCCTTCTCCCACAGCCGCCGCTGCCCCAACCGCCCCAGGTCCTGCTGGAGGACGAAGAGCCTCCGCCGCCGCCACCGCCGCCGCCGCACCACGGCCTGCCTCTGAGCACCAGCCAGATGCAGCTCTACCTTCAGCAGCTGCAGAAGGTGCAGCCTCAGACTCCTCTTCTCCCTTCAGTGAAGGTCCAATCGCAACCGCAGCCGCCGCTGCAGCCCCCGGCTCACCCCGCCGTGCAGCAGCTGCAGCACCAACCGCCGCCTCGGCCCATGCACATGCAGCCCATGCCCTTCCCATCCCACCTCCCCCAAGGCCAGGCCCCGCCGCCGCAGCAGCCGCAGCAGCAGCAGCAGCAGCACCCGGCGCCGCAGCCGCCGCCGCCGCCGGCCAAGCCGCAGCAGGTCATCCAGCACCACCCGTCACCACGGCACCATAAGCCCGATCCCTACGCGACCGGTGAGCGGGCAGCGGCCCCCCGGGCGCTGGGCCATGGAGAAGGGATGGGGGGGGGGGTGCTGAGCGGCTGCTGAGCTGCATTGGTGCCTGCGGGGGGAGCCATAAGGAGGTGGAGTGGGATGGAAGCGCCCGGTGAGGCCTCTTCCTGGCTCCGGTTTGGGTCTGGGGCTGTCATGTGTTGGAGGATGTGGGGGGGCTCAGATCCTTGAGGAATTTGAGGTGCAGGTGTGGAGGGTTTCATGGAGAGGATCCCAAAGATCTCATTTTGAGGGTCTCAAGGGTTTGGGGAACAGGAACTGAGTTCTTGAGGATCTCAGGGATCTCATTTGAGCATCTCAGGGTTCTCCTTGGAGCGTCTCAGGGATCTCTTCTGAGCATCTCAAGTATCTCACTTTGAGGATCTCATTTTGAGCATCTCAAGGATCTCCTTTGAGCATCTCAAGGATCTCATTTTGAGCATCTCAAGGACCTCTTTTGAGCATCTCAAGGATCTCATTTTGAGCATCTCAAGGATCTCTTTTGAGCATCTCAAGGATCTCATTTTGAGGTGCTCGTTTTGAGCATCTCAAGGATCTCCTTTTGAGCATCTCAAGGATCTCCTTTTGAGCATCTCAAGGATCTCCTTTTGAGCATCTCAAGGATCTCCTTTGAGCATCTCAGGGATCTCCTTTTGAGCATCTCAAGGATCTCCTTTGAGCATCTCAAGGATCTCCTTTTGAGCATCTCAAGGATCTCATTTTGAGCATCTCAAGGATCTCCTTTGAGCATCTCAGGGATCTCCTTTTGAGCATCTCAAGGATCTCATTTTGAGCATCTCAAGGATCTCCTTTGAACATCTCAAGGGTCTCATTTTGAGCATCTCAAGGATCTCCTTTTGAGCATCTCAAGGGTCTCATTTTGAGCATCTCAAGGTTCTCATTTTGAGGATCTCATTTTGAGCATCTCAAGGATCTCTTTGAGCATCTCAAGGATCTTTGAGGTTCTCAAGTATTTTAGGACCTCAAGGAGCTCAAGTTTTGGAGGGTATTGAAGCATTTGAGGATCTTGATGGCGTTTCTGAGGACCTCTTGGTTCCTTGGGGGTCTCAGTGATCTCGGATCATTGAGGACCTCACCGATTTCAAGTCTTTGAGGGCCTCGGCCTCCATCCTTTGGGGATCTCCGGGTCTTGAGGATCTGAAGGATCTCAAGGTTCTTGGAGGCTCTTAAGGATCTCTGATGTGTGAGAGCAGCACCTTCCATGCGTCCATCACCATCCTGGCCTGGATGCTCTCTCTGGAGGAAGCAGGGGGGCTTCTCCACCCTCTTAGCGGAGGTCGGGACTATGGATGCTCCATGCGGGCTTCCCGGTGTTCCTTGGAGCATGGTCTTGGCTGACGCGGTTGCCTGGTGGAGGAGAATGGATGCTCTATGGGGAATCCCTGTGTGTGACCTCCAGCCATCCAGGAATGGGATTAAACACGGCCACAGGGCTCAGCCTTCAAGGGTGCCTTGGGAGATCCCAGATCTCCATCGTGGTCATGGGCTCAGTGGTGCCACCACTGGCATTCCCAATAGGGAATGTCTGCAGTGGGATAACTCTGGCTGTGTCGTGCTTTGGAGGCGGAGCATCCATCCAACCTCTGTGGTTTAGGAGGTCTCGCTCCTGCTCTTCCTTCTCCACGTGGTTGCCATCGGGTCTTTGCTCCTGAAGTTGTCCTCAGCTCCGCGCAGGGACCCAATCCCTGGATTTGAACGGATGAGGGCAGGAAGCGCTTGGAGCTGCTTCTCCTGCCTGCAAAGCTGCCACGGGCAGTGGGACACAATGGAACCTGGTGGCTCCTGAAGACCTCCCATTGCCTGTAGAGCAAACTTCAATGGCGTGGGGCTGGGCAAGGGGCAAGCAGAGCAGTGTCAGCACTTGGCTGTCTATAGGGAACGGATGCCAGGAATCTCGATGGAGCACCAGGATCAGTTACGGAGGGGACACCACAAACGAGCATCCCTAAGGCAGGACAAGCCATGGAGCATCTTCTGCTCCCTGCTGCCGCCTCATGGCAGCGTTTCCAGGTTGAGGTCCATGGAGGACCTCCCAAGACCACCACCATTGATGGATGGGATTGTCCTATGGGATACTGGCGTGTGATGGTGGTTGGGGGGGGTGGGGGGTGATGCTTGGCGTGCGCCATGGTGACGATGGTTACTGACTGCTGCCAACCTATTCCCAGGTCACTTGCGGGAAGCCCCTTCCCCTCTCATGATGCATTCCCCACAGATGCCGCAGTTCCAGGGTTTGGTCCATCAGTCGCCACCTCAACAAACTATCCAGCCCAAAAAGCAGGTAAAAAGGGAAAAGAGAGCCCCCACCAGCGGGGGTCCCGGCACCGGGGACCAGCAACGGCCCCATCACCAAAGCACCAAGAGCCCAGGGGCCGGCGGGCGTTTGGGAACGGGAAGGGTGGGATGGAGGGATGGGCATCACCCGAAGGGGTCTTGAGGTGGTTTTGTGCTGCGGTAGGAGATGAGAGCATCCTCCGTCGTCCAATCCCAACCCATGGTGGGGAAGGAGGAGAAGATGCATTCGCCCGTCATCCGTAACGAGACCTTCAGCCCCCCGTTGAGGCAAGATCCCCCCAAACACCCGGAGAACATCAAACCCCCCGCTCACATCCCGCAACGTGAGTGTTGGCAATGGCCACTTCCATCCTCTCCTCCGCGGGACCCATCCCGTCTCGTGGGTGCCCGTGGGGGGTTGAGAAGGAGCCGTCACCCCTAATGGTGGTGTCCCCTCTGGGTGGTTAAGGAGGTCCTGGGGGGGGGACCGTGATCACCTCTCATTGGAGCTGCTGCTTTTTAGGGACGGAGATGAAACCCATGGAAGGGGGCAGGCCCGTTATCCGACCCCCGGAGCAGAACCCGGCCCCGCCAGGAGTGCAGGAGAAGGAGCGGCAGAAGCAGGAGCCCAAAACCCCCGTTGCCCCCAAAAAGGTAAAAGATTGGGAAGAACTTCCCAAAATCCAACGTAAACCTCCTGAAATCAAGCAGGACCGTGGTGGTCACCGGAAGGTTGGCCAAGATTGGGTGGTTTCCACCCAATTCCGTGTATAGAAGAGGCTGATAAGGAAGATGGAGAGAAGCTTTTAGCCAACACCTGTAGGACAAGGGGCAGGATTTAAGCTGGAAGAGGGAAGAGTGAGATGGGATCTTTGGAAGCGCTTCCTTGGGAGGGGGCTGGGATGTTGGGATGGGTTGAATGGAGGAGGTTTGGATGCCCTATCCCTGGCAGCATTCAAGGCCAGGTTGGAGCAAGCTGCTCTATGAAAGGTGGTAGGGGTTTGGAGCTGGATGAGCCTTAAGCTCCTTCCCACCCCATTCCATGCTTCTCCCATCCCGGGGAGTGCGAGGAGCCTCCTGCTTGGCTCTAGGCGAGGAGATGCTTCCCGGGTGCCCGATGTTGCTCCACCACCATCCTCCAACCCTGCCTGTTTGTGCTTGGGCAGCGCCGGGATCATTCCCAGCCGGAGCGGCTCTTCCCAACCCGCCATCCTTCTTCTCCCTAGGACCTGAAGATCAAGAACATGGGGTCCTGGGCGAGCCTGGTGCAGAAGCATCCCACGACGCCGTCCTCCACCGCCAAGTCCTCCAGCGACAGCTTCGAGCAGTTCAAGAGGGCGGCGCGGGAGAAGGAGGAGCGGGAGAAGGCGCTCAAGGCTCAGGCGGAGCAGGTGGAGCGGGAGAAGGAGCGGATGCGGCGGGAGCAGGAGAGGATGAGGTGAGAGCCGGCGCTGGGCTGGAGGCGCCTTGGGGTGTCCCCCGCCTTGGCCGTGGTGCGGGGGGGTGGTGTTCGCGTGGCAGTGGTCCATGGGGGGAGCGCATCTCGGGGCGCAGGTCCCATCGTGTGGCATGAAACTGATCTGATGCCATGGCACAAATGTGATCCCATCTTCCGGCACAAATCCAATCCCAGCTCATGGCACAAATCTGATCCCATCTTAGGGCACAAATCTGATCCCAACTCATGGCACAAATCGGATCCCATTTTCCGGCACAAATCCATCCAATCCCAGCTCATGGCACAAATCTGATCCCATCTTAGGGCACAAATCCGATCCCAGCTCATGGCACAAATCTGATCCCATCTTCCGGCACAAATCCATCCAATCCCAACTCATGGCACAAATCTGATCCCATCTTAGGGCACAAATCCATCCAATCCCAACTCATGGCACAAATCTGATCCCATCTTAGGGCACAAATCTGATCCCAACTCATGGCACAAATCTGATCCCATTTTAGGGCACAAATCCATCCAATCCCAGCTCATGGCACAAATCTGATCCCATTTTAGGGCACAAATCCATCCAATCCCAACTCATGGCACAAATCTGATCCCATCTTCCGGCACAAATCTGATCCCAACTCATGGCACAAATCTGATCCCATCTTCCGGCACAAATCCATCCAATCCAAGCTAATGGCATAAATCAGATCCAATCTGTTGCATGGTCCAGCCTCATGGCATGGATCTCATCCGATCCATGCTATGATCCCACCTCACAGCACAAATCTGATCCCATCTTACGGCACAAACTGGATCCAGTCTGTTGCATGATGCAGCCTCATGGCATGGATCTGATCCAGTCCATGGCATGATCCCACCTCACGGCACAAATCCAATCCCAATTCATGGCACAAATCAGATCCAGTCTGTTGCATGGTCCAGCCTCATGGCATGGATCTGATCTGATCTTGATCTCGTGGCATGAATCTAATCCAGTTCATGGCATGATCCCATCTTTGGGCACAAATCAAATCCCATGGCACAAATCCAGTCTGATCTGGGGCACGATCCCATCTGCTGCCATGATTCTGATCTCTGCGCCAGGCTGATCCATGGCCCGAATCTGATCCCACCCCATGGCACCAACCCGCCGTGATCCATGCCGCGGTCCAACCTGACCCCTAGCACAATCTGTGCCCATCCCACATCCAATTGGATTTCACGCCACCGTTCCCGCTCCCCATCCCTATTTGAGCCTCTGCATCTCCGTGCCCATCCCTGCCGTTAGCGCTGGGTGGGGGGAGAGCTGCCGGATCCCCCCCTTCTCCCCATGGTGCCCCATTGCTGACGGCGCATCCTTGGCAGGAGCCGGGAGGATGAGGATGCCATGGAGCAGGCGCGCCGGGTGCACGAGGAGGTGCGGCGGCGCCAGGAGCAGCAGCAGCAGCAGCAGCAGCAGCAGCAAGCGGCGGCGGCAGCGGCGGCGGCGGCTCCCCAGGCCCAGAGCTCCCAGCCCCAATCTTCCCAATCCATGTTGGATCAGCAGCGGGAGATGGCCAGGAAGCGGGAGCAGGAGCGGAGGCGCCGGGAAGCGGTGAGTGGGATGGGGGGGGGTGGTGATGGAGGAAAAGCCTTTGGGGTGTGATGGAAAATCCATAGGGAAGCAATAAAAAATAGCACCCAAGGGATTCTGGGAATGCAAAGGAAAATCCCAGTCCTTGGGAATGTGAAGGAAAATCCCCCCTGGATGCCCCAAAAAGCCTTGGGGGTGTTGGGAAATCCCTGGAGATGGTGAAAAATCCCTAAGGATGCTGAAAAATCCCTAAGGATGCTGAGAAGTGTCCAGGGATGCTGAAAAGAAAGGGCTCAGGATGCTGAAATGCAGCTGGGAATGCTAAAACATCCCTGGGGATGCTTCAAGGTCTCCTATGGGATTGCTGGGATGCTCCCAAATGTTACAAGGAAAAAACCCTTTGAGAATGGAAGTAACCAACTTGTGAATTCCCAAAAAAATAAAAAACCCCAAACTCTGGGAATGCTGAAAAAAATCCTGGAAATGCCAAAAAAATCCTTGGGGATGGGGAAAAAAATCACTGAGGACCCTTAAAAATCCTTTGAAGTTGCAAAACAAGACCTGTGAGAATGGTATCAAACAGCCGGGAATGCCAAGGGAAAACCCTGGGAAGGCAAAAATCCGGGAATGGCAAAAACTCCCTGGGAATGCTGAAAATTGGGAAAAATCCTTGGGAATAGTGGAGAATTACTGAGGACAAAGATCCTCCAAAAACCCCTCTGAGAATGTTACAAAACAACAGAAAATGTCCAAAAAAAACCATTTGGGAATGGCAGAAAAATCCTTGGGAATGGCGGAAAAATCCTTGGGAATGGTGAGAAACTTGCTGGGACCCTAAAAAGTCCCTGGGAAAAATCCTTGGGAATAGTGGAGAATTACTGAGGACAAAGATCCTCCAAAACCCCCTCTGAGAATGTTACAAAACAACAGAAAATGTCCAAAAAACCCATTTGGGAATGGTGAAAAATATCCTGGGAATGGCGGAAAAATCCTTGGGAATGGCGGAAAAATCCTTGGGAATGGCGGAAAGCTTGGTGGGACCCTAAAAAGTCCTCAAATCTCCCTAAAAAGCCCTCTGAGACTATAAAAAAGCTCCAACAATGTCCAATAAAAGCCCTTGGGAATGGCACCAAAATCCCCTGGGAATGCCGAAGGAATCCTGGGAATTCCTGACGCCTTTTCCCTTCTCTTGCAGATGGCGGCGACGATCGACATGAATTTCCAGAGCGATTTATTGGCCATCTTTGAGGAGAACCTTTTCTAGCGGCGCCGGCGGCTCCGGGTTTTGTTCCTCCCCATTTGACTCTTTCCAAGGAAAAGGAAAAAAAAAATCCCGGAAAAAAGAAAAAAAACAGGGAAAAAAAAAAAAAAAAATCCACAAAATTTTTCTCCTTTTTCCCCTCCCCCACAAAAGAAAACAAAAAAAAAAAACATGGAAAAGTCAAAAAAAAACCAGCTTCGGACTCTCCGTTGAGTGTTCATGCGGGAGCGGGAGCGGCGGTCCCCGGAATGCCGGGAATTCTCCTCCTTTTCCCTCTTTCTTCCCTCTTTTCACCCCCTGAAAAACGGCAAAAACGCCCCAAAAACCGACCCCAAATCCCAGAAATCATCCGAAAGGAAAAAGAATTCAAATCCAATCCCAACGGAAAAGCTCGATCCGGGCAGGAATCCGCCGGGAAAAGGGCCCCTCCCCCCCCCCTTCCCAATGTATATTCCGGGTTTATTTTTATTTGGGTGGGGTTTTTTTTGTTTTCTTTTTTTTTTTTTTCCTTTTTTTTTTTTTTTTCACGTATTTTGGAGAAAAAAAGAAAAAAACAACCAAAAAAATGGAATTTCTGTTCGGAATTCAAAAAGGTTCCAAACGGCGGCAAAATGGGAGCGGGAATGGTGGGCGGGGGAGGGGCGGCGGGATGAGGGCCAGGGGCAGCCAGAGGGGGGAGGGGCGATGAGGGACGGAGCCCCCCCCCCCCCCCAATTTGGGGGTTTTCCTCTGTTTTTCCTACTTTTTAAAACTTTTTCTCCACTTTTCCCAAATTTTCCCAATTTTTCCTTTTTTTCTTCTTTTTCTGTTTTCCTCCTTTTTATTCCCCAATTTTTCCTCCTTTTTCCCAATTTTTTCCCTCTTTTTTCACCTTCCCCCCCTCATTTTTCTTTTTTCAACTTTTTTCCTCCTTTTTTCCCTTTTTTCTTGATTTTTCCACTCATTTTCTTCCTTTTTCCCTTTTTTCCCTTTTTTTCCCATTTTCCTCCTTTTTGCCTTTTTTCTCCTTTTTCCCTTTTTCCTCCTTTTTCCTCTTTTTTTCTATTTCTCCTCCCGTTTTCCTCTTTTCCTTTATTTTTCCCCTCTTTTTTCCCTTTTCCCTCTTTTTCCTTTTAGTTTCCTTTTTTCCCTATTTCCCGTCTTCTCCCCTTCTTTTTTTCTCCATTATTTCCCTTTTCCCCTCATTTTCCTCCCTTTTTCCCCATTTTCATTCTTTCCTTCTTTCTTTCCCTCCTTTATTCCCCTTTCCCCTTTTTTTTCCATCTTTTCCCCCCATCCCCCCCCCCCCAGAGCTCCCATTTTGCCCATTTCCCCCCCCAAAGTCGCCGGTTTCTCCCATGTTTTTGTATGATTCCAATGGTTTTCCCGCAGGGCTCCCGCCCATTCCCGGCATTCCCGAGCCCTGGAGCGGAGCCCCCCCCCCATTAATGTTATTATATTATTATTATTATTATAATTATTCCCGGCCGGAGCCGCTCAGATCCGAGCCCGGAGCCGGGGCCAATGCTGGCGCTGATGATGGAATAAACGCAGCTCTTTTGGTTTTGTATAAAACGAGCCACGGGATTGGCCGCTTCTTCCAACCGGGGCAAGGGGGCGGGGCCGGGGGGGGATCCGCCCAACCCCCCCATTGGGGTCATCCCCAACTTCCAAACGGGGGGAAAAGGAGATTTGGAAAACGAAATGGGAAATCGAGGATTAAATCTGAACTTAAAGGGTTAAATTTGAAATTCGAGGGTGAAAATTGGGGCTCGAAATTGGAGGGGGGGGAGTTGAAATTTGGGGCTTTAATCTGAAATTTGAGGGTTAAATGTAATTTGAAGGTTGAATTAGAAAATTCAGGTGGAAATTTGAAATTTTAGGGTTAAATTTGAAAATTGAGGCTTTAAAATGTGAGCGTTAAATCTGAAATTTGAGGGTCAAATGTAATTTGAAGGTTAAATTAGAAAATTTAGGTGGAAATTGGAAAGTTTCTGGGTCAATTTGAAATTTGTGGGTTAAATTTGAAAATTGAGGCTTAATGTTGAAATGTGAGGGTTAAATCTGAAATTTGAGGATGAAATCTAATTTGAAGGTAAAATTAGACAATTTAGGTTGGAATTTGAAATTTGTGGGTTGAATTTGAAATTTGTGGTTTAAATTTGAAAATTGAGGCTTGACATTGAAATTTGTGGGTTAAATCTGAAATTTGAGGCTTAATTTGAAGGTTAAATTGGAAAATTGAGGGTTCACTTTTGAAATTTGAGGAAACTTTTTATTTGAGGTTTAAATGTAAAATTTGGAAGGAAAAAGGGAAGAAAAGGGACAAAAAAAGAGGGAAATGGGGGAAAATGGAGGAAAAAGGGAGAAAATGGGTTAAAAAGGGTTTAAAAGTGGCAGAAAAAGATGAAAAGGGTGAAAAGGGGTTAAAAAAAAGGGAGAAATTGGTTTAAAATAGAAAAAAACGGAAAAAGAGGGAAAAAGAGCAAAAATGGTCAAAAGGAAAGTGCGAAAACTGGAGGAAAAGGGGGGAAAGGCGAAAATAAACGTTAAGCAAAGGTTAAAAAAAGGCGGAAAATGGGGAAAAGAGCTCTAAAGGAAAAAAAAATAAAAAAAAATAGAAGGGAAAAAACCCCAAAAAACCTCGAAACTGCCCCAAAAAGCCCCAAAGTCCGGAACTTTTCCCTTCCCCTTCACGTGACCTCCGTCCCGGGCTCCCATTGGCCACCGTCCCGCTCGGCCCCGCCCCCCTTGGTCTGGCCAATGAGCGGGGAAGGGGGCGGGGCCGGGAGCGGCCGTGCTCGGGCGGGCGGAGGAAGCGGCGAGAGAAGGTCGGGGGGGGGGGAAATGGGGAGGGGGGCGGGGACCCCCCCGTGTCGCGACAGGGACACCCCCCCGACCCCCCCCTTCCAGCACTGTCACGACAGGGGCGGGGGCGGGACCGGACACGGGGGGGATGGGGGTGGGGGGGCACCCGCGCCGGCGGGGACCCGGGTCAGGACAAGGGCAGCGCGGGGGGGGGACGCAGCGCTGCCTGGGCAAAGGGCGCCCCCGTGTGGGCACCGCGGGGACGGCGGCGCTGGGGGTCGGGGGGACCGAGGGGGGGGGCACCGTGGGGTGGGGGCATTGTGGGGTGGGGGGAACCGAGTGGGGGGACAGTGCGGGGTGGGGGCACCGTGGGGTGGAGGCACCATGGGATGGGACCACCATGGGGATGGGGCCACCACGGGATGGGACCTCCATAGGGATGGGACCACCATGGGATGGGATCACCATAGGGATGGGACCTCTATAGGGATGGGATCACCATGGGGATGGAGCCACCATAGGGATGGGACCACCATGGGATGGAGCCACCATAGGGATGGGACCTCTATAGGGATGGGATCACCATGGGGATGGAGCCACCATAGGGATGGGACCACCATGGGATGGGACCACCATAGGGATGGGACCACCATGGGATGGGACCACCATGGGGATGGGACCACCATGGGATGGGACCACCATAGGGATGGGACCACCATGGGATGGGACCACCATGGGATGGGACCACCATAGGGATGGGATCACCATGGGATGGGACCACCATAGGGATGGGACCACCATGGGATGGGACCACCATGGGATGGGACCACCATGGGGATGGGACCACCATGGGATGGGACCACCATGGGATGGGATCACCATAGGGATGGGACCTCTATAGGGATGGGATCACCATGGGGATGGAGCCACCATAGGGATGGGACCACCATGGGATGGGACCACCATGGGATGGGATCACCATAGGGATGGGACCTCCATAGGGATGGGACCACCATGGGATGGGACCACCATGGGGATGGGACCACCATGGGATGGGACCATCATGGGATGGGAGCACCATAGGGATGGGATCACCACAGGATGGGACCACCATGGGATGGGACCACCATGGGGATGGGACCCCCATGGGATGGGATCACCATGGGGATGGGACCCCCATGGGATGGGATCACCATGGGGATGGGACCCCCACGGGATGGGACCACCATGGGGATGGGGCCCCCACGGGATGGGACCACCATGGGGACGGAGCCACCATAGGGATGGGATCACCATGGGATGGGACCCCCACGGGATGGGACCACCATGGGATGGGAGCACCATGGGGATGGAGCCACCATGGGATGGGACCACCATGGGATGGGAGCACCATGGGGATGGGACCTCTATAGGGATGGGCCCCCCCCATGGTGCCCCGCGTCCCCCGCAGGTCCCGGCCATGCTCCTGTCCCTGTGCTCGCTGCTGCTGGCGCCCACCCGCCTGCTCTTGGCCGTGTCGAACCTGGTGGCCCGGCTCGGGGTGGCGGTGGCCACGGTGGCCGCGGCCGTGGCCTACGGCCTCTGGGGCCTTTGGGTGCTGCTGCGCCGGGGACCCCGAGCGACCTTCGGGCGGCGGGCGCGGGACCGCCCCCCCCCCGGCCTGGCCGATGGCACCTATGGGGAGCACAAGTACCTGCGCCTCAAGGTGGGGGGGTCAGGGGGGGCATTTGGGGGTCTGGGGGGGGGGGGTTTGGGGTGAGGGCACCCCACTGACCCACAACTGCCCCCCCCTTTAGGACTCGGGGCTGATGCTGCACTACGTGACCCGGGGTCCTGCCACGGCCCCATTGATGCTGCTTCTGCACGGCTTCCCCCAGAACTGGTGGGTACCAACAGCCCGGCCCTTGGTGGCACCATCATCGTCTTCATCATCATGGTCACCATGGTCACCAACACCGTGGTCATGGTCATTGTCACCGTGGTTACCAGGGTGACCACAAGCATCACCATGATGGTCACCATGGTCATGGCCATCATCATCATGGTCACTGCCATTATTATTGTCATCATGGTCATCACGGTCACCATGGTCGTCATGATCACTGTGGTCATCACCATGGTCACCATGGTTGACACCATCATCACCACGATGGTCACCATGGTCATGACCATCATCATCATGGTCATCATGATCATTGCGGTCATCACCATGGTCAACACCATCATCATCATGGTCATCATGGTATCACGGTCACCATGGTCAATGCCGTCATCATAGTCACCATGGTCATCATGGTATCATGGTCACCGTGGTCAACACCATCATCAGGGTCACCATGGTCACCATCATCACCATGGTCACCATGGTCAACACCATCATCATAGTCACCATGGTCATCATGATATCATGGTCACCATGGTCACCATCATCACCATGGTCACCATGGTCATCATGGTATCATGTTTCACCATGATCACCACCGTCATCACCATGGTCACCATGGTCAGCACCATCATCATGGTATCATGGTCACCACCATCACCATGGCCCACACCATCATCATCACGGTCCCCATGGTCACCCCCATCACCACGGTCCCCCCCGCCCCCCTCCCGCCAGGTTCTGCTGGCGGTACCTCCTGCAGGAGTTCGGCTCCCGCTACCGGGTGGTGGCGTTGGACCTCCGCGGTTACGGCGCCTCCTCGAAGCCGCCGGGCGTCGACAGCTACCGCCTGGAGGCGCTGCTGGACGACGTGCGCCAGGTCATCGAGGCGCTGGGCGCCCCCTGCCGGGCCCCCGGCGCCCCCCCCGCGGCCCCCAAGTGCATCCTGGTGGGCCACGACTGGGGGGGGGTCCTGGCCTGGGAATTGGCCGCCGGGCACCCGGAGCTGGTGGAGAAGTTGGTGGTGATGGACGCGCCGCACCGCGCCGTCATGGCGGGTAAGGGGGGCCCGGGGGGGGGGGGCTTCTTGTGGCCTCCGGGGGGATGGGGGGGCATCGCATGGCCAATGTCGTTGGGTGGCATCCCATGGTCAATGTCATTGGGTGGCATCTCTTAGGACCAGGCCATTGGGTGCCATCGCATGGTCAATGCCATTGGGTGCCATCCCATAGCCGATGTCATTGGGTGCCATCGCATGGTCAATGCCATTGGGTGCCCTCTCTCATGGCCGATGTCATTGGGTGCCATCGCATGGTCAATGCCATTGGGTGCCCTAACTCATGGCCGTGCCATTGGGTGCCATCCCATGGCCAATGTCATTGGGTGCCATCTCCTAGGACCACACCATTGGGTGCCATCTGTCATGGCCATGACATTGGGCGCCATCCTATTGGCAATGTCATTGGGTGCCACCTCTCATGGCCACACTGTTGGGTGCCATCCATCATGGCCATCCTGTTGGGTACCATCTCTCCTATGACCATGCCATTGGGTGCCATCCATCATGGCCATCCTGTTGGGTACCATCTCTCCTATGACCATGCCATTGGGTGCCATCCATCATGGCCATCCCGTTGGGTGCTATCTCATGGCCACGCCATTGGGTGCCATCCATCATGGCCATCCTCTCGGATGCCATCCCATGGTCAATGTCATTGGGTACCACCTCTCATGGCCACACCATTGGGTGCCATCCATCATGGCCATCCTCTTGGGTACCATCCCATGGTCAATGTTATTGGGTGCCATTGGGTACCACCTCTCATGACCACACCATTGGGTACCACCTCTCATGACCACACCATTGGGTGCCATTGGGTACCACCTCTCATGACCACACCATTGGGTGCCACCTCTCAGGCCCCCCCCCGACCCCCCCTCCCCTCCCTCCGGTGCAGGCTTCACCCTGGGCCACCCCACGCAGCTCCTGCGCTCCAGCTACGTCTTCCTGTCCCAGCTGCCGTGGCTGCCGGAGCTGCTGCTCTCCATGGCTGACTTCGAGGTGGGCCCCATCCCCACGGCCCCCCCGGGCCATGGAGCCCATTGGGGGGGGTTCATCCCCATTGGGAGGGGGGGGTTCATCCCCATTGGGGGGGGATTCATCCCCATTGGGAGGGGGGATTCATTCCCATTGGGGGGGGCTCATCCCCATTGTGGGGGGGGTTCATCCCCACTCCTATGTCCCCATTGGGGGGGGTTCAACCCATTGGGGGGGGTTCATCCCCACTCCTATGTCCCCATTGGGGGGGTCCATCCCCACTCCTATGTCCCCATTGGGGGGGTTCATCCCCACTGGGGGGGTCTATCCCCACTCCTATGTCCCCATGGGGGGGGTTCATCCCCATTGGGGGGGTCTCATCCCCATTGCGGAGGGGGGTTCATGCCCACTCCTATGTCCCCATTGGGGTGGGTTCATCCCCATTGGGGGGGGTTCATGCCCATTGGGGGGGGTTCATCCCCATTGGGGGGGGGGTTCATCCCCATTGGGGGGGTCCATCCCCACTCCTGTGCCCCCATTGGGGTCCGCAGTTGGTGAAGCTCATCCTGACCGGAGCATGGACCGGGATCCAGAGCCCGGGCCGGATCCTGACGGAGCAGGAGCTCGATGCCTACATCTACAGCCTGGCCCAGCCCGGGGCGCTCAGCCCCCCCCTGCACCACTACCGCAACCTCTTCAGGTGGGGGGGTCCCATTGGGTGCTATGGGGGGGACCCATTGGGTGCTGATGCGGGGGTCCCATTGGGTGCTGATGAGGGAGACCCATTGGGTGCTGATGGGGGGGGACCCATTGGGTGGTGATGGGGGGGGAGGTCCCATTGGGTGCTGATGGGGGGGGGTCCCATTGGGTGCTGATGGGGGGTTCCATTGGGTGCTGATGGGGGGGTCCCATTGGGTGCTGATGGGGGGGGGTCCCATTGGGTGCTGATTGGTGGGTTCCATTGGGTGCTGATGGGGGGAAGACCCATTGGGTGCTGATGGAGGGGGTCCCATTGGGTGCTGATGGGGGGGGGGTCCCATTGAGGGATCCAACTCAAAGGGTCCTGGTTGGGATGGTTCCAGTTGGGTGCTCTTGGGTTGGGTGTTATGGGATGGTGGGGTCCCATTGGGTGCTTCTCTTTGGGATGATCCCAGTTGGGTGCTCTTGGGTTGGGTGCTGCTGGTGGGGGGGTCCCATTGGAGACACTCCCAGTTGGGTGCCCCATTGGCAGTTCTCCCATTGGCAATGCTCCCATTGGACACTCTCGCACTGTCAGTGCTCCCATTGGACGCTCTCCCACTGCCAATGCTCCCATTGGACACTCTCCCACTGTCAATGCTCCCATTGGACACTCTCCCATTACTGATGCTCCCATTGGACATCTCCCACTGTCAATGCTCCCATTGGACGCTCTCCCATTACCGATGCCCCCATTGGACGCTCTCCCATTACCGATGCTCCCATTGGACGCTCTCCCACTGTCAATGCTCCCATTGGACGCTCTCCCACTGTCAGTGCCCCCATTGGACGCTCTCCCATTACCGATGCTCCCATTGGACGCTCTCCCACTGTCAATGCTCCCATTGGACACTCTCCCATTGGACACTCTCCCACTGCCAATGCTCCCATTGGACACTCTCCCATTGGACATCTCCCATTGGACATCTCCCACTGTCAATGCTCCCATTGGACATCTCCCATTGCCAATGCTCCCATTGGAAACTCTCCCATTGGACATCTCCCATTGGACATCTCCCACTGTCAATGCTCCCATTGGACATCTCCCATTGGACATCTCCCATTGGACGCTCTCCCACTGTCAATGCCCCCATTGGACGCTCTCCCACTGTCAATGCTCCCATTGGACACTCTCCCGCTGTCAATGCTCCCATTGGACATCTCCCACTGTCAATGCTCCCATTGGACACTCTCCCATTACCAATGCTCCCATTGGACGCTCTCCCACTGTCAATGCTCCCATTGGACGCTCTCCCACTGTCAATGCTCCCATTGGACATCTCCCACTGTCAATGCTCCCATTGGACGCTCTCCCACTGTCAATGCCCCCATTGGACATCTCCCACTGTCAATGCCCCCATTGGACGCTCTCCCATTACCGATGCCCCCATTGGACGCTCTCCCATTACCGATGCTCCCATTGGACGCTCTCCCACTGTCAGTGCTCCCATTGGACGCTCTCCCACTGTCAATGCCCCCATTGGACGCTCTCCCATTACCGATGCTCCCATTGGACGCTCTCCCATTACCGATGCTCCCATTGGACGCTCTCCCATTACCGATGCTCCCATTGGACGCTCTCCCACTGTCAGTGCTCCCATTGGACGCTCTCCCACTGTCAATGCTCCCATTGGACGCTCTCCCACTGTCAATGCCCCCATTGGACGCTCTCCCATTACCGATGCCCCCATTGGACGCTCTCCCATTACCGATGCCCCCATTGGACGCTCTCCCATTACCGATGCTCCCATTGGACGCTCTCCCGCTCGGGTGCCCCACGGAAGCTCCTCCCCGTCTCCCCGCAGGGGTACCCCGATCCCTCGCGAGCCCCCCCCCATTGCCACGCTGCTGCTGTGGGGGGGCCACGACGCCCTCCTGGACCCTCGGTTGGTGCCGTCCCTGCGCCGCTGCCTGCGGCCCAGCGCCCGCCTCTGCCTCCTGCCTGACGCCAGCCATTGGCTGCCCGAGGACCAACCCCGCGCCCTCGCCCGCCTCATCCAGGACTTCCTGGATGGGGGCAGCCTGCACCCATAACGGCACCCATGGGTGCTCCCCATAGCGGTACCCGGGGGAGCACCCATAGCGGCACCCATGGGTGCTCCACATAGTGGTACCCGGGGGGCACCCATAGCGGTACCCATGGGTGCTTCCCATAATGGTACCCATGGGTGCTCCCCATAGCGGTACCAGGGGGCACCCATAGCAGTACCCATGGGTGCTCCCCATAGCGGTACCCGGGGAGGCACCCATAGCGGCACCCATGGGTGCTCCCCACAGCATAACAAGGAGGGTACCTAAAGTGGCACCCATGGGTGCTCCCCATAGTGGTAACAGGGGGGCACCCATAGCAGCACCCATGGGTGCTCCTCATAGCGGTACCCAGGGGGGCACCCATAGCGGCACCCATGGGTGCTCCCCATAGCGGTACCCATGGGTGCTCCACATAGTGGTACCCATGGGTGCTCCCCATAGCGGTACCCATGGGTGCTCCACATAGTGGTACCGAGGGGGGCACCCATAGTGGTACCCAGGGGCACCCATAGCAACACCCATGGGTGCTCCCCATAGTGGTACCCAGGGGGGCTCTGACTGGGGTTGGGGGGAGAGATGGGAAGAGGGGAAGGGCTGAGAGGAGACTGTAGGGGGGTGAACCCCAACATCATGATGGGGGCCCCGACATCGGGATGGGGACCTCAACACCTGGATGGGGACCCCAACACCTGGATGGGGACCTCAACATCTGGATGGGGACCTCAACACCTGGATGGGGCCCTCAACATCTGGATGGGGACCGCAACACCTGGAGGCGACCCCAACACCTGGATGGGGACTTCAACATCTGGATGGGACCCCAACATCGGGATGGGGACCCTAACATCGGGATGGGGCCCCCAGCACCTGGATGGGACCCCAACGCCTGGAGGGGCCCCCAACACCAGGATGGGGACCTCAACATCTGGATGGGACCTCAACACCTGGATGGGACCCCAACATCGGGATGGGGCCCCCAACATCTGGATGGGGCCCCCAGCACCTGGATGGGGCCCCCAACATCTGGATGGGGACCCCAGCACCTGGATGGGGCCCCCAACACCAGGATGGGGACCTCAACACCAGGATGGGGACCTCAACATCTGGATGGGGCCCCAACATCTGGATGGGGACCCCAGCACCTGGATGGGACCCCAACACCTGGAGGGGCCCTCAACACCTGGATGGGGCCCCCAACACCTGGATGGGGCCCATTGTTCCCAAGTGCCTTGAATAAAGCCGGTGTCGCAGTATTAGGCCATGGGTGCCACCCATGGGTGCCGGTGCCGTGCCCTGGGTCAGTGCCAGCACCATTGGGTGCCAGAACCAGAGGGGGGGGTTGGGGCCCCTCCCCCCCCCCCCCCCCCTTTAATCCTCTCTGGGCCCCGCGGTGGCTCCAAGCGGTGCCGAGGATTAACGGGGGGGGGTGGGGGGGGTGGGGGGGTGGTGCCGGGGCTGCCCCTCCCCCCCCCAAACCCGGCCCCTCCCCCCCCCCCGAACCGGTTCAACCGGAAGAACGGGGCCGGGGGAGGGGCCGGGGCGGGCCCGGCGCGAGCACCTGCGGCCCCGCCCCCACCCGGGGGTGTCCCCATACACCACAGCCCCATTCCCATACCCCATACCCCATACCCCATATCCCATATCCCATACCCCACACCCCATATCCCATACCCC
Organism: Amazona ochrocephala; assembly: GCA_039720435.1. NCBI lineage: Eukaryota > Metazoa > Chordata > Aves > Psittaciformes > Psittacidae > Amazona > Amazona ochrocephala. The sequence goes on from CM077901.1 coordinate 410,475, forward strand.
ATATCCCATACCCCATATCCCATACCCCATATCCCATATCCCATACCCCATATCCCATACCCCATACCCCACACCCCATATCCCATACCCCATATCCCATACCCCATATCCCATACCCTATATCCCATATCCCATACCCCATACCCCATATCCCATACCCCATACCCCATATCCCATACCCCATATCCCATACCCTATATCCCATATCCCATACCCCATATCCCATATCCCATACCCCATATCCCATACCCCATATCCCATACCCCATATCCCATACCCCATATCCCATATCCCATACCCCATATCCCATACCCCATATCCCATACCCCATACCCCATACCCCATACCCCATATCCCATACCCCATACCCCATACCCCATACCCCATATCCCATATCCCATACCCCATATCCCATACCCCATATCCCATACCCCATATCCCATATCCCATACCCCATACCCCATATCCCATATCCCTCCTGTCCCCTCCATGTCCCCCCGCCCCCCCCCCCCTTGTCCCGTTGCCATGACCACTGGTGGAAAATAGGACACGGGGAGGGGCTGCGCGGGGACACGGACACGGGGGCACGGGGGGGGGGCGGGGGCACATGGACACGGACACCCATTGCTCCCAGTGCATCCCAGTGCATCCCAGTGCTTCCCAGTGCTTCCCAGTGCTCCCAGTGCATCCCAGTGCTCCCAGTGCTTCCCAGTGCTTCCCAGTGCTCCCAGTGCATCCCAGTGCTTCCCAGTGCATCCCAGTGCTTCCCAGTGCATCCCAGTGCTTCCCAGTGCTCCCAGTGCATCCCAGTGCTCCCAGCGCTTCCCAGTGCTTCCCAGTGCTCCCAGTGCATCCCAGTGCTTCCCAGTGCTCCCAGTGCATCCCAGTGCTTCCCAGTGCATCCCAGTGCATCCCAGTGCTCCCAGCGCTTCCCAGTGCTTCCCAGTGCTCCCAGTGCATCCCAGTGCTTCCCAGTGCTCCCAGTGCATCCCAGTGCTTCCCAGTGCATCCCAGTGCTTCCCAGTGCTCCCAGCGCTTCCCAGTGCATCCCAGTGCATCCCAGTGCTTCCCAGTGCTCCCAGTGCATCCCAGTGCTTCCCAGTGCATCCCAGTGCATCCCAGTGCTCCCAGTGCTTCCCAGTGCATCCCAGTGCATCCCAGTGCTCCCAGTGCTTCCCAGTGCATCCCAGTGCATCCCAGTGCATCCCAGTGCTCCCAGTGCATCCCAGTGCTTCCCATTGCATCCCAGTGCTTCCCAGTGCATGCCAGTGCTTCCCAGTGCTTCCCAGTGCTTCCCATTGCATCTCAGTGCTCCCATTGCTCCCAGTGCTTCCCATTACTCCCATTGCTCCCAGTGCATCCCAGTGCTTCCCACTGCTCCCATTGCTCCCAGTGCTCCCAGTGTCCCCCCATTGCTCCCATTACCCCCCCATTATCCCCATCGCTCCCAGTGTCCCCCGTTCCCCCCAGCCCCGCCCCACCGGGAGCAGCAGGGGGCGGGGCTCACCTGCGGTCACGTGCCTCGGCCCCGCCCCCCTCCCCGCTCCCCTCCCCGCACCTGGCGCTCGGAACTCGCTCCCGCCCGGGGCCGCGCCCGCCGCCGGACCCACCCGAGCCCACCCGAACCCACCCGAGCCCACCCGAACCCACCCGAGAGCTCCCGAACCCGCTCCGAGCCCCCCCCCCTCTTCCCCGAGTCCTCCCGAAGCCCCTCCGAGCCCACCGAGCTCCTCCGAGGCCCCTCCGAACCCATCCGAAGGGGACCCGAACACCTCCGAACCCTCCCGAGCGCAGCCGAACCGAGCCGGGCCGGGCCCCGCGATGGTGGCGGCTCCTCCGGCCGCGGCCGCCGCCATGCGCCGAGAGCTGCTGGGGCCCGAGATCCGCCCGCTCGACCGGTACGACGGGGCTCGGGCCCGCACCGCAGCCAGCATCGCATGGGCCATCGCCGCCAGCTACGGGGGAGCGGGTACGGCCGGGACCGGGGGGATGCGGGTACGGGGGGATGATGATACCGGGGGGATGCGGGTACCGGGGGATGCGGGTACCGGAGATCCGGGTACCGAGGGGATGCAGGTACCGGGGGGATGCGGGTACCGGGGGGATGCGGGTACCGGGGGGATGCGGGTACCGGGGGGATGCAGGTACCGGGGGGATGCGGGTACCGGGGGGATGCGGGTACCGGGGGGATGATGGTACCGAGGGGATGCGGGTACCGGGGATGATGGTACCGGGGTTATGCGGGTACCGAGGGGATGCACCTTGCACCGGGCAATGGAGGGTGATGGGGTCCAAGGGGCTCCGGTGGGGGGGATGCAGGTGGTCGGTACCGGTTATGGGGTATCCGGTCCATGGGGTATCTCGATCCCGGTTATGGGGTATTCGGTCCATGGGGGTGTCTGCTCTATGAAGGGGGGGGTCTGGTACCGGTTATGGGGTATCCAATCTATTGAGGGGGGGGTCCGGTCTATTGGGGGGGTCCCAGTTATGGGGTATCCGGTAACGGGGTCCCAATCGGGGTCCCCCCCCCCCACCCCCCGGTGCTTTTGTTGCAGTCTGGGGGGGGGGGGGGTGTGACGTCATGGGAGTGACACCGCCGCGTGACGTCACCGGGCGGGATTCCCCCCCCCCCCCCCCGCGGAGCCGCCTCTTGCGGTGTTGAGGGGAGGGGGAACCCCCCCCAATGTCCCCATTCCACCACACACCCCCCCCCCGCTTTAGCCCCGCCTCCTACGGTCAAAGTCCCCCCCTCCCCCCTCCCGCAGCGCCCTTTGGCCGGGGGGGGGGGGGGGGGGAGGGGCGAGTTGCAGCAGCACCTACGGGGTCATGGGGGGGCATGGGAGGTGGGGGGGTGACACACGCTTGTGGGGTGCAGGATGGGTGCTGGGGGTGCCATGGGTTGGGTGCTGGGGGTGCAGGATGGGTGCGGGGGGTGCCATGGGTTGGGTGCTGGGGGTGCAGGATGGGTGCTGGGGGTGCAGATGGGTGCTGGTGGCTGAGGCTCCCCTTTATGGGGTGCAGGATGGGTGCTGGGGGTGCCATGGGTTGGGTGCTGGGGGTGCAGGATGGGTGCTGGTGGCTGAGGCTCCCCTTGATGGGGTGCAGGATGGGTGCTGGTGCCTCAGGCTCCCCTTTATGGGGTGCAGGATGGGTGCTGGGGGTGCCATGGGTTGGGTGCTGGGGGTGCAGGATGGGTGCTGGTGGCTCAGGCTCCCCTTTATGGGGTGCAGGATGGGTGCTGATGGGTGCAGGGTGGATGCAGATGGGTGTTGGAGGTTGACACCCTCCCTTTGTGGGGCACAGGATGGGTGCTGGGCATGCTGTCAGTAGGGTGCTGTGGGTGCAGGATGGGTGCTGTGGGTGCAGATAGGTGCTGGCTTAGGTGCGTGCAGGATGGGTGTCATGGGTTGGGTGTGGGTGCTGAGTGGGTGCTGTGGGTTCAGGGTGTGTGATGGCTGGGTGCCATTGGTTGGGTGTGGATGCAGGATGGGTGCCATGGGTGCTGTGCGTGCCATGGGGGTCTCCATGGCCATTGGGGGTCTCTGTGGCCGTGGGTCCATGGTTGGATCCGTGGTCATTGGTTCATGGTGGGGTCTCCATGGCCGCGGCCTTGGCCATCGGGGTCTCCATGGATGGGGTCTTGGCCATTGGGGTCTCCACTGACATGGTCTTGGCCATCGGGGCCTCCATGGCCATGGTCTTGGCCCTTGGGATCTCCATTGACATGGTCTTGGCCATTGGGGTCTCCATGGCCATGGTCTTGGCCATTGGGGTCTCCATTGACATGGCCTTGGCCATTGGCATCTCCATTGATGTGGCCTTGGCCATCGGGGTCTCCATGGCCATGGTCTTGCCCATTGGGGTCTCCATTGACATGGCCTTGGCCATTGGGGTCTCTATGGATGGGGTCTTGGCCATTGGGTCTCCATTGGTGTGGCCTTGGCCATTGGGGTCTCCATTGACGTGGTCTTGGCCATTGGGGTCTCCATTGACGTGGTCTTGGCCATTGGGGTCTCCATTGACGTGGTCTTGGCCATTGGGGTCTCCATGGTCATGGTCTTGGCCATTGGGGTCTCCATGGCCATGGTCTTGGCCGTTGGGGTCTCCATGGCCATGGTCTTGGCCGTTGGGGTCCCCATGGCCATGGTCTTGGCCATTGGGGTCCCCATGGCCATGGTCTTGGCTGTAGCTCTGTGCCAGGTCTGTGGCCATCGTGGGTCCCCATGGCGGTTGTAGGCCATGGCCATGGGTCCATCCAAGGCCTGGGATGGATCCTTGGTGGCCACGGTGGATCTCTGGTGGCTCCATGGATGGCTCCATGGAGGGGTTGCGCATGGATCCATCGATGGATCCAAGGCAATGAGTGGTCCATGGTGGGTCCATGGACGGGTCCAAGCCAATGGGTGGTCTATGGGGGTGTCCCCATGTCCCTGTCCCCTGTATCCCATAGTGAATGGGCCGGAGGCGCTGCAGTGCATTCCAGGGTGTCCCCTGTATCCCATAGGGAATGGGCCTGAGCTGTTCCATGGTGTCCCCATGATGTCCCTATGATGTCTCGATGGTGTCTCCATGGGGTCCCAATGGTGTCCCTGTATCCCATAGATGCTGTGGGAGCTCTTCCATGGTGTCCCCTTGGTATCCCTATGGTGTCCCTATGGTATCCCTGTGATATCCCTATAGTATCCGTGTGTCCCATAGGGAATGTACCTGAGGCTCTGTGGGAGCTGTTTCGTGGTGTCCCCATGGTACCCCTATGGTATCCCCATGGTATCCCTATGGTATTCCATAGGGAACATCCCTGAGGAGCTATGGGAGCCGTTCCATGGTATCTCCATGATGTCCCCATGTATCCCCATGGTATCCCTATGGTATTCCATAGGGAACATCCCTGAGGAGCTATGGGAGCCGTTCCATGGTATCTCCACGATGTCCCCATGTATCCCCATGGTATCCCTATGGTATTCCATAGGGAATGTGCCCAAGGCACTGTGGGAGCCGTTCCGTGGTATCTCCATGGTGTCCCCATGTATCCCAATGGTATCCCTATGGTATTCCATAGGGAACATCCCTGAGGAGCTATGGGAGCCGTTCCATGGTATCTCCACGATGTCCCCATGTATCCCCATGGTATCCCTATGGTATTCCATAGGGAATGTGCCCGAGGCACTGTGGGAGCCGCTGCAGCAGGGCCACCTCGTGCCGGCTGTGGCGTGGACTCTGGTGTCTCATGGTTCCCCTATGGTATCCCTATGATATCCCTATGGTATCCCTATGGTATCCCTATGGTATCCCTATGGTAACTCAGTGGTATCCCTATGGTAACTCAGTGGTATCGCTATGGTATCTCTGTGGTATTTCCATTATATCCCTATGGTATATCCATGGTATCTCCATGGTATCCCTATGGTATCCTTATGGTAACTCAATGGTATCCCTATGGTAACTCTGTGGTATCCCTATGGTATTTCTGTGGTATCTCCATGATGTCCTTATGGTTATCTCCATGGTATCTCCATGGTATCCCTATGGTATCCCCTTGGTATCTCTATGGTATCCCCATGTTATCCGTATGGTATCCCTATGGTATCTCTGTGGTATCTCCATGATATCCCGATGGTATATCCATGGTATTCCTATGGTAACCCTGTGGTATCCCCATGGTATCTCTATGATATCTCTATGGTATCTCTATGCTATCTCTATAGTATCTCTATGCTATCTCTATGCTATCTCTATGCTATCTCTATGGTATCTCTATGCTATCTCTATGCTATCTCTATGGTATCTCTATGGTATCTCTATAGTATCTCTATGCTATCTCTATGGTATCTCTATGCTATCTCTATGCTATCTCTATGCTATCTCTATGGTATCTCTATGGTATCTCTATGATATCTCTATGGTATCTCTATGCTATCTCTATAGTATCTCTATGCTATCTCTATGCTATCTCTATGCTATCTCTATGGTATCTCTATGCTATCTCTATGGTATCTCTATGCTATCTCTATGGTATCTCTATGGTATCTCTATGATATCTCTATGGTATCTCTATGGTATATCTATGCTATCTCTATGGTACCCATATGGTATCTCTATGGTATCTCTATGCTATCTCTATGGTATCTCTATGCTATCTCTATGCTATCTCTATGCTATCTCTATGCTATCTCTATGCTATCTCTATGCTATCTCTATGCTATCTCTATGCTATCTCTATGGTATCTCTATGGTATCTCTATGCTATCTCTATGGTATCTCTATGCTATCTCTATGGTATCTCTATGGTATCCCTATGCTATCTCTATGGTATCACTATGGTATCACTATGGTATCTCTATGCTATCTCTATGGTATCTCTATGGTATCTCTATGCTATCTCTATGGTATCTCTATGCTATCTCTATGGTATCTCTATGGTATCTCTATGCTATCTCTATGGTATCTCTATGCTATCTCTATGCTATCTCTATGCTATCTCTATGGTATCTCTATGGTATCTCTATGATATCTCTATGGTATCTCTATGCTATCTCTATAGTATCTCTATGCTATCTCTATGCTATCTCTATGCTATCTCTATGGTATCTCTATGCTATCTCTATGGTATCTCTATGGTATCTCTATGCTATCTCTATGGTATCTCTATGCTATCTCTATGGTATCTCTATGGTATCTCTATGCTATCTCTATGGTATCACTATGGTATCACTATGGTATCTCTATGCTATCTCTATGGTATCTCTATGGTATCTCTATGCTATCTCTATGGTATCTCTATGCTATCTCTATGGTATCTCTATGGTATCTCTATGCTATCTCTATGGTATCTCTATGCTATCTCTATGGTATCTCTATGCTATCTCTATGCTATCTCTATGGTATCTCTATGGTACCTCTCTGGTACCTCTCTGGTACCCCCCCCGTTGCCCCACGCTGTCCCCCGCTGCCCCGCAGGGAACGTTCCGGAGGCGCTGCGGGAGCCGCTGCAGCGGGGCCGCCTCGTTCCGGCCGTGGCGCGGGCACTGTCGGCCCCGGGGCTCTACTGCCGGGCCTGGGCCTGGGCCCTGCGGGCGCCGCCGCCCCCGGACACGGCGGCGCTGCTGGAGCTGCTGCGGCAGCGCGGGGACGGGCCCACGCTGCGAGAGCGCCCCCTGCAGGCGGCGGACCTGAGGCCGCCCTTCGACATCGTGAGTGCAGCACGGGGGGTGACGGGGGGGGGGTAATGGGGGTAATGGGGCGATGGGAGGAATGGGGAATGGGGTAATGGGGCAGTGGGGGTAATGGGGGGATATGGGGGGGAATGGGGGTAATGGGCAATGGGGGCAATGGGGTAATGGGGGTAATGGACGGCAAGGGGGGGCAGTGGGCGGCAATAGGGGGCAGTAGGGGCCATGGGGGTAATGGGGGACAATGGGTGTCAATGGGGACAGTGGTGGCAGTGGAGGCAATGGGGACAATGGGGGCAATGGGGACAATGGGTGTCAATGAGGACAATGGTGGCAATGGGTGTCAATGGTGGCAATGGGATGCAATGGGGGCAATGGACGGCAATGGGGACAGTGGGGGGCAGTAGGGGTCAATGGGGGGCAATGGGTGTCAATGGGTGGCAATGGGGGGCAGTAGGGGTCAATGGGGGGCAATGGGTGTCAATGGGTGGCAATGGGGGGCAATGGGGAGCAGTGGGTGTCAGTGGGGACAATGGGGCAATGGATGGCAATGGGGACAGTGAGGAGCAATGGGGGCAATGGACGGCAATGGGGACAGTGGGGGGCAGTAGGGGTCAATGGGGGGCAGTGGGTGTCAATGGGGGCAATGGGGGGCAATGGAGAGCAGTGGGGGGCAATAGGGGGCAATGGGGGCAATGGGTGTCAGTGGGGACAATGGGGCAATGGACGGCAATGGGTATCAATGGGCATCAGTGGGCATCAATGGGTATCAATGGGCATCAATGGGTATCAATGGGTATCAATGGGCATCAATGGGCATCAATGGGTATCAATGGGCATCAATGGGCATCAATGGGTATCAATGGGCATCAGTGGGTATCAATGGGTATCAGTGGGTATCAGTGGGCATCAGTGGGCATCAATGGGTATCAATGGGTATCAATGGGCATCAATGGGTATCAATGGGTGTCAATGGGTATCAATGGACATCAGTGGGCATCAATGGGCATCAATGGGTGTCAATGGGTATCAATGGGCATCAATGGGTATCAATGGGTGTCAGTGGGCATCAATGGGTATCAGTGGGTATCAATGGGTATCAGTGGGTATCAGTGGGTATCAATGGGTATCAGTGGGTATCAGTGGGTATCAATGGGCATCAATGGGCATCAATGGGTGTCAATGGGCATCAATGGGTATCAGTGGGTATCAATGGGTATCAGTGGGTATCAATGGGTGTCAATGGGTATCAATGGGTATCAGTGGGTGTCAATGGTGTCAATGGGGCAGTGGTGCATTGGGTGCCCCCCCCAGGACGCCCACCTCACCCTCATTGACGCCCTCATGAGCGCCTTCGTGGCCGAGGCCACGCGGGGGCTGCGGTGCCCCCCCGGAGCCCCCCCCGGGCCCGAGGGCTGGGAGCAGAAGATCCTGTGCTGGTTGGACACGGTACGGGGGGGGCTATAGGGGGGCCATGGGGGTCTGTGTGGGGGGGGTCTATGGGGGGGCTATGGTGGGTCTATGGGGGGCTGCGGGGGGGTGTGTGGGGGTATGGGGGGGCTGGGGGGGGGCTATGGTGGTCTATGGGGGGCTGTGGGGGCCTATGGGGGGCTATGGGGGGCTGGGGGGGGGTCTATTTGGTAGCTATGGGGGGCTATGGCGAGGGCACCCCTATATTGCCCCCCCCATATCCCCTATAGGTGAACCGCAAGCTCCAAGAGAGCACCGAGAAGGAGCCCCCCCCCTCCTCGGGCCCCCCCTCGGATCCCCCCGCGGCCCCCCCCGCCTGCGCCCATAAGGTTGGTGCCATTAATGGGGGGGGGGGGGTTGTTATTAATTGGTTACATGCAATTAATGGGGGTTTAAAGGGGACCCCCCCCCCCAGGTGCTGATGCTGAGCCCAATGGAGCTTTGTGCCCCCCCCCTTCTCTCTGCTTTGCTCTTGGTGATGGGGACCCCCCCTTTGCTTTTGGGACCCCCCCATGGCCTTGGGACACCCCTTTGCCTTTGGGGACCCCCCCATTGAGTTGGGCCCCCCCATGGACTTGGGGACCCCCCTTTGCTGTTGGGACCCCCCCCATGGTGTTGGGGGCCCCCCCATTGAGTTGAGGACCCCCCCATGGCATTGGGGATCCCCATTTGCTTTTGGGGACCCCCCCATTAAGTTGGGGATCCCCCCATTGAGTTGAGGACCCCCCTTTGTTTTGGGGGCCCCCCCATTGAGTTGAGGACCCCCCCATGGCCTTGGGGACCCCCCTTTGCTTTTGGGGACCCCCCCGTGATGTTGGGACCCCCCCATTGAGTTGGGCCCCCCCATGACCTTGGGGACCCCCCTTTGCTTTTGGGACCCCCCCATGGTGTTAGGGGCCCTCCCATTGAGTTGAGGACCCCCCCATGGCATTGGGGATCCCCATTTGCTTTTGGGGACCCCCCCATTAAGTTGGGGACCCCCCCCATTGAGTTGGCCCCCCCCATGGCCTTGGGGAGCCCCCTTTGCTTTTGGGACCCCCCCCCATGGTGTTGGGGACCCCCCCATGGTCTTTGGGACCCCCCCTTTTACTTTTGGGGCCCCCCCCATGGTATTGAGTCCCCCCCTTTTCTTTGAGCCCCCCCCCTTCACTTGGGGCCCCCCCCCATGGTATTGGGGACCCCCCCCCCCCACTTCCGGCCCCCCCCCGCTCTGATCCCGCTCTTTGTCTCTCCCGCTCCAGTGTCCCACCCGCTGGTACTGGAAGTTGGTTCCTGTAAGTGGGAGCTTTGCATTGCCCCCCCCCGCACCCCAAAATCCGACCCCCCCCCCCACTTCCCCCCCCGCCCCCAAACCCGGGGGGGGGGGCTCCTGACCCCCCCCCCCTTCGCTGGTTTGGGGGTGCCTCCCCCCCCCTTTTCCCTTTGCTTTGCTGCATGGAGGATGCTGGAGGATGCTACCCCCCCCCCCTTATAAATAGGGGGGGGCTGATACTTGGGGACCCCCCCATAACATGGTGGGGGGTTGGGGGTGTTTGATATTGGGGGGGTTGAAGACCCCCCCCCTCATTTTGACTATGGGGGAGCTGCTTGTTGAGGGCCCCCCCCATTGAATATATGGGGGTGCTGCTTGTGGACCCCCCCCAAATTGGGATGGGGGGGGATCACTTAAGAGACCCCCCCAGTTTGATGGGGGGGGTCTAAAGAGCAGCCCCCCCCAATATGGGTGCCCCCCCCCAAATATGGGAGTCTCCCCCCAGCATCCTCTCCCCCCCCCTTTATCCCATCTGAACTGCATCATTGGGGGGGGGCACGGAACTGCATGGGGGGGGGCATGAAGGGGGGGGGGGGCACAAAAAGGGGGGGGGCATGTGTGGGTTGTGTCTATAGGAGCTTAATATGGGGGGGACCAAGGGGAACCCCCCCCCCAAGACCCCAAAGTCAAAGCCTGGAGCAGGGTGTTCCCCCCCCCAATAATGGGGGGCACCAAATGCCCCCCCCATAATAAAAGGGGGGTTAAGGGACCCCCCTAAATATGGGGGGGGCACCAAATGGACCCCCCCCCAATTAAATTGGGGCCCCAAGAAATCAATGGGGGGGCACCAAATGACCCCCATCCCATTAATACATATGGGGGGGGGCACCGAATGACACCCTCCACCATTGATATATAGGGGGGCACTAAATGACCCCCCCCCCATTCATATATATGGGGGGCACTAAATGACCCCCCCATTAATATATATGGGGGGGTACTCAATGACCCCCCCGTTAATATATATGGGGGGCACTAAATGACCCCCCCGTTAATATATATGGGGGGGCACTCAATGACCCCCCCATTAACATATATGGGGGGCACTAAATGACCCCCCGTTAATATATATGGGGGGGCACTAAATGACCCCCCCGTTAATATAAGGGGGGGCACTAAATGACCCCCCCCATTCATATATATGGCGGGCACTAAATGACCCCCCCGTTAATATATATGGGGGGGCACTCAATGACCCCCCCATTAACATATATGGGGGGCACTAAATGACCCCCCCGTTAATATATATGGGGGGGCACTAAATGACCCCCCCATTAATATAAGGGGGGGCACTCAATGACTCCCTATTAATATATGGGGGGGCACTCAATGACTCCCTATTAATATATGGGGGGGCACTAAATGACCCCCCATTAATATAAGGGGAGGCACTAAATGCCCCCCAATAATATATGGGGGGGCACTCAATGACTCCTTATTAATATACGGGGGGGGCACCAAATGGCCCCCCCATTGATCTCAATTGGGTGGGGGGGTCACTAAAAGCCCCCCCTATATAAACTGAGCGGATGGGTGGGGATCAATTGGACCCCCCCAATTCTAACTGGGGGGGGGGGGGGGGGGTTGTCCCATTGTTCCTTTGGGGGGGGGGGGTTGGTTTGGGGCCCCCCCCTGACGCTCTCTCCTGTCCCCCCCCCAGCACGCCATCGCCTTTTGTCTGAAGGAATCAGGGAATAAACCTCCAGTGGTAACGTATCCCCCCCCCCCCCATCAGCACCCATGGGTGGGGGGCACCCATGGGTGACCCCCCCCCCCCCCCTTGGTGCCCCCCCCCCATTATCTTCCCTATAGAACACTCTGCTCCGGGCACTGTGGCGCCCCCTATTGGATGGGAGGTGTTGGAGGGGTGGGGGGTGATGGGTGGGGGGCACCCATGGGTGCACCCCCTCTTGATGGTGCCTCCCCCCCCCATAGAACACGCCATTGATGGGGGGGCACCTATGGGTGCACCCCACCCCCAACCCCTTTTTGGTACCCCCCCCATTATAATCCCTATGGAACATCCTGCTCCAGGCACTGTGGTGCCCCCTATTGGATGGGGGGTGTTGGAGGAGTGGGCGGTGATGGGTGGGGGGCACCCATGGGTGCACCCCCTCTTTATGGTGCCTCCCCCCCCCATAGAACACCCCATTGATGGGGGGGGGCGCCCATGGGTGACACCCCCCCCCCCCCCAACCAATCCCCTTTGGTGCCCCCCCCATTATAATCCCTATAGAACATCCTGCTCCAGGCACTGTGGCACCCCCTATTGGATGGGGGGTGTTGGAGGGGTGGGGGGGTGATGGGTGGGGGGCACCCATGGGTGCACCCCCTCTTGATGGTGCCTCCCCCCCCCCCATAGAACACCCCATTGATGGGGGGGGCACCCATGCGTGCCCCCCCCTTTATATCATTGCGGTGCACCAGCACCCATAAGGGGATTGTGGGGGCCCCCATGTGCCCGCTATGGGTTCTATCGGGGGGGGGGCACCCATGGGTGCTCTGTGCCCCCCCCCATTGCATTGGTGGGGTGGGGGGGTTGGGTGCCCCCACGTGACCGCTCCCCCCGCCCCCCACCCATAGATCCGGTACCGGCGGGACCGCGCCCCCCCCCCGGCGCAGCCCCTGCTTCCCCCCGGTGCTGGCGCTGCAGGACCTCGCCAGCGGGGGGGCGCTGGCGGCCGCCATCCACTACTATTGCCCCCAGGCACTGAGCCTCGAGGGTGAGTGTGGGGGGGCGCTATGGGGCTATGGGGCTGTGGGGGTATTGGGGCTATGGGGGTATTGGGCCTATGGGGCATTATGGGGCTATGGGGCGCTATGGGGCTATGGGGGTATTTGGGCTATGGGGGTATTGGGGCAATGGGGCGCTATGGAGCTATGGGGGTATTGGGGCTATGGGGGTATTTGGTCTATGGGGCACTATGGGGCTATGAGGAGTATTGGGGCTATGGGGGTATTGGGGCTAGGGGGCTATGGGGGTATTGGGGCTATGGGGCGCTATGGGGCTATGGGGGTATTGGGGCTATGGGGCACTATGGGGCAAGGGGGCACTATGGGGCTATGGGAGTATTGGGGCTATGGGGCGCTATGGGGCTATGGGGGTATTGGGGCTATGGGGCTGTGGGGGTATTGGGGCTATGGGGGGCATTGGGGCTATGGGGCGCTATGGGGTATGGGGGTATTGGGGCTATGGAGGGGTCTCTCTCATGGGGGCTCCTGGCTGTGGGGCACAGTGGAGCTGTGGGGTTACCGTGCCCTCCTGTCCCCCCATACCCCATATCCCATACCCCATACCCCATACCCCATATCCCATACCCCATATCCCATACCCCATACCCCATATCCGATACCCCATACCCCATATCCCATACCCCATATCCCATACCCCATACCCCATATCCCATATCCCATACCCCATACCCCATACCCCATATCCCATACCCCATACCCCATATCCCATACCCCATACCCCATATCCCATACCCCATATCCCATACCCCATATCCCATACCCCATACCCCATACCCCATATCCCATACCCTATACCCCATATCCCATACCCCATATCCCATATCCCATACCCCATATCCCATATCCCATATCCCATACCCCATATCCCATATCCCATATCCCATACCCCATATCCCATATCCCATATCCCATACCCCATACCCCATATCCCATACCCCATACCCCATACCCCATACCCCATACCCCATATCCCATATCCCATACCCCATATCCCATATCCCATACCCCATATCCCATACCCCATACCCCATATCCCATATCCCATACCCCATTCCCATTCCATTCCCATTCCCAGAGGTCTGCCTCAAGGAGCCCATGGCCGTTGCCGACCGCCTGCACAACCTGCGCCTGGTGCGGGACTTCAGCCACCGGCACCTGAGCTCCCGCTGCCCCCTGGCGGTGGAGGACCTGCTCTACATGGCCCCTGCGCTGCGGGTACGGGTGGAGGGGATGGGGTATGGGATATGGGATATGGGATATGGGGGATGGGGTATGGGGTATGGGATATGGGATATGGGATATGGGATATGGGATATGGGGGATGGGGTATGGATATGGGATATGGGATATGGGGGATGGGGTATGGGGTATGGGATATGGGGTATGGGTATCGGATATGGGATATGGATATGGGATATGGGATATGGGATATGGGATATGGGGTATGGGATATGGGATATGGGGTATGGGATATGGGGTATGGGGATATGGGATATGGGATGGATATGGGGTATGGGGTATCGGATATGGATATGGGATATGGATATGGGATATGGGATATGGGGTATGGGATATGGGATATGGGATATGGGGTATGGGATATGGGGTATGGGATATGGGGTATGGGGTATGGGGTATGGGATATGGGGTATGGGATATGGGATATGGGGTATGGGGTATGGGATATGGGATATGGGATATGGGGTATGGGATATGGGATATGGGGTATGGGTTATGGGATATGGGATATGGGATATGGGGTATGGGATATGGGGTATGGGGTATTGGGATATGGGATATGGGGTATGGGGTATGGGGTATGGGATATGGGATATGGGGTATGGGGTATGGGATATGGGATATGGGGTATGGGGTATGGGATATGGGGTATGGGATATGGGATATGGGGTATGGGATATGGGGTATGGGATATGGGGTATGGGGTATGGGATATGGGGTATGGGATATGGGATATGGGATATGGGGTATGGGATATGGGATATGGGGTATGGGGTATGGGATATGGGGTATGGGATATGGGATATGGGGTATGGGGTATGGGGTATGGGATATGGGGTATGGGGTATGGGATATGGGGTATGGGATATGGGATATGGGGTATGGGATATGGGATATGGGGTATGGGCTATGGATGGCGTCACCCCCCTGACCCCCCCATCCTCCTCAGCTCAACATTGGGGCGTTCCTGGCCGAGCTCTTTCTCTGCTTCGAGGTTCTGCGGCCGCCCTTCGTGCGCCCCCCGGGACCTGGGGGGGGGCTCAGGTAAGGGGGGGGGCCCCAAGAGGGGGGCTCAGGTGGGGGGGACCCCAAGGGGGGGCTCAGGTGGGGGGAGACCCCAAGGGGGGGCTCAGGGAGGGGGGGACCCCAATTATGGGGGTTCATTGTGGGGTCCACATTATGGGGGGGGTCCCAATGTATGGGGGAGTTCAGTTGTGGGGGGCATGGGGGGGGTCCCTGCACCCCAATATTGGGGGGGGGACCTCCAATGTCCCCCCCAATTGCACAGAGGCTCCGGCTGCCGGCGATGCTGCGACCCCCAAGAGCAGGTGAGGGGCGGGGGTCTGGGGGGGCCCTGACCCCCCCCTTGACTCCCATTGCCTCCCATTGATCCCCATTGACTCCCATTGATCCCCATTGACTCCCATTGCCTCCCATTGATCCCCATTGCCTCCCATTGACTCCCATTGATCCCCATTGATTCCCATTGATCCCCATTGACTCCCATTGATGCCCATTGATGCCCATTGATGCCCATTGATGCCCATTGACTCCCATTGATCCCCATTGAGGCCCATTGATGCCCATTGCCTCCCATTGATCCCCATTGCCCCCCATTGACTCCCATTGATCCCCATTGATGCCCATTGACTCCCATGCATCCCCATTGACTCCCATTGATGCCCATTGATTCCCATTGATGCCCATTGATTCCCATTGTCTCCCATTGATCCCCATTGATTCCCATTGATGCCCATTGCCCCCCATTGACTCCCGTTGATCCCCACTGATCCCCATTGCCTCCCATTGATCCCCATTGCCCCCATTGCCTCCCATTGCCCCCCATTGACTCCCATTAACCCCATTGCCCCCCCAGCTCCCCTGGCTTCGCCTTCCGGCACCCGCTGCTGTCGGGGGGTCACCCCCCCACCCCCCTGCGGGGGACCCCAGGTGAGACCCGCCCCAATGGGGGACCCCAAAACAGGGCTGGGGGGGCCCTGGGGGTGCAGTGGGGGTGCGGGGGGGCATCGGGGCCTATGGGGTGCATGGGGGGGGCCTATGGGGTGCATGGGGGGGGCCTATGGGGTGCTCTGATGGGGTCATGGGGGCATATGGGGGGTTATGGGAATGCGGGGGGGGTGCTATGGGGTGCATGGGGGGCTATGGGGGGGCTGTGGGGTGTACTGGGGGTGCTATGGGGTGCATAGGGGCACTATGGGGTGCAAGGGGGGGCTATGGGGTGCATGGGGGCACTATGGGAGTACTAGGGGGTGCATGGGGGTGCTATGGGGTGCATGGGGGGGCTATGGGGTGCATGGGGGCACTATGGGGGTGCTAGGGGGTGCATGGGGGTGCTATGGGGTGCATGGGGGGGCTATGGGGGTGCTATGGGGTGCATGGGGGGCTATGGGGGTGCTACGGGGTGCATGGGGGTGCTATGGGGTGCATGGGGGGGTTATGGGGACTGTAGGTGGGCTGTGGGTCGCTATGGGGTGCATTGGGTGACCCGGGAGGTGAGGGGGGGCCATGGGGTGACGCTGTGCCCCCCCCAGCCCCTCTGCCCCACTCCCCATCTCTGCCCCATGGCGACGGCAGCTTCAGCAAAGCCTGGAGCAAGAAACCA